>JAJPUD010001189.1:66641-146105 GCA_023553655.1 Myrmecobius fasciatus | reverse complement strand
CTTCCTCCCTTCCTCCCTTCCTCCCTTCCTCCCTTCCTCCCTTCCTCCCTTCCTCCCTTCCTCCCTTCCTCCCTTCCTCCCTTCCTCCCTTCCTCCCTTCCTCCCTTCCTTCCTTCCTTCCTTCCTTCCTTCCTTCCTTCCTACCTTTCTTTTTTAATTTCTTAATCTCTCTTTCTCTCTATCTCTCTCTCCCCCCCCTCTCCTTTTTGTCAGCATCTCTTTTGCTTTGTTCAAAATTCAGAGGAAGCTTGCTTCCTTGAAAGGCAGGGAGTCATGGAGGCTTAGTGGCTGGTGGAAGGTGGAAGTCAAAAGTTCAAACTTTGGGGTGCAGGTGCATTCCATTCAATTTACTCTCTATAACCTCTGTGATCTGCATCAGAAGCAAGCCAGAATCAAAGATGGATATATCATCCCAAACTTAATTTCTGTTTCCTCTTTCAGAGTCTCAAGAGTCTTTCATTTCTCATGATTGACTCTAGCTTACCAGGGTGAGGATGATTAGACCTGGAAATTGATCTCATGAAAGAATTTTTCAGAAGAAAAGTCAAAAATGTTAAAAATCAAAAATAAAACTATACTCCCAATAAATGTAGGAGATAGAGTGGAAGGGTAACAAATTCTCCCAGAGCTCAACAGTTCATATGAAGAGGTGCCATTAAAACACACACACACACACACACACATACACACACAGAGTGCTTTAACATTGCTCATTAGTCTGGGGCAGCAGATCCAGTATAACGTAGAACTCTGTAAGTTAAGTCTTAGCCTTTTTTTTTTAATGCCAGGGACCCCTTTGGCAGACTGGTGAAGGCCATGCATCCTTTTTCACAGTAATGCTTTTAAATAATTGGAGGAAATGCTGAATATCAGTTAGAAATTAGTGAAAATGTCATTTTCCTCATCCTAGTTCATGTACCCCTGAAATCTATTTGTTGGGGGTCTGTGGACCCCTGGTTAAGAGCACTAGACCTAAAGGAGCAGAATCACTCATTATCAGAAAAACTGTGATATTGTCTCATAGGTACTTCCTCCACTTTCATGTAGCCCCCTCCCTACCTTAGGAAAAAGTTGTGTGAACAACTGCAGCCAACAAAATGAATCAGCTCCTTAGAGATGAACCTTTGGCAATTAGTAAGTGTCCAAGTCCATTGCAAGGCCTGTGTCCAAAGCGCTTCTGCTGGATAGATTTTGGTAGAGTGAACTTTCTTGAATCCTTCCAAACAAGGTTTTTTAGTGGTAGAATTTAAACCGCACGTGACTGCTAATCCTGTGTTCCATGGGCTTTGTCCAATGCTCCATTAGTCCATGAGTGTTGTAAAGAACAAAACAATCAAACAAACAAAAAAAGCCACATATGGACTTCACTTCCAAGGAAGCAGCAGCTTATTTAGGACTGATTTTGATAAATCTGAACAGAATCTAGCTTGATTTAATACTTAGTTTTAATTATAGAATATCTTAAAAGAAATTGTTTTGAATATAACTTTCCTTTAATAAAAGGTCCAATTCTTCTAAAAATACATTTCCACAATACCCTTCTCTGATGCTCTATCATGGGCCTATCCTATTAAGCTCTGAACACTGGACCTGGGGTGCAGGCTCTGTCCTAGGAAGCTGGAAGACCTGGGGAAGAACACATCTTAGGGTTTGCCTAGGTAAATTAGGACCCCGCCCCCCTCCCTCCACTGTCAGAAGATCATTTTTGGTCCTAGCAACTTAGGAAATCCTGTGCTAAGACCAGGGACTGCCTCTAACCCTCCATTTCCTCACTTACAAATGGAGGTTTTCCGCAGTGTTGTCAGACTCAGTGAGGATAAATCTCCACCAAGGTCAGTTGCTAAATTATTTAAGTTGAGAAGGCTACAAGCCAAGACTGAAATGGAGGGAGAGTTGGTGGGTGATTTTTTTTTTCAAAGATGTTTGTGAACTGAATACAGCCTCTGAAGCTGAGATGCGACAAACCATGGATGCGTTCTCTGCTGCTTGTGCTAATTTTGGCCTGACAACACCAAGGAAGTCCAGGTGCTCCTGAAGCCAGCCCCATACCATCCGTACCTGGAACTGCTGGCCACAGCGTGGGGAGAAGTCGGGAATGCTGTAGACAAGTTTGCTTCCCGTGGCAGATGCTTTCCAGGGCAGACATTGCCAGAGCTAGCTCAGCGTGTGGGAGAGGAGAGGTGTGAGACTGATCACCAAACTGAAGGCTGCACTACACAGCCCTGGGCTGACTTTGTTGTTCCGTGTCTGTGAAACCCGGACAGTCTGCCAGCAGCATGCCGGAATCCGGATCCGTTCCATCTGAATTGTCCTGGGAAGACTCTGAAGGCCGCCTGGCAGAAGAGAGTACCAGACAGGAGGGCCTTTCTTAAATTACACTGCCGAGCATTCAGACGGGGCTGCAGAGAGCGCAGCTTTGAAGGGCTGGCCCCAGTGTCCAAAAGACCGAGAACTCACACAGGGCAAGTGCTCCCATGGTGGTCGGGACAAGTGACACAAAGACACGGTCAAGGTCTCTCTGAAGAACCTGGGAATTGAGCACAACATGGGAGCACTGACAAGGGACCCCCCAGCAAGACATGTCTGCGTCAAAGAAGGGGCTCAGTGAAGGAAACAATTGTAATAGCTCAAAAGAAAAGTGAGATGTGCAAACTGAGAGACCTCTCCCCTCCAAATGTTCATGTGGACGCTTTGTGCTCAGTTGTGGCAGAGCCTTCCAAGATCATTTTGTTCTGATTCGTCCCAGTTGGATATAATGTATCTTGACTCTAACATAGTGAGGTCATTTTGAACCTCTTCAATAAAGAAGGACTAAACCCACCATTTATAAAATGAAGATTCTGTTTATCATCCTTTATCAAGTATCTCTTAATGTACCAGGCACCTGTGCTGGGCCCTGAGATTTCAAGAGAAGGATGGGGACAAGCTTTGCTCTCCAGTAGTTTACATTCTGGGGGAGGGAGTGGTGATGCCACATAGACACAAATAAGTCAATAGGAGATAGGTACAAATTAAATTAAAAGTAATGTTAGAGGCTGGGACGTGATAGAGAGCAGTAGTTCTGCCTCTTTAATGTCGAGAAGATTGAATATTAGCCCCTTCCCCTCAGTTTTTCTTCACACTGTTATTTTGCATGGCAAACCTTTTTTATTGGGTAGCATGAAGGCAAACTTTAGCTTTCCCTGTTTTAATTCCATGTCGCTCTGAGGTAACTTGCCAGGAAGGCCCCTGAGATAGCAGGGAGAGAACTATCCTGTAAGTCAGGATCTGGGACTGCTTTTGACAAATGCCAGTAGTGTGACTATAAGCAAGTCACTAACTGTCCAATGCCATAGGCTACTAAGACCTTAAGGTACAGAAAAGTTGCTGTTCCAGATCTCTGAAAGGAATTTCCAAATGCTGAGAGTGCCCTACAAAAATGTACTTCTGTACAGAAAATAAAGAAAATCGACAGAAACTTTAGTAGGTTTATCACAATACTTTAGCCCCACATTGCCACTGATCCGTTAAACATTTCTGCTAAAATGTTTCATTAAAATCTCAAACTCAGTATGCCCAGTGGTTCTTTTTAAATCCCTAAGCCTATTTCCCACCCAAACTTTCCTATTTCGGTTGAGAATAATCCGTTGAATTCCAAACCTTAGAATTATTCTAATTATTCTTACTTTTTATTACATCCCTTGCCCCACTCTACATACAAGCTTTTCTTTGTGACAAATAAGCATAGTCTGGCAAGACAAATTAGTATGTTGGCTGTGTTTAAAAAGTGTGTCTTATTCTGCATCTCTAATCTATCAACTCTTTGCTAAGGATTGGATAATATGTTTCTTTATCAATGTTCTGGAGTGACTGTTGATCTTGCATGAGTCAGAGTTCTGAAGTCTTTCAGAATTGGTTTCCTTTATCTTGCTGTACTCATTGTGCAAATTGTTCTGGTTTTGCTCATTTCATACAAGTGTACCCTGGTGAGTTTGTCATATTTGTGCTTTCTTGAGGCACAGTAATATTCCATTATCTTCATATACCATAACAGCCATTCCCCTATTGATGAGTAAATACTTTGTTTCCAGTTTTTTGGTACAATGCATTATGCAGATATAATTATTTTTGTACAGATGGGATTTGCCCCTTTGTCTTTTTTGTTGTTGTTGTTACATATACCTAGTGGCACTATTGTTGGGTCAAAATTTAGTGAATTTTCTTTCAAATTACTTTCCAAAATGATCAGACCATTCTAATTCTAATTCTGTTCCAGACTACATTGATTTTGTGTGCGTGTGTGTGTGTGTGTGTGTGTGTAAAAGCTTTTCAATTTTGCAAATGCAAATTTTGTTCAATGTAATAAAAATGTTAATTAAATATATCTCATATTCAGTTAAGGATTCTCTCTCTATGGTTATAAGAATTATCTCTTTCCCTTCTCTTCAAATTTATATTTAGATCATACATTAATTGGGAGCTTATTGTGGTATATGATATGAATACTGCTCTATACCAGTTTTCTGCCAGACTGCTTTCCAGTTTTCCTAGCAGTTTTTGCCATATATAGAGTCATTACCTAAGTAATTCAGTTTCTTGTGTTTACAAAACACAATATTGCTATGTTCAGTTACAATAGGTGACCCATTTGCTGACTCATTAATGAACTTTTCCATATTTTTAAACCAATACGAAATAGTTTTGATGAATACTGATTTTTACTATGGCTAGAGATCTACTCTTGCAGGTCTCTCTCTCTTTAAATTAATATAGGCAAGTGTTATTTTTATTTTGTTATTTTGGTCCAAATGTAAACAACTATTGTTTTTGCAGTTATTTCCTGAATTGGATGTCTTGTTATCTGCCTTAAACTCAGTAACTTAAACTGTTATTATCTGTCTTAATTTGTATTTCTCTAGTCAGTACTGATTCGGAGCATTTTTCATGTGAATATAAATGGCTTTAATTTCTGAAAATTGTCTGTTTGTATTCTTTGACCATTTCCCAATTGGAGGATGATTTATATTCTTATAAATTTGATGCAGTTCTCTCTATATTTTAGAAATGAGGCCTTTTGAACTCGCTGTTGGTCTCCCAAAACTTTCCCTTCTTCCTAATTCCTTATTACTCTTGAAGTCACCTCCATCCTTCCAGTCACCTTAACTCTCAACCTGGGTGTTCTTGATTCCTTATTCCCTCTTGCTGCCCATATTCAATCAGTTGCCCAATCCTGCTGGCTGATACTACTTTCTTAGTATCTCTTGTGTAAATTCTCTTCTCTTCTCTGATAGTATGAACACCCTGATGCAGGCTTCTCATCACTCTACACCTGGACTATTCCGTCTGCCTACTTCATGTCTTCTTCCCTCCCCCCCCCCCCCAGTTCAGTCCATCTTCCACTTAGCTACCGAAGTGATCTTCCTACAGCCTGGGTCTGACCATGTCACCTGCTTATTCAATAAATGTCAGTGGCTTGCCATTACCCCAAGAATCAAATTTCAGTTCCTCTTTTTGGCTTTTAAAGTCCTTTTCACCTTTCAGTTTTATACCTTTCTCCTTCCCAGATACTCTGCAGCCCAGTGACTTCCTTTCTTCTCCTCAAACAAAGAACTCTGTCTGTCCTAGTGCTTGTGCTTGGATTCTTCTCTCCTCTCATCTCTGGTGCCATCAGACCCCAGCCAGAAGCCGGCCTTCTGCAAGGAGCCTTTCCTGATCCCCTGACTGCTGCTCCTTCTTTCTCAGCTTTCTCCCACCATATCTTGTCCATAATTGGCATGTTGTCTTTCCCCATAAAGTCTCAGGGAAACCCTGATCTGCTTGTGAACAGGATCATTTTTGCTTTTCTTTGTTTCTCCAGCATTTAGGACAGTTCCTGGCACACAGGGAGTGCTTTAAAAGGTGTTTCATGGCAGTGTTCATATAAGTCCTGAGTATGTCTTTATAGGTATTCTCCACTTTCTTTCCATTTATATTATTATAGTCATTGTGTGTCATACATTACTTTGCTTCATTTCATATCTTCCCATTCTTCTCTATATTTTTCTCATTCATCATTTTTCACAACATAGTAATGTTCTGTTACACTTGTACTATTACGTTAATTTAGCCATTTCCTAATTAATGGACATCAACCTTATTTTCAGTTCTTTACTACTACAAGAAGTGTTGCTGTAAGAGTATTGTATCTATGGAGCTTTTCTTTTTATCTTTGACCTCCTTTGGCCATATGCCTACCAGTAAGATTGCTAGGTCAAAGCCACTTTCTTGGCAGAAATCCAAATTCCTTTCTAGAATGTTTGGGCCAGTTCACAGCCAAGAGCAGTGTATTAGTGTCCTTATCCTACCCTAACTCTTAGCATTGAGTATTCCTGCGTTCTTTGCCAAAGGGACACCTGTAGGAGGTGATACCTCATGCTTGTTTTGATTTGCATTTCTCTTATTAGTGATTTGGAGCAATTTTCATATAGCTGCTTGCAATGTGTAATTCTTCTTTAAAGAACTTTTATTTATGTCCTTTGACTACTTATTGAGGGAAATCACTCTTGACTTCATATATTTGTGTTAGATTCCTGTATACTTTGGGTATTCAACCTTATCAGAGATAGTTGATGCAAAGATTATTTTTTCCGAGTTGATAAGTTTTCCTTCTTATCCTAATTGATTTTATTCATGGAAAAGCTTTTCAGTCTCTTGTGATCAAACTTCCCTGTTTTGTTCTTGGTTATCAGGAAGAGCACGTTTCTTTTTAAAATAGGTTTTTAATGATAATTTTGCTTTATGTTACCTACATCTCCCTCTATCTCACTGCTTTTTATCCCCTTCCAGTAGGACTATCCTTTAAACAAAGATTAAAAAGGGTTCAATAAAACCAATTTATATCTTTAAAAAAAAGGTCTGATGTTATATGCAGTGTTTTATACCCATGGGCCCCCATCTCTGCAAAGGAGCAGGGGGAGATATCTTTTCATATCTCTTTAGGGCTAAGCTTGTCTTTTATGATACTATACCATTCAGTTTCCATAGTTTTCTTGTTTTTTCAGCTTACATTATTGTAGTCATTGTGGATACTGTTTTCTTAGCTCTGCTTGCTTTATTTACTTTATCAGTTTAAATGTTTCTCCAGACTTTTCTGAATATATCACATTTATTGTTTCTTCCCACAGAGTAATCAATTATATTCGTGTACCATTATTTAGTTCTTCTCTAATAGATGAGCATCTACTTTCTTTCCATTTTTTTTTTTTTTGGTTTTGCTTTTGTTTTTTGTTTTTTTTTTTTGCTCCCACTAAGGGTACTTCCTATAAATATTTTTGTGTCTATGGGACCTTTTTTTCTCTATCTTTTGGCCTCCTTGGGGTTTATGCCTAGCAGTAGAATATCATTTTAATCGCATTTTTTTACATGATTCCAAATTGCTTTCCAGAATAATTGAATCTTTTCACAATCCTACTAGTAGAACATTTGCATGCTTATCTTTCCACAACCCTTCTACCACTGACTTTCAAAGAGGGACAAAATTCTAATGGTGACTGCTAGGTATGTTCTGCTTCTGGGAAACAGGATAGACAGCAGTCACAGAGATGAGGCTCCTGGTCATTCTGTGGGTTCAACCATATCTTTTTTTTTTTTGAGGCAATTTGGCGAGCATCACAAAGCTAGTAAATGTCTGAACTCAGGTTCAGGGTTGGTGCTGCCTAACTGCCCTGTTCTACCTTTTGAGAAGCTGCTTGCCTTTCTTAGTGCAGCACTCTCTTCATCTCCTTGCTTCTGCTTCTCTACCTCCCTCTGCTAATGTCATGGCCTGGTGCAGACTTATATACACCAGGAACCTAGTGACTCATTCCTAAATAGCTCAGCAACCCTACCCACTCAATTTCCCTCTGATGGGGAACTGAAACCACAGACACCTGGTGGGGTCCGACCTTTGGGCAAGGAAGGAAGTGCTGTGCAAACATGAGAAATGCACTGATGGGGTGTGGAGAAAGCGTCCTCGAGGGGCCGGGGCTAAGAAAACCTGTTTTTCAGCCTGCAACCCCTCTTGGACTTTCAGACCTTTGAGTAACCATTTTCTCTTCTCTCTTCATTCTTCCTCTTTTTTCCACTGACAGTTGGAAGTAGCGGTGGTGACCACGGAGAGAGCCAAACATTTTTACAACTCTTGCGATGTTCCTGTCACCATCTTTAGTGACGCTGATGAGTGGGAGGTCAGTGCTCTGGGGCCCTGGGCCCACACTCCTTACCATTTCTGTCCCTCTCCCTCCACAGCCATTCTCCTGGGCTCTGCCAGACTAGAAGGGAAGGTCCAGACATGTAGCAATGGTCACAACCTCTCATGCAAAAGAAACGTGGAAACTATTTCCCAAGTTGTCCAGCAGCTGAAAACCCAGAAATCACTCTGCTTCCAGGTACAGGGCCTTTGTCCCTGACCTGAGACTGAGGGCCTTATCCTTATCTTGGTTGTTGAAAGCACTGAGGAGCTCAATTTGCACTCTTTGTCCATATCACTTAAAACTGTCTTCACTATCATGAGCTTATCCAGTCATTTCCCCCATCCCGCTTTCAGGATTCTAATATCCGGCAGCAGGGAATTCCACAGTCTGATTCATCAGCCATAAAGTAGATAGGCTGTAGGCAGCTCTGCCAATAGTTTTTAAAATCTTTAGACCCAGAAAAATGCTACTTGGTCCACAAAATATGCAGTTGCCTCAGCTTCATTGAACAGTATTTTGGGGCTTCCTTCCCTTGTCTTTTGGCTCCTTTTTTTTTTTTTTTTTTGCCTCCTTCCAGTGGCTCAGAGAACTAAGCATCTTAAACCAGGGGACTTGGAGCTCCCCACATGGGGCAGGAACTATTTTGTTTAGTCTTTTGCCTTTGCTATCTACAACACTAGCACATGAATAAATGTAAATCCAAGACTGAATGGAAGCCTCAGATTCCTTTTGTCAAAGGAAATGACATAATTCTGTTTCCTCAATAATCAAAACAGAATTTGAGGAACTAGAAAAGTGAGGTAAAGCCCATTTGGGTTCTCAGCCCCATCTTTTTTTTTTTTTTTTTTAAATTAAAGCTTTTTATTTGCATAACATATGTATGGGTAGTTCCTCAGCATTGATCTTTACAAAGCTTTCCGTTACAAATTTTTCCCCCCTAGTCCTCACCCCACCCCTAGATGGCAGGATATCCAATACATGTTAATTATATTAAAATACTTGACAAGTCGAATATATGTATACATATTTCCACACTTATCATTGTTGTGCAAGAAAAATCATATCTACAAGAAAGAAAAATCAAATAAAGGAAACACAATGCAAGCAAACATCAATAGAGAGAATGAAAATATTATGTTGTGGTCCACATTTCATATCTCTCTGGGTGTATATGGCTTTCTTCAGTGAATAATTGGAACTGGTTTGAGACAATTCTTTGTTGCAGAGAGCCATGTCCATCAGAATTGATCATCATGTAATATTGTTGTTGCTGTGTATAATGATCTCCTGGTTCTGCTCGTTTCACTCAGCATCAGTTCATGCAAGTCTCTCCAGGCCTCTCTGAAATCGTCAAGCTGGTCGTTTCTTACAGAACAATAATATTCCATGACATTCATATACTATAATTTATTCAGCCATTCTCCAATTGAAGGGCATCTATTCAATTTCCAGTTTCTAGCCACTACAAAAAGGGCTGCCACAAACTTTCTTGCACATGTGGGGCCTTTTCCTTCCTTTATGATTTCTTTGGGATATAAGCCCAATAGAAATACTGCTGGGTCAAAGGGTATGCACAGTTTGAGAACTTTTTGAGCATAGCTCCAAATTGCTCTCCAGAATGGTTGGATCTGTTCCCAGCTCCACCAACAATGTATTAGTGTCCCAGCCTTCCCACATCCCCTCCAACATTCGTCATTATCATTTCCTGTCATTTTAGCCAATCTGAGAGGTGTGTAGTAGTACCTCAGGGTTGTCTTAATTTGCATTTCTCTGATCAATAGTGATTTGGAGCACCTTTTCATATGACTAGAAATAGTTTTAATTTCATCACCTGAAAATTGTCTGTTCATATTCTTTGACCATTTATCTATTGGAGAGTGGCTTGAATTCTTATATATATGAGACAATTCTCTATATATTTTAGAAATGAGACCTTTATCAGAACCATTAAATGTAAAGATGATTTCCCAATTTATTGCTTCCCTCCTAATCTTTAGTTTTGTTTGTACAAAAACTTTTTAACTTATCTGGGGGTCCTTTCGCAGGTAATCTGGGGAAGCCCAGGTTCTTCTCAGAACGAAGTTTGTTGCCTGTGTTCATAATTGAAGGGAATGCTAAAATTCAATTAGTAGTTAGTGAAAACAAAGGTAAATTTTTTCCATCTGAGTGCTCAGAGCTCTTCTCCAGATGAAGCACATGTGCCCTAAGGCCTCTGGCACCCCTGCCTCTGCAGTCACTGGATCAGCCCACCCCCCCACAAAGGAAAGGTTGGAGGATCTCTATCTGGTCCATGCTTGTGTACTTCTGGTGCAGCTGTCAAAGTCTTCTAGGTGTGTGATTGTGGAAGCAGCAGGCCTGCACAGCCTGCCGGAATGGAAGCTCCCTGAGGTCAGGGTTCTGTCTGCCTAGCACCAGGCCTTTGCTTGGCAGAGTTTTCATAAGTGTGTCTGTCCTTCTTTTCAGATGTGGAAGAGGCTCTCCGACCCCGTCCTGCACATTGACCTTCGGAGATGGGCAGACCTGCTGGTAGTCGCCCCTCTTGATGCCAACACACTGGGAAAGGTGGCCAGTGGCATCTGTGACAATTTGTTGGTGAGTGACCCATTGTGTCCGCCTTTCTGTTGAGTTGGCAGTGGCACCCTGCTGGTGTGGGGCCTTTGCCCCTTTCTGCCAGGCCCTGTGGTCAGAATGAAGGTACCCAGGGTTCCTGACTGTGGGCACCTCTTTCCTCATGTCCCCTTGTGTCCAGGAAGGTAAATAGACCAACTGCTGATGAGCAGATAGGCCAACAGCATGGTCCTGCTTAAAGGCATGTTATGGACCCCACTGTCCTTGTCCCTTTTCTCCTTGCTCTGTTCTGGGTGTCTGGGCCTTCTTCTTCCTTTTCCTTCTTCCTCTCCCTTCTCATCTTGCTCATCTTTCAGAACTTTCCTTGACATGCCATTTCATCATTATTATTATTACTATTATTATTTTAAGCCCAGCACACCCTGTCTCTTTTAGGATGAAAGTACAAGAGCCATCAAAGGTCTGGTCCAGTTGTTGACTTGGTCTGCTCCTGACTTGGGCCGGTTTCCCCCCTTCAGGGATCCTGGAGGCTTCCCCTCTTTGAGAGTTCTCCATGTTGGTCCCAGGCTTGGTGTGGACAGCCGGTGCAGTCCGTCTAGCCCACTGCAGCTCAAGACCCCAGCCTTGCCTTCTCTCCAGCCTCTGGCTTCTCCTTTATCTCCTCTTGATTAGTGGGTCTGAAAATACATATGAGAGATCAGATAAGGTCGTTTCCTTCCTCTTAGCACTTACTCAAACGCCCAGCTGCTCTTTCTAGATTGACACGGGCCTGTGGTGCAGCTTGTCTGTCACATAGAACCAGCTTGGCATGGCAGAAAGGGGAAGGAAAGAAAGAGAGGGGCCAGCTGATGGAATTGGGGGGTGGGGAGCAAGGGCAAAGACATGCCGATTTCAGGAAGTAAGTCTTGTCAGAGATCCAAGGCGTCAGAGGAACTGCTGTCCTGGAAAGACTGCCCTGGCATTCTTAGGCAGTGCTGCCCCCAGGAGGGGCAGGCTGGGCAGGATGTGGCCAAGCACTGGATGCCTCCTCAATAGGGGTGGGGGGCAGATGAGCTCCTTTGTCTGTGAATTGGCCCACATGGCCTCGGAGCTTCCGTCCAACTTTGATAGTGTGTGAAAAGGTCCCAGGATGCATGGAGTATCGTTTAGTATGGCTCAGGTTCATCTCGCCGTTTTTGGTAAGTGGATCAGAGCCTTTGCCCACAGATTGTTTCCATACCTCTTGATCTCCTCATTTACATTAGTAGTAATGAGTTCTTTCCATGTCACTTAATAAATTAATTGAGATCCTTAGAGAGTAAGTGACATCCTCAGGGTCACAGTGAAGGCAGGGCCTCCTCCCCCATGGCCTGGCACACAAGGTGCCCTGCTGTGTGGGGGAGAGAGAGGAAGTGTTCAGAATGTGGCATGTGGTGCTGAGTCTCCTGCCTTTCTGCCCTCTGTGATCGTGAGACATGCTTAGATCTGGGGGCCTGTGGTTTAACAGAGAGATATTAGGAGAAGCAGAAGCTTGGGCTTGTCCAGGAGTGGCGTGGGCTGAGTGGCTGCTCCCAAAGCTAAGGCCCCAGTTCGGATCAAAGGGCTTGTCTGGATCCATAGGCAGGCTCTGCACAAGGAGCATGGCTGGGAGCCAAGAGGAAATGCAACTGAAACTGTTCACTCACAGCAGTCTTTCAGTTGTTTTATTGGTGGAGACAAGTGGGAAATGCTGGTGCTTGAGCTGGCTTGGGGAGTAGTTCTCCCCCCTCTTGTGGGTGGAACCTTGGAGCTCCAAGAGCAGGACCAGGGAGCTGAGGACGCCTGGTCTTCATCCTCTGAATAAAATGTGTCCAGACTCTGCAGAGAGGGGGGCTTTCCCCAGCGGCAGCTCCAGCAGGACTGCCTCATCACCATGTCACACATTAGCTTTCCCATCAGACCACTGCTTTCCACTATGGCACCTGAAGCCAGGACTGAAGGAAGGAAGAATGAACCTGGGCCGCTACCTGGACAGAGGAGCATTCTCTTCTCCAGGTCACAGAATCTGAGAGTGTCCATCTTGTCCAGTCCATAGAAAAGTGACATCCTCTGCTACAGGATCCTCCAACACACAGGCACCCAGCCACATCAATTAAGAGCTCCTTGAGAGAGGGACTCTTTTTGTACCCCCAGCACTTAGCACAATGCCTGATGTAGAGGAAGGGCTTAGTACACGGTATTTGACCAGCAGTGGCCCCTCTAGAGAATCACCTTGTGTGGTGCAGTGGATTGTGTGCTGGACGCAACGTGTCCCTGAGGACAGTCCTGGCCTTAAGAGTTCTGAGTTTTGAGACATTGTGTAGCCCCTGCTGCTTGCCAGCCATGGCATTGTGAGCAGGTCATTTCTCCTCCTGCTTGCATTATGTTCCTTTCAGAGTGGTTAAGAGAATTATTTTTCATAAAGTATGACATGTAGATAAATGGGAGTGGTCAGTTTCCCTTTGGGTCAGAGACGCTACTGGTCCCTTGAATATTTTCCCTTTGGGAGTCCTTCCTGTCTCCTAACCATCCTTAGCTGTGGCCTGAAGGCCTGTCAGACACCCTGCCTTTAATTTCCTGGCTTGCAGTTGGTGGGATGCTTCTCTGAGGGCAGCTCCCTTCTTGGCAGTATAGCATAGTGGAGAGAGAACTGGATAGGGGATTCCCAGGTCCTGGGTTTGAATCCTGCCTCTGCTACGTATTATCTGTGGCACCTAATTTCTATTTCCATTTGCAGGGGTTGAATGAATAACTGCCAGGTTCCCATCCAGCTCTGGGATAGGATCCTGGGACAACTTCCCCATTACCACTGGGAATTTTTGCTTTTTGTTTTTCCTAGTATTTTTTTTCTCTACTTACATGTGAAAATAATTTTAAATATTTATTTTTAAAACTTTGAGTTCCAGATTCTCACCTTCTTTCTCTACCCTTCTACCTCCATTGAGCAGTTCTAGATAGGTTATATGTGGGTAGTCATGCAAAAAATTTCCATAATGGTCTTTTTACTTATTAATTTTGTAAATAAATTTATTTATTAATAAAGCTAATTTTCCATAATTAGGTAAATGAGTTATGATTGCTGCTAAGCATGGGAGATGACAAGGTATGACTCTCATGTAATAGTGAACAAATAGTATGAGACAGTATTTACTGAGTGTCAGATGATTGATTAAAAGCCTTAAGTGCATTAGATCAAAAGGAGTGTTCCCTGGGAATAGTCACCCCTTGGGAAGGCTTCAGAGAGAAGGTGGGGCTTGAGTCAGGCCTTGAGGGACAGAAGGAGCTTAGCTGAGCAGAGGGAGGAAAAGAAGGTGTTCTGGGCTCAGGGGCTGCCGTGCCTGAGAGCAGAGGGGTCAGCGAAGAGGGAGGACCTTAGTTAGCAGGTGTCATACGGCCAGACTGAAACATTCTGGGCAATGAAACTGACCTCTGCAGCTGCCTGGAGTCACAGGCCTTATGGCAAGAACCAGTGGTAAGAGACTCTGCCCCCCTTCCTCACAGACTTCAGTCATCCGGGCCTGGGACCGAACAAAGCCCCTTCTCTTCTGCCCAGCCATGAACACCGCCATGTGGGAGCATCCTGTCACAGCCCAGCACGTGGAGCAGCTGAAGGGCTTTGGCTACACCGAGGTCCCCTGCGTGGCTAAGAAACTTGCCTGTGGAGATGAAGGTCAGGCCTCAGGAGCCTCTCACTCTGGCCCTACCCCCAGCACTTGTTCCATTCGTTGTGTCTCAGCAAGCTTGTTCTGCCCCCAGCCTCAAAGAGAGGTTGCCTCCAATCCTTGGGGAGTCCCAGGGATGGGGAGGGGGTAGATGTGGGATGGTCAGGGCAGGAATCCATGCAGGTCTCTGCGAGGATTAATGATCCTCGTTGGCTTCCTGGTTAGCAGCCTGTTGGGATTAGCCCAAGGACTAGAGCTCCTTTTGGCTCCTTTTCCAGTCCTGGTGTTTGAGGATACTCCTGTGGCTTCATTAAAAGCTACCAGTATATGACAGAACATGTGAATGTCACTTCTCTTTAGTCTACAGAACCTCTGCAGGACCCCAGACTTATTTTACTTTGGATTTCTTTCTCTTCAGGTTTGGGGGCCATGGCTGAAGTTTGTACGATTTTAGGGAAAGTGAAAGAAATCCTTTTGGAACGGGACTTGCTACACCAGAGTTAATCCAAGAAATGGTCCCTGCACCAGCCAGTTTTCCATGGAGAAGAAACATTTACACTGACAAAGATTCTTCAGGAGATTCCAGTCCTAGGTGGAGCCCTGACCAAGCCCCAGAGTGTACTGTGTTATTTCCAGGCCATATGAGATCTGGAAGAAGCCAGGATGGTGAGGGAACTCCCTCCTTCTCAGGCTCAGGTCTGATCTGGGACTACCCTGGAGTGTTGTACACCTTCCCAGGAACAAATGAACCATTTAGGACAGAGGAGCAGGGATCCAGTGCCATTTGGCTTTCTTTTGGGGGCTCCTGTGGGACTGCAGATGGCGATCCTTGCCAGCCTCCCTCCCCTAACACTGCCTCTGCGCAAGAAAATCAGGTTCTCTGATGGAGCTTTGGATTGTTTTCCTAGAATGTGGGGAAGCTGGGGTTCATTGCAGTGTTTTATATACTTTGGAAGATTGAGAAATTGAGATAAAAGAATTTATGTGCATCATGTAGGAACTGGTTATAGCCTCATTCTTGGCTAGAGATCCACAGGCCAGTTGGAACCCCTGCTATTGGGTTGATGTCTTGGTTCACAGCCTAAGGACCCAGACCCCTTTTGAGATCAGGGAGCAAAGTGTTTCTGTTCTTATATTGCTTCTCTCCTGTAAGCTCTTTGAAACCAGAAATTATACCTTCCACCTCCCTGTCACCCCATGGTACCATCACGGTGCCTCCATCTAATGGTATTCAGTAAATATTTTTGAATTACTTAATTAGAATGAGAAAAATCATCCTTTCCTTTCTTGCAATGTGTCTACAAGGAGAAGCCTGACTTTGAGAGTCTGCAGATATGGTCCTACCCAATAAACTCTGGCCTGAGGGAGGGTGTGGGTTGGCTAGACAGACATTCTTACTGCCTAGGACAGCGGCCCTCTCATATTTCCATCAAAATGCTACTAGTATTCAGCTGTACTGCCCTTTAGGAAGAGATTTGGAAAAATAAAAGGGATGGGAATGGTGAAAAACAGAGAAAGAAAATCGTTGGGGGAGGATTGAATTCCTTACCGGCTTTGCACAAATTTCCCGGTGCCCTCAAATGTTCACTTCTTGAGTGCCGTGCATGGGATTCAGTCCCATTGCATGGAAGAATAGAACCCTGAACACCTGCATTGGGGTCCTCCATATTTGCCATTCCTTCTGCATCACTCCCTGGAAGCCCCCAGATTGTGTGGGGGCCTCTACACCTCCCCAGTCAGCACGCTTGGGACTCTGCTTTTTGTCCCTACATCACAGGGAAGGTCTTGTTCTCCTCCTTCTCCTCTGAAGTTTACATTGGCTTCCTGACTTCTGGTCCCAGAGGTGACAGCTGTGGTGACCATAACAGAAGATTCAGGAGCAAGATTTGTTGGTCAAGAGGCCTCATCCCTGTGTGGTCGCATGGGGAAATCAGCATTGTCCACAGCAGTCTATCCCTTTCAGCTGCTTTTATTTTTCTTATTTCTTTGCTTAATAGAATTGCACCAGTAGAGTAAGATCATGTAGGACCCAAGTATAAAAGAGAATTATATTGCTTTTGTTTGAGAAAAGAACGCTGATAGTTCGCTTGATGATCAGGAGCACAGGGATATATGGATCAGTGAAGTAGAAGATCAATGTCATTCGAACTATTGCTTTCTTCCTCTCTCCAAGAATGTATTGCAAGAATTATAATTAATTTGGAGATTTCACAGGCGTATGCATGTTCCTTTTCTATCCCTAAGGGGGGGTAGGTGTCTTGGCCGGGATCGCATATTATATGACAAAGAGCCTAAGATGAGATTTGAACTCAGGTCTTCCAGGCTCCTGACAAGTGCCTTCTCCATTTACCATTGTGTTCTTCCCAGGTGAGGGAGCTCCCTACTTCATAAGGAAGTTCGTCCCCTTGTGGAATGGCTCTCCCCAGTTTAGAAAGTCCTTCCCTTCAGCTGAAATTTGTTTCCTTGCAGCTGTTCCTGATTGCTCAGTCCTTGGCACAAAGGGCTCTCTGGACTTGCACACCTGTGGAGCTGCTCCATCATCCTTTGGGTATCTGAACATGGTGCTCCTCTCTCGCTCTCATGGGTTAAGCCACAATCTTCAGGTTGAACAACGCTTCCTTAGACAGCATGATTTTCAGACTCCTCTTTACACCGAATGGGCGAAGAAAGGAATGGTTGATTGAATTACTGAAAGTTCATTGCATTACCAGCAGTTGAAGCACTCATTTTAAAAACTTGCCTGGTTGGAGCTGAGGAGGAGGACATTCTCTAGGGGCTGCCATTCAAATAACTTGGGTTTCTCAGATAGAAGGTCCAGGGAGCCTGGTATCCAAAAAACAAGGGTCACTGGGGGGTTTTAGCTTTCTCAATTACCCTTTTGACTGGTGTCCTTTCTTTTCCAAAGGATTTGGCTACCTTATGAATAGAGGAAAACTAAGTCCCAGGCTGTTAGCTATGACTTTCAAAATCTCAAGGGTGTTAGCTGAATTCATCCTGAAATTGAGAGCAGTTATGTTCTCTGTGTATCTGGCCCTTTCCTAGACTCCTATGGACCCTACCAGGAAGGTCTGTATGAGCACAAAAAGTATGGCTCATCCACAAGTTCTGTTATGTAACTACTGTGGCTTCCATCAGCTAAGTGAGTAGCCTTGGCGGCAGTCACCACCATAGATCTGTTTGTATCTACAGTGAGAAGCAAGTGGTTTGTCACCAGGTGCCAGTGGACACCTGTTATGTCCTCAGCTTCTGCTAGGTACTTATCAGGTGTAGACACATTAGCAGAGGTCTCTGCCCTTGAGGACCATCAGCCTGACTTGAATGGAAAGTACCTGTTTGGGTTGGGGAGAGGGTTGGTAGTTATTGGGTCAGTAGATTTGGAGGTGTATTAGAACAAAGTTTCTTTTTTTGTTTTTCATCAAAAATAAATGGAATTCACCTGTTTTGTTGAATGTCCATCTTCTTCCCTAAAGAAAATGGTCAGTTTTGTGGGGTAGTTTATTCTTGGCTGCATTCCAAGTTCCTTTGCCTTTCAGAATATCAGATTCCAAGCCCTTTGATCCTTTAAAGTAGAAGCTACTAGGTCCTGAATAATCCTTATTATGGCTCCTTGGTATTTTTGAATTATTCATTTCTGGCTGATTGTAATATTTTTTCCTTGGTCTGATGATTCTGAAATTTAGCCTTGATATTCCCTGGAGTTTTAATTTTGGGGTCTCTTTCAGGAGGTGTTCAGTGAATTCTTTCAATGGCTGTTTTTCCTTCTGATTCTAGGATATCAGGACAGTTCTCTGATGATTTCCTGAAAAAAAAATGTCTAGGCCCTTTTTTTTTTTCATCATGGTTTTCAGGAAATGCAATCTCTCCTATATCTATTTTCCAGGTCAGTTATTTCCCCAACTAGCTATTTTACATTTTCTTCTATTTTTTCTTTTTTTTTGGTTTTGCTTGGCTGATTCTTGATGTCTCATCAAGACATTCATTTCCATTTGTTCAGTTCTGATTTTTAGTGAATTATTTTCTTCATTTACTTTTTTTTGGTTCTTTTTGTATTTGCCCAATTGAATTTTTAAATGAGTTGTTTTATTCTATGGATTTTTTCCCCATTTCACAAATTCTTTTTTTAAGAAGTTTTTTTTTTTCCATTTCACAAATTCTGTTTTTCAGGGGGTTGTTTTCTTTTTCCATTTTGTCATATCTATTTTTTAAGAAGTTATATGCTTTTTTTCCCATTTCACTAAGCATATTTTGTAATGAATTTTCTTCAGATAATTTCTGTTTCCCCAAACCCTTTTGCAAAGTTCTCATTTCCTTTGCCCATTTTCTTCCAGTTCTCTTTTAAGATCCCTGTTAATTCTTCTAGGAGAGCCCTGTGTGATGGGGACCAATTCATATCACCCTTTGGGGCTTCAGCTGAGACAGTCTGCTTTTAGTGACTTCAGGGTTTGAAATCTGTTTTTCTCTTTCACCATAAAAACTATCTATGGCTGGAGCTCCTTTTGCATTTTTGCTCATTTTTTTTAAGTTGAGATGTGCTTTTAGGGCAGCAGAGGTTGTCCAGGCTTCCTCCACAAGCCGCAGCGGCTGCGCTGGGTCAGTGCTGACTCACTCCCGGTGCTAGGTGGCCGTGGTAGGTCTGTGGGATTCTGACCTTTCAGAGTTCCCTATTTACTTTTGTGTTTGTGTCAGATGCTTTATAACTTCCTGCTGATCTGCCGGCTTGCAGCCAGGGCAGAGCAGCCAGCACTGCTGGAGATTCCTCCCCGTAGATTCTCTGCAGCTCAGAGTTCGTACCTCCCCATGGAGCCCTCACTGCCCGGGGTCTGCACTGGCGTCCATACTGGCGTCCATACTGGCGTTCATGCTCAGCCTGCCTCCACTTGGCCCTCCTCCCTCAGGGCCCGATTGAAGCAGACCTTTTCTGGAGATCTTTGTAACTGTCTTCTGCTGGTAATTTGTTGCACTCCCACATTTGTGGGTTCTGCCCGTCCAGAGCTAATTCAGAGGCTGGATTTGCCGTTAGTCTGAGGGTCCTGGGGGTCGTTCAGAAAGAGACGCGTCTCCTCTCTGCCATCTTGGCTTTGCCCCCCTGAGCAAAGGTTGTGACCCCATAATGGGTTGTGTAACTGAAAGTGGGGTCGTGAGATTATGACTTCTTATCTGCCAATGCTTAATTTGTATACCTGTTTTATCGACCTACATACAGGGGTCTACGTAACAAGTTCCTGGGCAAAAAGAGGTCGTGAGTGGAAAAACTAAGAAGCCTCATGTTAGACAGTCAGCTGGATTGGAGGCTTTCATGAGGCAGCACAAGGAGCTCTGAATGTGGTGCTGGGGGCCCTGATCCCACCAGTGGGGCCTGGGCTTGGTCACTCACTGTGGGACTCAGTCCCCTCCTCTACGGCCCCTTCCAGCTCCCGAGCTAATCCTGTATGATAGGAGATGGGGAAATTCTTGAAGGAAGCTATTGCCAAGCAGAGCTTCCTTGTGTCACAGACCCCTCTGGTAGCCCAAGAACCCCATAGACCTCTTCCCAAAATAAGATTTTTAAATGCATAAAATGTAAAGGATTACAAAGGAAACCTAACATGCTTAACTAAAGGCTAAGTTTTCTCCCAGGTGCATGAAGCTACCCACAGACTAGTGGATCATTAGTGGGTAGGAGGCTGGGGGACCTTCCAGGGGAGGTGACGGTGGGAACATACCCAAGCAGTGTTGGAAATTGGGCAGAAGAGCTTGTGCAAATCCTGTGTCATCCCCCTGTGTCAGGCGGAAGGGGCCCACAATCTGACCCAAACTCGCCTTCTTAGAATCCATCTTTTCTAAAGCCTGTGTGAGAAATCTGGCCCAGACAAGTGTAGGAGCCCCGTTCCCCTCCCCTCCCCTCATTTGTTGTGCTGGCCAGAGCAGCCGGTCAGGGAGGAGCAGGGAGTCGGATGAGCAAGCTCCTCAGAGGAATGGCCTCTTTGTGCTGAGGACCCCCAGGTGGAACCCCGCTTTTCTGTAAGGAAACCCTGAGGTCACACCCTGGCACTCATGGCGAAGGGAGGCTTGGCCCAGCTGAGGGGGTGGGCAGGGGTGCAGGGGTCGGGGGCCACCCGGAAGCCACCAGTTGCCTTGGAGAGTTCCCAGAGCTCTCTGCCGAAGCCTGGCTCCAGGACACATTGCCCTCCTGTTGGGACTTATCTGTCAGCGTCACATGGTTGCCCCTTTGCCTGCTGACCCAGATAAGAGAACTCTGGGGATGGGAGGTTGGAGCAGGCTCCCTTCTTGGAAGAACAGCGAGAGTTCAAAGGGGCCTTGTCTTCGTGTGGGCAAAGCGGCAGCTGCTGATGCCTCCTGAAGCAGCGAGGTTGGTGACCAGCAGAGACAAAAGCAGTCCATGCTGGGAGGGAGGCCGTTGAGATGCCCGCAAAGGCCAAGGAGAGCTTTGGTGTCTGGCTGGTTGGCATCGGCTGAGAGCTTGGAGCGGCCCCGTGAAGATTTCCAGTGGTGCTGAGCTCATCTGCCAGAGCTCAGGTCGGGGATTCTCAGCTTGTCCTTTAGGGAGAACTGCTCAGAAGTGCTTTTTCAGCAGATTCACTGAGAGAAATCTGGAGATGACCTGGGGAAAATTGGAATGATGGGGAAGGGGAAGGGAAGAGGAGGAAACAACCCAAAGATTCCTCAAAAAAACAGCGACAAATGGTTGCTTTGAAGAGAACCATGTAGTTTTTACTCAGAAAAGTTCAAATGGATGCATAGCATGAGCTGACCTGTGTCCAGGATGAAAAGAAGTGGAAGGGCTGTGGGTGAAAAGGGAATGAGAGTCCCTGGAAGAAGGCTAGCCACCCCTTTCTTACTCTCTATTAGAGAACTGAGTGGAAATGCAAGAGAAAACTCAGCTAAAAGCAGGGATCAAGCAGGAAGCCTGAGCCCTGGCAAATAATCCAGCCAGCAGTCCACCTCTTGCCAGAGAAGTGAAGCAATTAAAATGCAGAATGAAACACGGACAAGTGGGGAGTTTGCCACATTTACCATGACAGCTTTAATTTGTTTTATTACTCTTGCTCAATTGATGGTAAGGTGAAAAGTTGATGGAGAGATAATAAATGGGTATTTAAAAAAAACCCTAAAGGGGAAAAAATGTATGCTTTGTGGCAAGTCAAAGGAAGCTTTTAGGTGACAGGAGGCCCTGCCTCTGGGTCAGTTAAGAATCTTTGTGGCATGTGGGCTAGTCTAACTCAATGGTTTCTTGCTGTGCCTGGAAGGAGGATGGGGTGTGGTGGTAAAAACAGTGGGATGAGAGTAGGGGTGTGAGACGTTGCAGAAAGCAGAGTGAAGACTTCTGCAATCTTTTTCTGTCTCTGTGGTCAGCTCCCCACGTAACACCAAATTGTGTTCTCCTCAGTCTAGTGGAGATCTCAAAACACAATTTATTTGTCCCCTTCCTCCAAGCAAGACACACTTGGGTTATTGGTTCCTTGGGTTTATCATAAGGAACTGATGCAGGTGGATAAAGTAATTGGTACATCTTTCTCTCAGGGTGTGTGCCAAAGGAAAGTAATTAGATCTCTTAAAGTATCAGTTTCCTCATCTTTAAAATGGGGACGAAACTTAAACTCTTTTATGTCACAGTTTAGGGAGAGGAGAGGTATTAGAATGACTACGAAACTGAAAGTCTGCAGAACTGTTGTGCTGACCTCATTGTTGTACGGACAGCGTGCCAGCAGCATGCCAGGAAACTGAATTGCTTCCATTTGGATTGTCTTAGGAAGATCTGGCAGGATAAGATACCAGGTCCTTTCTCAAATTAAACTGCCAAGCATCCCAACTCTACTGCAGAGGGCACAACTCTGGCCATAGTGTTCGAATGCCAAATGTACGCTTGCCAAAAAGATTTCTTATGGAGAACTCGCACAGGGCAAGGACAAGGTGGTCAGAAAAAGCAATATAAGGACATTCTCAAGGCTTCGAGAACTTTAGAACTGGTTGCATGGCATGGGAGACACTGGCGCAGGACTGCCCAGCATGGCGTGCCCTCATCAGGGAGGGTGCTGCACTCTGGGAGCAAAGTAAATTAGCTCAGAAGAAATACAAGATGCACAAAATTAGAGCATCCACCTCAAATGTGCATCAGGACTATGTGTGTCCGACCTGTGGCAGAGCATTCTGAGCAGCCACCATCGGACACACTAACTCAACTCTAACACAGTCGTGTCATTTTGGTCCTCCTTGAGAATGAAGAACAACTACTAGGTCACATGGTCAGTAAAGATAACACCCTCAGAAATTTAAGGGTTTCTCAGAATTGTAGAAGGAAGTAAGAAGTAGCATGTCCCCTTTCTCACATGAGGCTCTGGAGGCAAAGAGAAGGGAAAGCAGCCTGGGTGACATCACACAGCAAGCCAGCAGCAGAGTCTGAAACAGAATCCCAAGGTACTGGCCTCCACGTCTGGTGTTTCAGGACAGGGGCACGAGGGAATGCCAACCAAGATGGCATTGTGTGCCCAGGGCCACGCACTGTGCTGTGCACGATCTTGGGTGGCTTTCCACAGCTTCAGTTTCCTCAGTTCTTAAATGGAAATAACAGTGGTTTCTTCCCTCCTCCGAGGATGATAGGATTAGTAGGACATCAGTAAGGTTCCTTGAGATCAGAACATAATAGCTTCCTAACATTTTCCCGTAATAGCTTCCTAATTGGTCTCTCTGCTTGTAGCCTCTCCCTTGCTCAATTCATTTTCCAACAGCTATCAAGTTGACAATCCTGAAACACAGATCTGAGCAAGTCCCATCTCCCCTGTCTCCCAAGATATCTTCAGTGTTTCCCATTTTCCTCTAAAATAAAGAACAAAATTCTTGGTTTCACATTTAAAGCCATTTCATATTCTCTCTCCCTATTTCTGCTCACCTGCCAATGTAGTGGAGTTAAAATGCTCCTTGCTCTCCATTGCCACTTCCAAACTCTCCCTCTACCTCCTTAACCAATCTTTCTTCCTCTGAGGTTTATACTATCCAAATTTATTACTATCATAAATTTATTGTACTACTATTTATTAAATGTATTATTACTATTAGGCAAATTTATTATTATAATAAATTTATTACCCAGTTCAGATCCTGATGGTTGTTATCTATTATTCCCAAGAAAATTCTCCTTACTTCAGTGAATTCAGCACTTGGCTCACAAACTTTATCTCCTCCTCATATCTTTTTTTTTAAATTTTATTTTATTTGCATAACATATGTGTGAGTAATTCTTCAACAATAACACTTACATAGCTTTCCGTTAGAAATTTTTTCCCCCAACTTCCCCACCCCTCCCCTAAATGGCAGGATATCCACTACATGTTAATTATGTTAAAATATTGGCAAATCGAATATATGTATACATATTTCCACACTTATCATTGTTGTGCAAGAAAAATCTTATCTACACAAATGATATATCAGATAAAGGAAACACAATGTAAGCAAACATCAATCAAGGAGTATGAGAATGTTATGTTGTGGTCTACATTTCGCATCCCTCTCTCTGGGTGTATATGGCTTTCTTCAGTGAACAATTGGAGGTGGTTTGAAACATATCATTGTTGAAGAGAGCCATGTCCATCAGAATTAATCGTCATATAGTATTGTTGTTGCGGTATATAATGATCTCCTGGTTCTGCTCATTTCACTCAGCATCAGTTCATGTAAGTCTCTCCAGGCCTCTCTGAAATCATCTTGCTGGTCATTTCTTACAGAACAATAATATTCCATAATATTCATATACCATAATTTATTCAGACATTCTCCAATTGAAGGGCATCTATTCAATTTCCAGTTTCTAGCCACTACAAAAAGGGCTGCCACAAACATTCTTGCACATGTTCCTCCTCATATCTTACTGTCATCCTAAGAGACTCCAACATACACATTGATAACCCCCTCAAGTTCCTCAACTTCCCAGCTGTTTCATTTACTTAGTTCCCACAATTTACTTTACTTCCCCTCAGCTAGAGATGGTTACTCCTTCAGCATTGTCATCACCCATAAATATTCCAATTCTATATTCATGAAATTCTACAAAATTCTTTTATCTGGTCACGATCTTTTATCATCTTACCTTTCCCTCTGCCTTACAACTCCTAACCCCATTCTTCATCTCACCTTACCTGACATACAATTCCTCTACCCTTCAGTTCTTTCTGAGGCCATATATAGGCTAAAGTCTTCTCACTTCCTCTTCTTGACCAGTTGAACTGTTCAATTCAAAAAGAAAACAGTTCAATTCCACACTATCTTCTATTCTTCAATCCCTTGTTCTATATCACTTATCAGCCTCAGTTTTCAATTCTTTCTTTCTTCTTTATAATGCGCCACTGAACAGAACTGGAAGAAATCACTAAACCCTACTGAATTATGCACATTACTGATTTATGTTACCCAATTTCAACTGGGAACTCACTGTGGCAAAACAAACATTCTATCCCTCCATAATTGATTGACTATCCCCTTCTCCACAGTGGCTATTCCAAACCTTGTCTCTTCTCAAGCCTCCTATAGCATCCCCACCCTCTCAACCAAGGATCTTATCTCATATTAACTGAAAAAAAAATTGAATACTTTCCTCCTTCTTTTATATCTTCTCCTTGCTGAGACAAACCCGTCCATATAAATTCTTAATTCCTTTCTTTTCCATCTTCTCTACTAGCAGATTGTACCCAATATCATCCTCACTCTTATATTCCTCTCTTACTTTCTACTAACTCTTTCCTTCCTGCATATAAACACTGCCATGTCTCCCCTGGTTTTTACGAAAACCCCCTCACTTGGTTCTACCATTTCCACTTGTTATCATCCTGTATTTCCCTCCCATTCTTAAACTCCTTGAGAAAGTTGTCTATGCTCAGTGACTCCACTTTTCTCCTCTGACACTCTTCTAAAGTCTCTGCTATATGGCTTCCAACTTCAACTGAAACCGTCTTTTCCAAAGTTACCTCTTAATTGCCTAATTTATCTTCATCCTCCTTAACCTCTCTTCAGCCTTTGACAATGGATCATCTCCTGGATATTCTCTCCTCCATAGGCTTTTGTGACACTGTTCACTCCTAGTTCTTCTCTTCTCTATCCCATTGCTTCTCAGTCTATTTTGCTGGTACTTCATCAATATCACATCCACTAACTGTGGATGTCATTTAAGGCCCTCTCACTCTCTTTTTTCCTCTGTATCATCTACTTGGTGATTTCATCTTCTCTCAATTAACCAAGATGGTCCAATTAACCATCTTAGGTTCCCAGATTATATAACCAATCCTAGTCTTTTCCTGAGCTGCGGTCTTTTGCAAATATAATTGATTAAGACTGAAGAAATAAAATCCAATCAAATCAATTTATTAGCAAGATTAAGCAGTTGTACAACCATCTCCACTGAATGTTAGTCACCAAAACTTTCTTATAGTCAATTATGAGGAACAAATCAAGTTATGTAATCTTGAGTAATAAGGGCACTTCTTTCTGGTTGACCAGAGCATGGCAAAACGAGAGGGTACAGCCACAAGATGTACAGAACATTTCTCAATTCATTTGTGCTAAGTTTTGTATTCTTGCAAAAGCTTTCCCGGAACATTTTGTGGTACTATATTTCTCTGAAATCACATAAACAAAGAATTGTAAGTCACAAAATCAGTGCTTTTTACAAGATAGAGCTGGTTTGATTTCTTCAAGCCTTGCATCGAAACAGCATTCCTTTTGAACATCTCAAGCTAAATATGCTGTAAGCATGTCAAATGCAACGTGTCCAAAACAGAACTCTTCTTCCCATGGCTGAACTACCTTATTACTCTCCAGGGCGTTATCATCCTTCCAATACTTCCCAGGCTTAAATTCTCACTGTCATCCTCAATTCCTCACCCTCACCTTACAAATCCAACCCATTGACAAATATTGTTTTTACTGTCACATCTCCCTTATGTACTCCTTTCTACTCACATAGGCACTACCCTTGTTAGGAGCTCACCATTTCTCACTTTAGCTATGTCAATAGCCTTCTGATTGGTCTTCCTCCTCAACTTTCTCCCCTCTATTCAGTCCATCCTCTATTCAGCTGTCAAAGTAATTTTTCTAAAGTACAGATCTAATTCTATCCTCCCCAATTTGGTGCTCAGTGTGATCTAGTGACTCCCTATTACTTCCAAGAACAAATATAGACTTCTCTGCATTTAAAGCTCTTAGTGACCTGGCTATATTTGTTCCTGGAAGTATTAACCCATCTAACTTGTAAGATTGTTTTGAACTTGAAGAACACCAATATATGCCCTCCTAGACAGCTGCCCTGTGACCCTATTGGAGAAAATTCCTGGATGGATAGACTAAAGAACCTCTAAAGTCCTTGCTAATTCTGAGACTAATTTTCCCCTAACTTTGGGGGCATTGCTTGTATTCCATTTTCTTTCAGCTCTTTAGAACAGATGGAGAAAATGACTTTGGAGAATGTCTCCATCTTCTAGAGAGAAATTCATCCAGTAATAGTGGCTGGTGTACGTATCCCAGAGAGTAGTTTCCAAGACACAACTTTAATTATGACTCTTTATTTTCTCAGACCATCCTTTCTTTCCCCTTCCTTGTTTTATTCCTTTCATCCAAGCATCAAATTCCCCCCCCCCAACTTAATACACAGACCCAACACAGAATCCCAGAATTTATGGATTTGGAAGGGACCTGACTGGCCATCTATTCTGACCTATGCATGAAAGGATTCTCATTACAACATACCCAACAAGTGACCATCTAATCACTGCTTGGAGACCTCAAAGAGAAGTGAGACCCCCTCCCCACCCTTATGCTCTCCTTAGGAACCCATTTGACTCTGGGACAGCTCTAGTAATTAGAGAGTTTTCCTGACTTTAAGTCTAAATTTGCTTCTTTGCAGCTTCCATCCATTGCTCCCATATCAGTCCTCTGGGACCAAATAGAGCCAGTTTAATCCCCCTTGTACAGGATAGCCTTTTAAATACATGAAGATAGCTCTTGTCTTTATCCTCTGTAGGCTAAGCACCATCAGTTCTTTCAATAGATAGCAGCTGATTCTGTGGCTAGTGTCAGCTTGGACAAAATACTGAAAAAGGTGCATGAAGAATTATCTTTTTGATCAAGGTGGCCAATGATACTTTACAAGGCTAACAGAAATCAGTATCTCTGAGGCAATATAGCTTACTTGCAGAAAGGATTATGTTTCTCCATAAAAGCTAGGTGGTACCAAAAGCTTTGGAGTCGGGAAGACCTAAATTAAAATCTAGCCTCAGATATGACACTTAGTTGTTGTGAGACCCTGGGCAAGTCACTTAGCCCTGATTGCCTTGCAGAAAAAAAAGCTTATAAGGATATTTTTGTACAAAAGATTTATAGTAATTGTGTTTGTAGTGGCAAAGAAATGGGAATTGAGGAGATGCCCATCAGTTGGGGAATGACAGAACAAGTTGTATTATATGACTGTGATGGAATATTATTATAAGAAATGATGAGCAGGATGGTTTCAGAAAAATCTGGAAGTTTTATATGAACCGATGCAAAGTGAAGTGGGCAGAACAAGGAGAATGTTGTACAAAGTAACAACAATATTATAACAATGATCAACTATGAAAAACTTCTACTCTGATCTAAACAAGGGACTAAGACATTTCCAAAGGATCCACAATGAAAAATGCTGTCTACTTCTAGAGAGAGAATTGATACACTCTGAGTGCAAACTGAGGCATGCTTTTTTCACTTTCTTTATTTTCCCTTTTAGTGTGCTTTCTTTTATTCTTTATAGTATGTTTTCTCCTGCAACATGGCTAATATGGAAATATGTCTTGCATGACTTCACACCTATAATCTATATCATATTGCTTGTCTTTTCAAGGCGTGGTAGAGGGACTGGAGGGAAGGAGAGAATTAAGAAGTCAAATTTTTAAGAGAAGACTGTTCATTTTAAAAAATAAATACAATTGGGAAATATTTAATGAAATAAATAAAACATTAAAATGTAATTGGGAAATATTTAATAAAATAAAGAAAAATACAACATAGAAACTGCTAAAGAGAGAGGAAGAAGAAAAAGGAGGATAAGAAGAAGCCTTCATTGTCTTCCTCTCCTCCATCTCCCCATTTCCAGACAGTGACCCTGTCTTATGGACTCCTCCTCCTCAATGCTTTTATATTTATTTTCATCCTAACAGCCTGGACTAGGTGCTCATTCCCTCATAAAGGCCACCTTTCTGGTTTCCCAGCCCTCAGAAATCTCTTCCATAACCTGTTCAAATTGTACCACACAGCCTGATTGCTCTTACTGAAGTACTGCTCTACTCTAGATCTCTCCTCTTCAAAACCTTCAGTGGCTCCCCAGTGCCTGGGAAAAAAGTCTGGGGAGAGTCCAGACTCCCTTTTCATTCAGAGTGTCGCTGAAATTTTATTTCTTGCTGTACTCTTCCAGAAACCTTCATGCTCCCACCCAATAATGCACAATGTGTCTCTTGCCCATCCAGAACACCCTCACTCAGTCTATTCCAAACTGTGTCCATGCTTTGGACCCAAATCAAGTGTGTCCTCCTTTGAGAGACCTCTCACTTTTATTTCAGCCAATAGTGATCACTAGGGCACCTAGATTTCAGTTCAAATCCTGCCTCTGACACTTAAAAACTGACCCTGGCCAAGTCAATTAACTATAAAATGCAAATGATAAAAACACCATATGAGATGAAATTTATAAAGTTCTTATTGTAGTACCTGGCACATAGTAGGTGCTTGATAAATGCTTATTTTCTTCTCTGAACTAGAGATTTGGAAAGCTTTGTATTATGTTGGATTCGAACAGGAGTTCTTAGCATGTGTGTGTGTGTATGTGTGCACATGTGTGTGTACGTGTGCATGTGAGACAGACTCATTGGGGAGTCTAGTGAAACCTATGGACTCTTTCTCAGGATTATGTTTTTAAATGCATAAAATAAAAGATTACTAAGAAAACCAAAGATTAGAGAAAATAAAGATTTAATTTTTTCCCATCCAAGTTCACAGACCCTCTGAAATCTATCCATACAATTGTGGAGGGGGAGAAAAGTCCAAAAGGAACTTGGAGGCCTCAATGATCATTGAGATTTTGATTCTTGAAACCCTTATTGGCTGGAAAACCCCTTTGTCTCTTAGCACATACCACATGGCATTATTTCTTAATTGGTTCACACCAATATTCATTTCTCCCACAGACTGTGAGCTCTACGAAGGCAACTCTGAGTACCTGTTTGATTTTGATAGGGTGTCATGCACAGAGCAAATTCTCAATAAATATTTTTTGAATGAGTGAATAGAATTTTTGCATCCATTGGGATTATCACATGATTTCTGTTGGTTTTGTTATTGATACGGTCGATTATAGTAATAGTTTTCCTGATATTGAATCAACCCTGCAATGAATAGGGTTTTTAAATGAATGAGTTGTTATGATCCCTTTGGCACTGAGAGCCAAATCCAGCCTGTCACCTCTCTCTTCATAGCCAGTGAGCTAAGAACGATCTTGACATTTTAAAATAAAGTTCCATTTGCTTCATTTAAAAATATACATATTTATTTTTAATATTAAAGTATAAAAACCATTCTTAGCTCCTGGACATACAAAAACAGGCTGTGTTCTGGATTTGGTCTGTGGACTGTAATTTGCCTAACCCTTCTCTAGAATACCAAGACAGCTTTGGAAGATCTAGAAGCACCCTATAGAAAACTAGATGAAGAAATGGAAAGTTTGGAGAGCAATTTGGAGCTATGCTCAAAAAGTTATCAAACAGTGCATACCCTTTGACCCAGCAGTGTTTCTACTGGGCCTATATCCCAAAGAGATTTTAAAGGAGGGAAAGGGACCCACATGTGCAAAAATGTTTGTGGCAGCCCTTTTTGTAGTGGCAAGAAACTGGAAATTGAAAGGATGCCCATCAATTGGAGAATGGCTGAATAAATTATGGTATATGAATGTTATGGAATATTATTGTTCTGTAAGAAATGACCAACAGCAGGATTTCAGAGAGGATTGGAGAGACTTGCATGATGAACTGATGCTGAGTGAAATCAGCAGAACCGGGAGAACATTATACACAGCAACAAGACTATATGATGATCAATTTTGATGGACATGGTTCTCTTCAACAATGATGTGATTCAAACCAGTTGTGCTGCGATGAAGATAGTCATTTACATCCAGAGAGAGGCCTGTGGGAACTGAGAGTGAACCACAACACAGCATTTTAACGCTTTCTGTGAATATTTCCATGCATTCTGTTTTCCTTCTTAGGTTGTTTTTTTCTTCTTCTCTTTCTAGATCTGATGTTTCTTGTGCAGTAAGATAACTGTATAGATATGTATACATGTATTGTATTTGTCATATAATTTATCCTATCTAGCATGTATTAGATTACCTGTCATCTAGGGGTGGGGGGTGGGGGGAAGGAAAGGAAAAGCTTGGGAAAAAAAAAGTTTTTTTGCAAAGGTCAATGTTGAAAGGTCACTCATATGTTTTGTAAATAAAAAGCTTTATAAAAAAAAGAAATGGAAAGTTGGCAAATCATTAAAACTTGCAGGATTTTATAAATCAGTCAATCCATCAACAAGCATTAAGTGACTGCTTTGTGTCAAGCAACTGAGGTAAGTGCCAGTGGTCAGAGACTTCCAGGAATGAGAAATGTTTTCTGTTCTGTTATGATCACCTCTCCCACTCTTACCCACACTCCTTCCCTGACTCTCATCCCAGAATAATTTGATTGAAACTGAAAGTTGGCCATTCCCAAGAGGGCACCCTGAAGGAGCAGAATGTATCGGTTCTATCTCATCTGAGTCTGGGCAGCCACGTGAGGCCAGAATAAAGGGTAGTGAGATCGTGTGTGGGATTGGAGGCTGCCCAGCCAGAGAGGCACCTGCTTCTTCAGAGTCCAGAAAGCCAGATGAAGCAGGCTCTGGTGGGAACCTTTGATCTCATCCCCATAATGCAGAAACGCTCCAGTGCTTAAGACCAGAACAGACAGACCCTCCCCAGAGATCTCCCCCGCTCCCAGCCTCCGCAGGGAGAGTGCGTCCTTTCTCTTCTGGTGGCTTCTTGCCCAGAATGGAGGCTGGCACTTCTAAGGGTGGGAGCAAGGAGGATGGAACCAGGGCCCACCTAGGCCTCTGCCTTGGGTTCAGAAGATGAAATAGAGGTGTCAGTCAAGAAGAGAAAATTGAATGAGAAAAATAGATACCGGTCAGTTGGTGTGTGAAGGTGAATAGGGCTCAAAGAGCAACTCAAGGTTGTTGGGGGAGGCTTCTGTTTTTCTTAAAACAAAACCACTAAACCAGCTTTGGGAGCAGAAAAGGACAAGGGCTTAAGTTGTGTCCTTGAATCTCCTGGCCCTTTTCTTGCAGGTAACCCAGCCTTCTTTGGCAGTAAGGAAAAGAGCACTGAAAATAGAGGCTATCGTTCACATCCTGGGTGAATCCGCTCCTTGCAACCTTCAGAATCTTGTAATCATCATTTAATCTGTCTTGTCCTTAGTCATTTCAGCTGTAAAATAAAAGGAGTTGAAACAGATGATCACTAAGTTCTCTTCTGGTCTTAAACTTTAAGATGCAGAATCCAGATACCATCTTTTCTTCCTGCCAGGGGATCAGAGTAAGGTTTTGATCCCTTTCTTGGGGACCTAGAAGGGCCAATATTTTAATCTTGGCCTGGTTGCAATTTGGGATAAAGGAGAAGGGATTCAAATTAAAGAAACCTCTTGTGGGCCCTCCCCCCAATTCTACACCCCTTTTAGTCAGAGTCGCCTGTCTTTAAGTCCCCTTGTAAGAAACTAATGAGCCCCTTCACACCTTCCCATGACTTCTGACTTTTCTGGACCTGTTAAAAGCCAGCTGGGACCCTAGTGCTCAGTACTTTTGGAAAGGGCTTGTCTTCAAAAGAACTGAAAACTAGAAAGAGAATAAGTCATCAATGTCTTCTTCCTCTCCTTTCTAACAAAACAAAACAAAAAGGGGGGATGAGACCACATGGAAATCAAAGGACAGGAAGGAGGAAAGCAAGCCAAAAAAATGGCATGGCAAATCAGATGGGTTCTAGGATTCCTGAGTGCCGATGAAAATAGTGACTGGTGTGTAACTAAAGGCAGTTTCTTGACCCCACTTCATGACCTTATTTGGGGTTTTCTTGGTAAGGATACCAGAGTGCTCTATCATTTCCTTCTCCAGCTCATTTTGTGGATGAGGAAACTGAGGCAGAGTGAAGTGACTTGCCCACAGTCATACAGCGAGTGTTACACCAGGTGGTAAGCTAGATTTGAACTAGATCTGACTCCAGATTTAGCACGTTGCCACCCAGCTGCCCAAGGCAGTTTCGAGCAATCCCTTATATTTGAATAATGGTTTACAGTTTACAAAACACTTTTATGCACACAGTTCTATTTGATCCGTACAGACAAACAAGACAGCTGGAGTCTGGAGACAGCAAGGTGTGAGAACAGGTAATCATGGAAGACCAGGAGACCTCCACACAGCTGGGGACAGGCTGGCTTTGGCTGGGAGAGGCACCTCTCTGGGTTTACTCTCTGTGTGAGGTCTGAGGATGCCCCGCTTCAGGGGAGGCACCACAAGGTGGCCCATCAGGCGTCCCCCATTAGCCCCACTCCACTAGGTAAGTGGGAGAACCAGATCTGGAAGCCAGGTCTTTTGCCTCTTATCCCAGGCTTCTTTTCACTAAATTATACCTTCTGTCTTACAACAGCACTCGCCTCATGGGGCCATGGGGAGGCACAGGACCTGGCCCAGAGTAGGTGATGTATAAAATGCTTATGCCCTTCTCCTTCCCCCTTGGGATGATGGGTAAAAGGAAAGCATTTCCTATTCCATGCATTGACCTTTAATTTTCCTTCTTTAGTTTTTAATTCTTCTTCTTTAATCTTTCCTTTTTGCAATTCCCTTTTTTAATAAACTTAAGAAATGGGGAGGGATGCCAGCTGGTCCCAGTTGTCAGGTCAGACCACAGGCCTCAGTGCAACCTCAGCTTTAGATCCTCCTCGTTCATCCCAACTCCCTTCCCCACCCAGTCACATCCCTCTATTTTTGGACTGCTTGTCTCTGTGCCAAGGATGGGCAAAGTTTGGCAAACTGGAGAAGGGGGAAGGCACATCCCAGATCTTAATATGTGTATCCCACAAGAAACCTTTGCTTTCAGCTGGCTCCCTGCCTCCCTCTCCAACCTCCTTACTCCATTCCCCGCAATGCATTTAGTGTTCTGCCAGTGGAATGCCCCAGGGACCCCCATTTACTCAATTCCTCCTCTCCCTCCGGCCCCCCGCGATGAGGAGTGCTCCATGTTGCCCTGGAGGCTTGCAATAGCAAAGGTACACAGGGCAGCCCCAATCTAGGACTGCGATCTCTATCTGGCTCTGCTTTGCAGACCCCCCTGGTGAGTGAAAGCGTCAGACTGACTTCTGACCTGTCCCTTCCGCTCCAGCTGCTTTCTGAAGCTTCGGCTTTGGCACTAACTTCAGGCTCAGATTGTTCTGAATGTCCTGAGGACAAAAGATGCTCAGGCGCCTGGGAGATCTGTCCAGAGAGATTGTCTTTGGACGTGAGCACATTTGCCCCCCAGCTAGTCTGGCAGAACGCAGAGTTCCTTACAGACACTCTGGACTGGTTAGTCCAATGGTTAGCACGTTTATAGGCAAAGTAGAGATTTTGAAGTCATAGATGATCTAGATCAGTTAAATTTACAAAGAAAAATTATTCTCTGGCCCCAAGCAGAGAATTCTCTGGCTGATTCCGACTAAGAGAATCCTGGAATCTTTAAAGTTCAAAGGGGAAGTTAAACCTGTGGCTGGCTAAGAATCTCTTTTATGCCCCAAATAGTTCAAAGGTCCTTTAATGGAAGATCTATCGTGATGAAGAATTCAGGAATTTTCCCTTTTTCCAAGGCCTTTGCTGTAGTCTAAGCTTGATTCAGCATAGCCTGGTGCTTCAGATTTGGAATCGCAATGCATCGAGACATATCTAGGCCATCAAACAGTTAGCAAATCGAGGTTTAGTTAGCCACAGCATAGGAAGAATAATTAGCAAGGAAAAAGTATCGATTCATTTGGGTATGGCATCTGCCTCTATGTTTGTTGGCTGTCCTGGTGAAGCCAGAGAGACAGACAGATGGATAGACAGATGCAGAGAGAGATAAGAGATAAATCTGTCTCCTTATGGACTAGCTTTGATACCTAGAAATCTATGTCTCTGGGACCCTGAGCCAGTGAGGTTCTGGGGTAAGTCTGATTGTTCTTCTATGTGATAGCCCTCAAGTACTTTAAAACAACAATTATGGACTCAGTAAATCTCCTCTTGTCTAAACTAAACATTGTCAGTTCCTTTAACTAATCATTGTATGGCACGGCCTCAAATCCCACATCCTATTGGTTGCTCTTCTCTGCATTTTCTCTAGTTTGTTTTTATGTGTTCTTCATAAAAAGCAGACTTGACCATGATGCAATCTGAGCACAGCCAAGTTGTTGGAACCCCTATAGATTCATGTCCAATTCACAGGCCCCCCAAACTGCTGCCAAAGCCCAGTTCTCCCAACTTGAACTTGGAAAATTTATTTTTTGAACTCTTTTCGGATTTTCCATTTAGCTCTCTCAATTTTCATCTTATTGGAAGAGACCCAATATTTTAGCTCAGGGGCTATACAAGGATGGAGAATTCAAGAGTTAGGAATGCTTTTTATGTTTTCAAATAAAGTTTTATTTTATATTAACATATTAAAAAAAAACTTTCCTAGCTCACCGTTTGCAGTGTGCAACCCCTGGTGAGGCTTGTCAGGTTCCTTTTGGATTCCAATTTTTGTCATCTATATGTTAACTCTACTAGACTTTTGTCATCTTCAGTTTGATAAACTTGCCATCTCTGCCTTCATCCTAATCATTGATAAAAACGTCGAAGTGGAGGGAGGAAGGGAATAACCAGCCTTTATATAGAACACCTAGAGGAGCTAAGTGCCGCAGCACCACCCTAGAAGGAGGAAGATTCATTCATCATCCTGTGTTCAAATCTGACCCTGATGCTTATTAGCTATATAACTGAGCAAGTCACTTAACTCTGTTTGCCTTAATTTCCTCCTGAAGAAAGAAAGGGCAAACTACTTCAGTATCCCTGCTGAGAAAACCCCAAATGGGACCATAAAGTGAAGGACATGACTGAAAACGACTGAACAATAGCAAAAATATAACTCTGACTATGTGCCAGGCATTGTGCTAAGCACTCACATAAAAACCCTGGGAGGTGGGCGCTATTGTTATACTCCTTTTACAATTGAGAAAATTGAATTAGACAGTAAGTGACTTGCCCAGGATCATATAGCTAGTAAGTGTCTGAACCTAGATTTGAACTCAGAACTTCTTAATTTGAGGTTCAGCTCTCTATCCATTGAGCCATCTTGTTGCCTCAAGGTCAAAATAGCACAAGGTGAAAAGGAGATGCTCGGGTCATTAATCCCAAGCCTTTCAAATCTATGTTATTTTGATCATATGACTAGATTATGGATGATGGGATGCTTTGGAGAACATATATGAGTTTTAGCAAAGCTTTTAACAGTCTCTCATGAAATGCTCATAAGCAAGATGCAGAAGCAAGATGTGGTCAAGCTATTAGGAGACACCGAGTTTTCCAGAACAAAGACCCAGCAAGCAGCTTGGGCCCTGAGTTTGTCATAACCACAGTCCTTTGCATCCCCCCTCCCGATGATCTCACCCTCTAGCAAAATCACATAATTCTCAGGCTGCTTTCATCAGTACCAGGTGTTCTCTGAGCTTGGACAAGCACCAGACAAGGTCGGACAAGTACCCATGTTCTGGTCATGAAGCCCTGCTATGAATCAAACTTGTGTCATTGTTGCTGTTCCCTCTTATTGTCAGGGCTACAGCTCACCGTGCAGCCATTGGCGTTGAGTATTGAGATTTCCCCACATTGCCACCAGTGGGACCTGGCATAGGTGGCTAATTTGTCTCCCTGCTTGCAAGCCTTTCCCCTCATTTTGAAATGAAGCTTTTGTTTGATTCCTCATTCTTGCATCTCTAGCCTGTTTTGTCCAGCACCAGTCACCAACAGTTTGGTCCAGTTGACAATGTTTTTTTATCAATAACATTTTTTTTAATCATTAGAGTTCTACAACTTTACACTATCTTGGCTGTTTTTTTTTCCTCTTATCAATGGTGTGGATAAAAATCATAAAAAGATTGCTTGACAAACTTATAAATGACACAGCTGTGGGGATGAGGGGAGGATCAATAATATCACAAAAGATAGAATCAGCATCCAAAATCATATCAACAGACTGGTATCACTCGCTTCAAACAGATGTCCACAGCAGTTATTGTAAAATCCTGAATTTGTGTTAAAAACAAAAAAAATCAACAGTATAGCCACAATATGAGGCAAAACAGCCAACTGAAGACAAGACTTGTGGTTTGGGAAGACCACGTTCTCAATCTGATTCAGAAGCTAGTGATGTAGCTGCCTCTAAAGCTTATATGATCTTTACTGTGGTAGCATAGAGAGTTCCAAGCAATGGAGAACATGGCTCCATTGTCTCACCTTTGGTCAGTTTCCTAACCCTGGTCTGCACTGATGGCAGGAAGATTCATAGACCCATCGGAATGTTGAGGTTCAAAAGGAGACCCCAAAATGTTGAGGTCACAGAACGGTGTAGCGAGGTGTCTCAAAAGAATTTGCAGGCTATCTCCAAATCAAGGTGCAAAGTTTATTGCAATTGTGACACCAACTGAAGTGGGCTAAATTCCGAAAGGATTGAGCAAAGACCCAGGAGCAAGAAGACAAATTTATAGGAAAAGATGGAGAAATCTGGTCTTTCACGTCACTGATAAGCTAATTTTATGGCCCAGAGGTAGAACTGAAGACTTGTCTGGTATGTACCTCATCATTTGTCTCAGAAACACTGACCAACAGATTGTTATCTGGCAGTCTGCAAAGTTTCTAGGATTATATCTAGTATTCCTAAAGCCAGGAGACTTTAGGATCATTGACAGACAGATTGTTAGAATGATAGCACTCTAAAATCAGAGGACCTCAGGATCACTGCTATGTCTTCCTTAAAGTCTAGAGGAAGAAATATATTATTATATTCCTAAAACCAGAAAACTTTATAATTATCAAAAGACAGATTATTAGAATAATAGCACTCTAAGGTCAAGGGACCTCAGGATTACTACTATATTTCACTTAGAAGCTGTACCCTATCAAGAAGTCTTGCTAGATGAGATCTTTTTCAGCTCTAAGATTCTATGGTTCTGATATCCCAAATCCTTAAGACAGTGCCCAATTATAGCCACTTCATTTTTTTATTTTTAATAGTATTTTGTTTTTCCAAATGTATATAAGGATAGTTTTCAAAATTCATTTTTAAAATTTTGTGTTCAAAATTTTTCTCCTTCCCTTTCTTACCTCTCCCCCCACCCCTCCTCAAGACAGCAAGCAATCTGATCTAGGTCAAATATGTGCAATCCTTTTAAACACATTCCATATTTGTCATATTGTACAAAAAAATCAGACCCCCCCCAAAAAAAAAACAAAACCAAAAACCAAAAAAACCCAACCCACAAGAAAGAAATAGACAGATAAAAATAGTATGCTTGGATCCACATTCAGTCTCCATGGTTCTCTCTCTGCATGTGATAGAAATTTTCCATCCTAAATCTACTGGAATTACTTTGAATCACTTTCAAGTCCATCACAGTTGATCATCACACAATTTTTTGGTTACTGTGTACAATGTTCTCTTGTATCTGCTCACTTCACTCACCATCAGTTCATGTAGGTTTTTCCAAAATTTTCTGAAATCAGTCTGTTTCTCATTTCTTATATTCCATTTTTTTTCATATACCATAATTTATTCAGCCATTCCCCAACTGATGGACAATCATTCAATTTCCAATTCTTTGCCACTACAAAAAGAGCTGTTACAAACAGTTTTGCACATATAGGTCCTTTCCCCTCTTTTATTGACTCTTTGGGATACAGATCAGTAGTGAACTTGCTGGATCAAAGAGGATGCACACTTTTACAGCCCTGTCGGTATAGATAACCACTTTATTTTAAGGACAAATTGGAGCACTGAGAAAAGTAGCAAGATGGTGAGATGAATTTTGCTAAGACTCTATTGGAAGTGACAAACTTTAGCTGCTTTTAACTCCTGAAGGGATCCTGAACCAGATTAAAATGCAGTTGAGAAAGGTTTAATGAAATGAATTAGAATATAACAAATAATTTTAATTGATGGTTTTCTAAGTCAATATGTAATCCTTGCAAAGATGTTTTTCTGTTTGATTTGGACACCATTGATCTATCATGAAACTAAAAACTACATTACATGGGAAAGGTCTGATAGATCTGGGAGTGTTGAGCTTGTAAAAGAGAAAATTTATAGCTGTCTTCAAAAAACATTAGATTTATTCTGTGTAGCTCCTGAGGGCAGAATTAGGACAAATGGATGATAACTTATAAGGCAGCAGAAGTTCAAGAAGGAGGGGCTTTCTAACAATTTGAGCAGACTGGTTAAAATGAAATGGGCTATAAGGGATTTCTGTTGAAGTTGAATAAAATTGAATTGAATTCAATAAACATTTATTGAAAGTTCTACCCCGTGCCAGGCACTGTGCTAAGCAGGATACAAATTTGAAAAAATAGAGTATTTGTCCTCAAAGAGTTTGCAATCCAACAGGAAGACTGCACACAAAAAGAAATTGGAAAGGTTGAAGAGGAGCAGTTAGTGGATAGAGCACCAGCCTTGAAGTCAAGAGGACCTGAGTTCAAATCAGACCTCAGATACATCTGTCTATGTAGGTTTTTCCAAAATTTTCTGAAATCAGTCTGCTATCATTTTTTATATTCCATTACTTTCATATCCCATAACTTATTCAGCCATTCCCAACTGATGGGCAGCCATTCAATTTCCAATTCCTTTTTTTTTAAACTATGTGACCCTAGGCAAGTCACTTAACCCCAATTGCTTCAGAAAAAAAAAAGTTTGAGGATTGATGACAGTGAAACTGAATCCAAGTATTGGACAGTGACCCTTCTTCCTTCAAGGGAGGCTTTAGGGGGAGTTTTTGATTATTTTTTTCCCTTCACTCTCCAAGCCTCCGATCAGAGGAGATCATTGAAACTGATACAATCTCTGGATTTTCTGGGGATGAGTTTATCCAAGAATCCCAGATGTTTAAGGTTGGAAGTGACTTTTTATAGGTGACTGCTAAATCTGACTCTAAGACTCTCTGATTTCATAATTAGGGGAGGAAGAGGAAGAGGATTTCCAGTGAAGGCCTTTAGATGTCTCACAATACCTCTTGCTGGAGAAGCCATTCAGAGAGCACTTTCCCCAGAAGATGAGCTAATAAGTCTCATGGATAAACTGAACACTTGAAGGCTGGTCGACCCCATCCTGCCCCAAGAACTCTGAAGCCACATTAATGTTTTCCCTCCTCCTTTTGGAGCCCCTTTTGCCACCCTTCCCAGAATAATCCTCAAATTTTCAGGGTCTGCTAATTTATGCACATTCTGCAGGGGAGAGAATTACAGGAAGAAGTAATCCTTAGGATTAAGGAGTTTCTGCAGACTGGATGGCACCAATTAGGGCTGCTTCTCTGCCTCAGACTAATAACCCCACCAGAAAAATGTGCAGGTGCAAAGAACGCTCAGTCCTCTGCCCTTTGTCCCTTTGTTCCCCTCTCCCAGAGCCAGGTGCATGCTTTGTCTAAAAGATTGAAAAAAGAACAGCCAACTTGCCTGAGGAAATTTAACCCCTCTGTGGGATGCTGCCTATCTCAGTCTCTTATAATCAACCATCCCCAAAAGGAAAGGAAATGTCTAGGATGTGCATGGATTTTTACAGATATTATCTCATTTAATCCTTGTATTTTGTCCCCATTTTACAGATGAGGAAATGGAGGCAGACAAAGGTAAAAGGAGCTTGCAAGAGATTACCTAGGATCAGTCAGTCGATAAGCATTTATTAAGCACCTGTTATGTGCCCTGCAATGTGCTAAGTGCTGAGGGAGGACTGAGGGAGAGAAGAAAGGCAAAAGATAGTCCCTGACCTCAAGGAGTTTACAGTATAATTGGGCACATGACATGCTAAAAAACCATGAACAATTCTTTCTCATTTTTTTTCCTTTTGATCTGATTTTTCTTGTGCAGCATATTTGTGGAAATAGATATGGAAGAATTGCACACGTTTAGCATATATTGGATTATTTGCTGTCTAGGGCAGGGGGTGGGGGAAAGAGAGGAAAAAAATTTGGAACACAGGTTTTTGCAGGGGTGAATGTTAGGGTTTTATCCATCCCAATAAATTTCAGAGATCTCTCAAGGTATAAAGAAAAAGTTTTATTCGTTTCTCATGAGAAGTGGATGTAGCTCTCACCATACAAGAGGTAAAAGAGGCCCCCAAGCATAAGCATCATCAACAATATATATGTTCCCTGATGCAATATTAACCTCCCCTTGCTGGTTCATCCTCATTGGCTGAGAAGATGGCCTTATATTCTAAGTGCGAAAGCTATTTTTTAAAAACTAAATTAGGAAGCATCAATCATTAAAACAATCTGCTGGGAAAACAGGTGCCAGATCAGTGGAAACAACGCATAAATTCGAATTTATACAAAGACACATCTTGTGCTGACCCTGAGATATGTGTTCTCAACGTAAGGTCTGGGTAGATATGGACTAGGTCACTTTGTTCTATACATTCCCAGAATTGTTCTGTCCATCTATATCCTGGGAATTGTTTGTCAGGGAGGAAAGGCAGGGGAAAATGGGAATCTGATCCTATAGTTTGGTTAATGTATAGTTTCCTTTTGAAGAAATATCAAACTTTTCCCATTCATCCATGCATATGTTTTGAAAATAAAAAGCTTTAATTAAGAAAAAAACTATGAATAAACCAAACAATTATTAGAAAATAATCAATAGGGGCAGCTAGGTGGCGCAGTGGATAGAGCACCAGCCCTGAAGTCAGGAGGACCTGAGTTCAAATCTGGTCTCAGACACTTAACATTCCCTCGCTGTGTGACCCTGGGCAAGTCACTTAACCCCAATTGCTTCAGCAAAAAGCAAAAAATAAATCAATAAATCAATAGCTGGAAGGTACCATATTGAGAGAGAATTGGAAAAGGCTTCCTGTAGAAAGTAGGATTTTAGAAGCCTGGGAAACTAGGAAGTACAGAAGAGGAAGAAGAACATTGGAGATATGAGAAAATGTCCAGATTTGAGAGATGGAGGACCTTGTACATGAAATGGCTTGTGTGACTGGGTCAAAAAGTATGTGACAAAGAATATGATTTAAGAAGATGGGAATGGGAGGAGGAAGGCTAGGTTATGAGGGGGTTTGAAGGCTAAGCAGAAGAATTGATCTTAGAGCCACAGGAGTTTGTTGCATAGGGAGTGACATGGTAAGACATGTATTTGGAAATCATTGGTGAACTGGAGTGGGGAGACAGAACTATATATCAATTTCTTTAATAAATGCAAAATGATAAAGTAAAATGTTAGTATATATTATTAACATTATTATTGTTTTGTTAATTATTAAATATAATATACAATATTATTCTTAGTTTCTATTATTTTTCATTATTTACATATTTTTATTATGTGCTATTTATTATTTATAATAAGTAACATAACTATTATTTATTATTAATTAATAATAATACTGATATTAGTATATATAAAGTAAAATATTAGTAAAGTACATAAAAATTTAGCAAGTTGTTTGTCAGAGGGGTCAGGGGAGAGCAGGCTATGATTTGTGAAAGTTGGACAAATCAACAGACTTTATTTCTTCTCTGTTCAATGTAGCTATTGCCATTTGCAAAAGAACTAATGGAAGGAGGTTTCCTCACCACGCCACTATTCGGCTTCTTTTCCATTTGAGAACATAGAGCCCAAGAGTTTTGCTTCCATTTCAAGAATTAAGAACATGCACACTAATTTTATGACCAGGAGTAAATCATGTAATTTCTCAATGCTCTAGAACCCAGCTTCTTAAACTGTGGGGTTTTGTAACTAAATGTAGGGGTTGTGAAATTATGATTTCTTACCAGTAAATCTTTGATTTGTATATATGTTACATATAACTATATAACTGGGGTCATTTAAAAATTTCTTGGGTGAAAAGGAGTCGAAAAATGTAAGAAGCCCTGCTGTAAATAACTAAGCCTCCAAGTTAGAAAGTTGAAGTGGGGTTGAGACAGGGAGGCTAGCAAGGGACTCAGCTGCTTCTTGTGCAATTCAAATCTCATTATCCTTGGGGAAGTCACATGTAGTAGAGAGTATACTATGAGTCACTATTTGAAGAAGAAAAAGTACCCAAGTGTTTGCTCTCTGCTCATTAAGAGGTTATAAACTTTTGGGCAATTTATTCTGGGAGAAATTGAGGTTTAAGAGGCACAGTCTCATAAATCTCAAGGCTCTTCTTTCAATGAAAAGAAAAGTTCTTGTGTTTGAGGAGGTATTTAAATAAGACTTAATAGTATCTTAAACTTGGTCAAAATATCAGTTCCTTGAAGCCTTCGTTTTCTTTTTTTTTTAATTTTATTTTATTTGCATAACATATGTGTGGGTAATTCTTCAACAATAACCCTTACATAGCTTTCCGTTACAAATTTTTCCCCCCAACTCCCCACCCCTCCCCTAGATGGCAGGATATCCACTACATGTTAATTATGTTAAAATATTGGCAAATCGAATATATGTATACATATTTCCAAAATTATCATTGTTGTGCAAGAAAAATCTTATCTACACAAACGATATATCAGATAAAGGAAACACAATGTAAGCAAACATCAATCAAGGAGTATGAGAATGTTATGTTGTGGTCCACATTTCGCATCTCTCTCTCTGGGTGTATATGGCTTTCTTCAGTGAACAATTGGAGGTGGTTTGAAACATTTCATTGTTGAAGAGAGCCATGTCCATCAGAATTGATCGTCATATAGTACTGTTGTTGCCGTGTATAATGATCTCCTGGCTCTGCTCATTTCACTCAGCATCAGTTCATGTAAGTCTCTCCAGGCCTCTCTGAAATCGTCCTGCTGGTCGTTTCTTACAGAACAATAATATTCCATAATATTCATATACCATAATTTATTCAGCCATTCTCCAATTGAAGGGCATCTATTCAATTTCCAGTTTCTAGCCACTACAAAAAGGGCTGCCACAAACATTCTTGCACATGTGGGGCCTTTTCCTTCCTTTATGATTTCTTTGGGATATAAGCCCAATAGAAATGCTGCTGGGTCAAAGGGTATGCACAGTTTGATAACTTTTTGAGCATAGCTCCAAATTGTTCTCCAGAATGGCTGTATCCGTTCACAGCTCCACCAACAATGCATCAGTGTCCCAGCCCTCCCATAACCCCTCCAACATTCATCATTAACTTTTCCTGTCATTTTAGCCAATCTGACAGGTGTGAAGTGGTACCTCAGGGTTGTCTTGATTTGCATTTCTCTGATCAACAGTGATTTGGAGCACCTTTTCATATGACTATAAATAGTTTTAATTTCATCCTCTGAAAATTGTCTGTTCATATCCTTTGACCATTTATTGATTGGAGAATGGCTTGAATTTTTATAAATATGAGATAATTCTCTATATATTTTAGAGATGAGACCTTTATCAGAACCCTTAAATGTAAAGATGATTTCCCAATTTATTGCTTCCCTCCTAATCTTGTCTGCATTGATTTTGTTTGTACAAAACCTTTTTAACTTAATATAGTCAAAGTTATCTATCTGGTTTTCAATTAAGAGTTCCAGTTCTTCTTTGGACATAAATTTATTCCATCTCCACAGGTCTAAGAGGTAAACTATATTATGTTCCTCTAACTTGTTTACAAAATCACTCTTTATATCCAGATCATGAACCCATTTAGATCTTATCTTGGTATGTGGTGTTAGATGTGGGTCAAGCCCTAATTTCTTCCACACTAGTTTCCAGTTTTCCCAGCAGTTTTTGTCAAATAGTGAATACTTATCCCAAAAGCTGGGGTCTTTGGGTTTATCAAAAACCAAATTGCTATAGTTATTGCCTAGTTTGTCTTGTGATTCTATCCTATTCCACTGATCGACTAGTCTATTTCTTAGCCAGTACCAAATGGTTTTGATGACCGCTGCTTTATAATATAGTTTTAGATCTCGTACAGCAAGTCCACCATCTTCAGCCTTTTTTTTCATTAATCCCCTTGAAATTCTTGACCTTTTGTTTTTCCAAATGAACTTTGCTACTATTTTTTCTAGATCTGTAAGATAATTTCTTGGGAGTTTGATTGGTATGGCACTAAATAAGTAAATTAGTTTGGGTAGTATTGTCATTTTTATTATATTCACTTGTCCTACCCACGAGCACTTAATATTTTTCCAATTGACTAGGTCTGATTTGATTTGTGTGGAAAGTGTTTTGTAATTTAGTTCATATAGTTCCTGACTATCCCTTGGCAGATAAATTCCCAAATATTTTATACTATCAACAGTTATTTTGAATGGAATTTCTTTTTGTATCTCTTGCTGCTGAACTTTATTGGTAATATATAAAAATGCTGATGATTTATGTGGATTTATTTTGTATCCTGCCACTTTGCTAAAGGTGTGAATTGTTTCTAGTAGTTTTTTAGTTGAGTCTCTAGGGTTCTCTAAGTATACCATCATGTCATCTGCAAAGAGTGATAATTTGGTTTCTTCACTACCTACTCTGAAGCCTTCGTTTTCTTATCAGCAAAGAATCAGACTGTTGGGATTTCAGGGGAAATCCCAGAAATGTTGGGGTTCCAGACCAGTGTCACAAGGTGTCTCAAAAGAATTTGCAGGCTAGGACCCATCTCCAAGTCAAGAGGCAAAGTTTATTATAATTGTAATACCAATTAAGTGAGCTAAGTTCTAAAAAAAAAAGTTTGCAAAGAACCAGGGACACAAAGATAAATTTATAGAAAAAAGTTAAAGAAACCAGGTACTTCTTGTCACTGATATGCTAATTTTGTGGCTTAGAGGTAGAGTTGAGGAGTGGTCTGGTTCTCACTTGTGCCTCAGGTGTAAGACCCATAATGCTCTGGGAAGAACTTAAGGGGAGGATCTTCCGGAGGTGTGCTTTTAGGCCTGAAATGTCACTAGGTCAAGTGGCAGACACTTAATTTTATTCTGTACCTGTGTCAACTTTAAGCATCTCATTATAGTTGCTCATTAGTCTCAGAAACTCTGTTATCACTATCCAACAGGCTGTTATCTGACAGCCAGCAGTATTTGTAGCATCCTGGTTATATAAAATGGAGAGGATAGCCTATGGGAAGAAATATATCATTTCCAACTACATCACTCCCAAGGCCAGAGGACCTTAAGGTTATTGCTATATCTTCCTAGAAACTAAGGGAAGAAATACATCATTTCCAACTACATCACTCTCAAGGCCAGGGGACCTTAGGATTATTGCTACATCTCTCCTTGAAGCTGCCCCACAACAAGACTACGTGGTATCCAAGGTTTCCTCCCCTTTAAATCTTTTGAAACCATAAGAAAGTCAGCCCCAGGGACTTCATGCCTAAGATGGGACAGTGTGGATAGACCTCCATGTTTTACCACTGGACTGTCACTTCATTGAAGACCCAGGTTCTTCAGTAAAGGGTGAAGGACTCTGAACTTGGGAGTCAAGAGATGTGGGTACTAATATTGGCTGTGTCGTTCACTTGCTCTGTCACCTTGGACAGGTCATTTTGATGAGTCTGGGATAGCAATACCCAGTTCAAAATAAACATGTGTCAAATTCACAATGGTCATTCTCTTTAACAAAAGATAGATTTATTTAAGGGAAGGAGTTATGGACAAAAGGAAGGGATACAATAGACAGCAGGAAAATTAAGTATGAAATAGAGTTGAGAGAGCATATTGTTTGAGAAGGAAAAAGAAAAGTTCCCCCAGGGGAACTCACAGTTAACCAGGAGAAAGGAAATATTCCATGAGATGGGAAAAAGCCATTGTCTGGTAGGTTAGACCGACCAGAGTTAAGTAGAGTAAGGAGAATAGCACCATTAGAAGGAAGGCATTGTGAGGGAGAGAAAGAGAGAAAGTATCTCACAGTGAGTTTAGTCCTGAAGAGAATTTAGCAAAGATCTTCGTCATACTCAGATATTTTATAGGGGAAATTTATCCTTAGTGGTTTTTCTCAATGAGACCAGAGAAAAAATGCAGGAACGCAGAGAGAGGGATCAGGAGCCTAGATGGGATGTTCCTGGCTAGAAACATGCTAATCAATATTTCAAAAGGTTGTTTGAAGATACCAGAGGTTGGGGGATGGATGATAGGCGTTGCTAAAGAGTTCCTTCCTACATAGTCTAAGAATTATCTGATAATAGTATTATTTGATTATAGCTTCTTTTTGAAAGGAGAAGATAGTAAGCCACATCAATTTGACTTTTCAAGAAGGTTTTCATTTTTAAACTGACGGGTTTGTATCAGATGATATCTAATGTCCTCTTCAGCTGTAATTTCTCTTTCTAGGGCTCTCCCAGCCTTCCTTTAGGCACTCCACTCTTCCTCCCTAGTCCTAGCCATTGGGACAAATCTCTTACTTTTCTCCCATTCCTACAGATACTTGCTGTCCAGTAGTTGGAAGACTTCAGCCATGCATTGGATAGGAAAGCCTATGTATGAGGCATTCTACTGATAGGAGATATTAATGGTGGAGGCACTATTCTGGCATCTTACTTGTCCCCTCTAATTGGACATTGGATTGAAGGATAAAGAGATGAGCCTTAACTTGGAAGGCATGAACAAGGTGAACCAAAAGTCCTTAAACTGTGAGTTTCATGAGTATAGGGACTGTTTTTAAACCTTCTTTTGTATCTCTAGCACTTAGTGCAGTGTCTGGCGCATAATATGTGCTTTTCCCCCTTTTAAATGGTATTTTGTTTTTCCAATAACATGCAAAGACAGTTTTTTAGCATTTTTTTAAATAAAATTTTGAGTTCCAATTTTTCTCCTTCCTTTCTTCCCTTACATAGTAAACAAATTTGATATAGATTATATAATAACACTTGCTTAGTTTATGCATATTAATTGACTGATGTTTCAGAGATCATGTAGACAGTTGTTTTTGAAGAATAAGTAAACTGTCTTGTCTGCTAAAAACGATCTAGTGCTAAGGATGAAGGCATCTATATTAGTGAGAATGTCTGTCACCCCTGTCATCCCAACTTTATAAGGATGCTCAATGATGGAGTCCATCGTTGCTCCTGCAAACAACTGTTGAAGGGCTGGAAGTGATTATAACAGAGGTGGCAGAAGTGGAGCCACAGTCAGGATATCACAAGATTTAGCAGTTTCTACATTAAAGGGATGGCTTGGAAAGAGCTAATATTATAACCAAGAATCACCTACCCAGCAAAAATGAGTATTATCCTTAAGCAGGGGGAAAATAGATACTCAATGAAAGAGAGGTCTTTCAAGCTTTCCTGATGAAAAGACAAGAGCTTAATAGAAAATTTGACTTTCAAATACAAGATACAAAAGAAGTATAAAAAAGTAAACAAGAAAGAGAAATCATAAGGAATTCAATAAGGTTAAACTGTTTACATTCCTACATGGGAAAATGATACTTATAACTCCTAAAAACATTCTCATTATTAGGGCAGTAAGAAGGAGTACACATAGAAAGCACAGGTGTGACTTGAATGTAATGGTATGATTACCTTGAAAAAATAAAATTAAGGGTTGAGAAAGAAGAATTCACTGGAAGAGGAGAAAAGGGAGAGGTAGAATGGGATAAATTATCTGACATAAAAAGGGGCTCAAAAGAGATTTTACAGTAGAAGGGAAAATGAGGAAAGGGGAGAGAGGAGCACATGAAATTTTACTTTCATCAGAATTGGATCAAAGATGGAATAACATACACATTCAGCTGGATGTAGAAATCTGTCTTACCATATAGGAAAGGTGGAGAAGGAGATAAAAGGATAGGGGTGCTGAAAGAAGGGAAGACATTTGGAGAGGTAAAAGTAGGAAGCAAAACACTTTTGAGAATGGACAGTGAAGTGGGGAAAATAAGATGGAGGAAAATGCAAAGTTGGTAATCATTACTGTGGGAAAAAAAATTGCAGGTTCTCTGACAATCACTTCATTTTTCAAAAATATAGAAAATGTAATCAAGATTATAACAATAAGAGCCATTTTTAAATTGATAAATGGTCAAAGGATATGAACAGGCAGTTTTCAAGTTATCTATACTCATATAAAAAAGCTGTAAATATTAGGTATCATTAGAAAAATGCAAATTAAAACAACTCTGAATAACCACCCTCCACCTATCAGATTGACTAATATAACAGAAAAAGAAAATGACAAATGTTGGAGAGGACATGGTAAAATTAAAACAGTAATGCACTGTTGGTGAAGTTGTATCCCAATCCAACCATTCTGGAGAACAATTTAAAACTATGTCCACAGGGCTACAAAACCATACATACCCTTTCACCATGCAGTGCCACTATTATGTCTGTATCCCAAAGACATAAAAAATAATAATGAAAATGGCATATAAGTACAAAAATGTTTATGACAGTTCTTTTAATGGTAGCAAATAATTGGAAATTGAGGGAATATCCATCAGTTGGGGAATGGCCGAACGAGTTGTTGTATGTGGTTGTGATGGAATACTAGTGTGCTTTAAGAAATAGTGAGCAGGATGTTCTCAGAAAAACCTGGAAAGACTTACATGAACTGATAGAAAGTGAAATGAGAAAAATCACAGGAACATTGAACATAGTAACAGCTATACTGTATGATGATCTACTATGAATAATTTAGCTATTCTCAGCAATACAATGATCCAAGACAAGTCTGATTGACTTATGATGAAAGATGCTGTCTATATCTAAAAAATGAACTGGTAGATCCTGAATGCAGATCAAAAATAGGTTTTTTTTGTCTGTGTTTTCTTTTACAGAATGGCTTACTTGGAAATGTGTTTTGCAAGATTACACATTACCTATGTCAAACTGCTTACCTTCTCACTGGAGGTGGGGAGGGGGAAGAGAAAGAATTGGAACTTGAAATTTGAAAAACATATGTAAAATTGTTTTTTACATATAATTAGAGAAAAATAAAATATTAAATAACTGACCCTTTTTATAAAAGGCTTTTACAGATGAAATCTTTCTTGAGACCCTTATTTTACTTCCCATCATCTGCTCAATTCCCATTCCAAGAATATTCTGCCTCCCCTAAAATATGCTCATCCCCTGGAATCATGGTGATCAGTTTTGATACTCAACATTTCTTCAGCACCCACATTTACCTTTCTCCTTTGATTGAAGGGTAAAGTAGTAAATGCCTTGCAAAGCCTGTCTTTATAGAGGACTCCAAATTCATTAGCTAACTCTTCACTTCTTACCAGCTGCTCTGCTTAGTTTTGACTCCACAAACATCAGGTCCAATCCCAGATACCTTTTGATGGATCTGCTCCCTTCCTCCAATTTTTCAGCTTCCTTTTGTACATTGTCTTTCCCCATAGATAGTAAACTCCTTCAGGGCAGGCACTGTCTTTATCTTACTTGTATTCCTAATGCTTAGCACTGTGCCTGGGATGTAGTAGGCACTTAACAAATGTTATATTTATTACATATGAGTATGACTTCTTGGAGGTCAGGATAATAAGATGATTTAAAAAATGATGGAAAATGCAGAATGGAAGCTTTGATTTTCCTTTCCTTTTCTCAAAAATAAATTAATTTTCAGATGGGAAGGGTAGAACTGATATGATTAGGAAACTGAGACCCAGAGAAATGAGGTTATTTTTTCTAACTACATAAATGGTTAAGGGCAGCTAGGCAGCACAGTGGATAGAGCATGGGACCTGGAAATAGGAAGAACAGAGTTCAAGTTTAGCCTCAGACACTTATTATGTAATCCTGGGCAAGTCACTTTAATTGCTATCTGCCTGTAAAGTGGAATCTATAAAGTAATAATCACAGTACCTGCCTCTCCATGTTTATGTGAAGAATAAAATGAAAAAGGCTTTGTAAACTTTACAAAGTTTAAAACACTGTCAATGTGTTGTATTATAATAGTTAAAAGCACTATTATTATGATTTTGTTGTGGAGACAAGTTTTGAACCAAGGTTCTCTGATTCCTAATCCAAGATTCTTTGAGGCTGCAATAAAAAGAGCACTGATCTGCTACAGGGAAAATCAGGTCAGCTGGTTGTGGCAAACTATATCCCAGGGTACTGAAAGACAAGAGAGATGTGATTGAGGAATCTCTAGCAATTGTCTTTGAAAAATCATGGAAACTGGACGTGACACTGCAGAGCTGGAGGCAAACATGTGCCACTTTTCAAAAAGGGAAAGAAAATTGATGCCTCTGGTGGATGAGCTGATGATGGATTTCTGGCAAGATTTTAGAAATGGAGAGTTAAAAAGGAGAGTTTGTGAAGACTTAAAAAGAAGAAAGGTGATCAATAAGGCAGTTAATTAGACTAATTAACAAACAGATAAGGAAAATGGCAAAGACATTGCTTTCAGTAGGGTATTTGACACAGTCTCTTCTGACCACAATATCCTTGTGAAATGAGTGAAAAAGCATTTACTAAAGACTGCCAGGAGACAAGATAGTGGAATTGGGGAGCCAGCTGAACTCTCCCAACATTCTCCTCCAAACCACTTTCAAATAATGCCTCAGACAAAATTATGAAATGGCAGTCAACAAAAGTCATAGGAAAATATATTTTTTCCAGTCTAAGACAACTTGGGAGGTCCACAAGGAAAAGTCTCTCAGATCAAAGTGGGAGCAAGACTGGTGTGTGGCAAAACCTCCACCAGTGGGCCTTAGAAGCAACCAGTAGCAGCAGCAGCACCAGCAGCAACAACAGCAGCCCCAGCAGCCTCAGCAGCCCCAGTAGCAGCAGCAGCAGCAGCAGCAGCTCCAGTAGCACCAGCAGCAGCAGCAGCAGCAGCACCACCACCACCACCACCAGCAGCACCACCAGCACCACCAGCAGCTCTAGCAGCACCAGCACCAGCAGCAGCAGCAGAACCACCAGCAGCTCCAGCAGCACCAGCAGCAGAATCACCAGCAGCAGCACCACCAGCAGCTCCAGTAGCCCCAGTAGCAACAGTAGCAGCAGTAGCAGCACTAGCAGCAGCCCCAGTAACCCCAGTAGCAGCACCAGCAGCAGCAGCACCACCACCACCAGCAGCAGCACCACCAGCAGCTCCAGTAGCACCAGCAGCACCACTAGCAGCACCACCACCACCAGCAGCACCAGCACCACCACCAGAAGCAGCACCACCAGCACCACCAGCAGCTCCAGCAGCACCAGCACTACCACCAGCAGCAGCACCACCAACAGCACCAGCAGCTCCAGCAGCACCAGCAGCAGCAGCAGCAGCAGCAGCAGCAGCTCCAGTAGCCCCAGCAGCTCCAGCAGCAGCAGCAGCAGCAGCAGCAGCAGCAGCAGCAGCAGCTCCAGTAGCAACACCAGCAGCACCAGCAGCACCAGCAGCAGCAGCAGCACCACCACCAGCAGCTCCAGTAGCAACACCAGCAGCACCAGCAGCACCAGCACCAGCAGCAGCAGCAGCAGCTCCAGCAGCACCAGCACCAGCAGCAGCAGCAGCAGCTCCAGTAGCAACACCAGCAGCACCAGCAGCACCAGCAGCACCAGCAGCACCAGCACCAGCAGCAGCACCACCAGCATCACCAGCAGCTCCAGTAGCACCAGCACCACCAGCAGCAGCAGAAGCTCCAGTAGCCCCAGTAGCACCAGCAGCAGCAGCAGCAGCAGCTCCAGTAGCCCCAGTAGCAACAGTAGCAGCAGTAGCAGCAGCAGCAGCAGCCCCAGTAACTCCAGTAGCAGCACCAGCAGCACCAGTAGCAGAAAGGAGGAGCAGCAGTTCTCAACCCAGACCAGACAACAATCTCAGAAAGAGATAACTGGGGACCCTTTGCTGGCTCTAATCAGCATCTCTTTTGCTCTTAAACAATTCTGGGTTTGGGTTGCATGGTAGTGAGGAGTGATTGTGATTGGTCACAAGGGAGCAAAGGCCCTGCTCACAGTTCCAGAGCCAAGAGGAGCAAGTATTTGAGGCTGCAGGGGAGCAGGAGCACTTCTTGGGTAAAGACTTGTGTGCAGAACAGAAGAGGTGACCACACCTCTTCCTGGAACACAGCACTGTTTGTTTGTTTGTTTTAGTTTTTAGTTTCAATAGTACTTTATTTTTCCAAATACGTGTAAAGATAATTTTCAACATTCATTTTTATAAAACTTTGTGTTCCAAATTTTTCTCCCCCCATTCCTTAAGTCACCCCTCCCCAAGGTAGCAAACAATCTGCTGTACGTTAAATATGTGCAATTCTTTTAAACACATTTCCATATTTGTCATGTTGTGCAAGAAAAATAAGACAATAGGGAAAAACCATGAGAACATTTTGTAGTTCGATTGTTTTTCCAATAAAATTTTCATATTTTCTTCTATTTTTATTCTTTTGATTTTGTTTTATTGTTTCTTGAAGTCTCATATACTCATTAGCTTCCTCTTGCCCAATTCTAATCAGTTTCTTCAGTGAATTTTTATGCTTCTTTTACATTAAGTCAATTTTCTTTTTTAAGGTGATATTTTCTTTAGTATGTTTTTGTGCCTTTCTTTTAAGCTGGTAATGATCTTTTTATAATTTTCTTGCATTACTCTCATTTCTTTTCCCAGTTTTATATCTACTACTCATCTCTTTTTAAAAACTCTTTCAGGAATTCTTATTGGCCTTGTGTCCAATTGTTGGTAGGAAAGAAAATGCATTAAAGAGAGATAATTAAATGTTATTAGACTACCTGAAAGCCTTGATTAAAAAAGAGAGAGACTAGATATCATATTTCAAGAAATTATCAAGAACTTTCCTGATATCTTATATCTAGAGGATAAAGAAAAAATAGAAAGAATCTACTGATCCCTTCCTGAAAGAGATTCCAAAATGAAAACTCACAAGAATGTTATAAACAAATTCCAGAACTCCCCTGTCAAGGAGAAAATATTGCAAGAAGTCAGAAGAAAACAATTCAAATACTATGGAATCACAGTCAGGATCACACAAGATTTAGAAACTCCCATGTTAAAGAAGAGGAAGACTTGGAATATATTCTGGAGGGCAAAGGAGATAGGATTACAATAAAGAATAGCCTATTTAGGAAAAAAACTAAGTATAGTCTTTTTGGGGTGGTGGGGGAATTGATATTTAGAAAAATAGAAGTCTTTCAAACATTCCTGATGAAAAGACCAGACCTCAATAGAAAATTTGGCTTTCAAACAGAAGGTTCAAGAGAAACATAAAATGGTAAACATGAAAGAATAATCATAAAGGACTCAATAGAGTTATTAAACGGTTTACATTCCTATATCTGAAGATGATGCATATAACTTTTAATAACTTTATCATTATTAGGGCACTCAGAAGGAGTGTGTTTAAAGATCATGATTATTCTTTATGTTGGGATGATTTTTTTTAAAGATTGAGGAATGAGAAAGAGGGATGCATTAGGAAAAAGGTGAAGGGAGAGATAGAATAGGGTAAATTTTCTCACATAAAGGAGAACAGCTTTGATAGTAGAGAGGAAAATATGTGATGGAGGCAGGCAATGTTTGGTCCTCACTTGGATTGGAATTAGTTCAAAGAGAGAAGAATATATGTACATACTCAGTTAAATATAGACATTTATCTTACCTAATAAGATAAGAAGGGCAGCAGAAGACATATGGAAAGTGGGGAATGATAGGGAAAAGGATGGATTGGGGGAGGCATTGCTAGGAAGCCAGACAGACTTTTGAGGAAGGACAAGAAAAAAAGGATGGAGAAAAATGCACAATTAGTGATCACAACTATGAATGTGAATGGGATGAGCTAAACTATAGAACAGAAGCAATTAGGAGAAAGGATTGGAAAATACAATCCAATATTATGTTGTGTATAAGAGAGATACATGGAACCTGTGCCGAATGGAAAGGGAGGGCTGGAGTAGAGTCTATTAGGTGTCAACTGAAGTGAAGAGGACAGAGATAGTGATCATGATCTCAGACAAAGCAAAAGCAAAAATAGAGTTAATTAAAATAGATAATCAGGGAAACCATACTTTATTGAAAAGTACCATAGATAATGAAATAATATAAAAATTTCAATGATAAATTTCTCTGATAAAAGGCCTAATTTCTCAAATATAAAGTACTGAGTCAAATTTATAAAAATGCAAGCCATTGCCCAATTGATAAATGGTCAATAGGTATGAAGTCAATTTTCAGAATAAATCAAAGCTATGTATAGTTATATATAAAAAAAAATCACTGCTGATTAGAGAAAGGCAAATTAAAACAATTCCAAAATACCATCTCACACATCATAAATAGCAAATGCTGGAGAGGATTACGAAGCATATGTACATTAATGAATTGTTGGAGTAGTGAACTATTCTGAAGAACAATCTGGAACTATGCCATATAGACAAAAGGAAATGGAAAAGAACCTATATGTACAAAAGCATTTGTAACAGCTCTTTTTGTGTAGCAAAGAATTGGAAGTTGAGAGAATGTTCATCAATTGGGGAATGGCTGAACAATTTACGATATGATTGTGACAGAATACTATTGTGCTGTAAGAAAGGACAATAAGGATAGTTTCAGAAAAAAAATACATGGAAAGGCCTTCATGAACTGAAGTAAGTGAATTGAGAAGAACTAGGAAATCATTGTGCACAGCACAATGGTGTAATAATGGTGGTCAACTATTGAAAGACTTGGCAACTTTGATCAGTACAAAGATTCAGACAATTCCAAAGAACTCATGATGAGTTCTTCAAAAAGAAGACTGATGAACTCTGACTACAAATTGGGGTATATTTTTACTTTATTTTTGCTTTGTTTTACCATATGGCTAATATGAGAATGTTTTGTGTGATTTTATATGCATAATTTTATCATATTGTTTGTCTTTTCAATGGTTGGGAGAGGAATGAGGGGGGAAGGAGAGAATCAGGAATCAAAATTTAAAAAGAAAAGAATGTTAAAAAAATAACAGTATAAATATTTTTCATTTAAAAAGACTGTGTACCAAGCACTATGCTGCACTCTAGTCATAGAAATAGAAAAATAAGACAATCCCTGCTCTCAACAAGCTCACATTTTAATAGGGACAGACAATATATAGAAAGAAAGTTTTAGCTTCAAGTCAATGGAAAGGTCTAGTGGTGATAAGAGTTTAGTGGCAATGCAGTAATAGAGCATCTCCTTTGGTTTCATTTCCGTTAACAAAACCATATCTATTTTGAGCCTGGAGGCAGTGGGTGATTTTATGAACTTTGGTAGAGAATACAGAGAAATGCAAGTTAGATGATAGTACAATTAGGTAGACTTGGAACTCCACTATTTCCTCATCTCCCATGAATTTAATTCTCATCTCTTTGCAGATCATTCTTAGATCTATTTTACTCAGTCCTAATCTCTGAGATAATATACTGCTCTTGAAGTTTAATTAATGGATTGATGGAAACTTATAGTGTCCTACTCCAGTTTCTTTTGTTCAACATTTTTGTCAGTGACTTGGATGAAGAAATTAAAACTGGGAGAGGTAGTTAGAATATTTAATAATTTAATCAGGATCCAAAAAAGGTCTAACCAGGCTGAAATGGTAGATCAAATGAATTTGATGAAAATGAATGGAGAGAAATATAAAGTCCTGCACAAAAAACCAACCTCACAATGGAGAAGAGAATGGGGGACCTTACATCTCTGTTCCTTAAAATCTTGTTTACTTTTCTGCCTTTAAATGTTTGCTTTGTTTTTTAAGCAATTTTTACTACCTGTATTGCTAATCTGTGTATAATATTGTTGGAATGCTGCTAAAAGGAGGCATTGAGAGACTGATGTAAAACTATAGTTATTTTACTAAAGCATAGTCACTGGCTGAAGGTTCAGAGACAGAGGAGTTATTGATAATAAACAAACATAATTATTATAGCTAATATTTATTAAGCAACTCCCATATGCCTGGCACTATGCTAAGTGCTTTATAATTATTATCTCCTATGATCTCTGGGAGATAGGTAGCTATTATCATCCCCATTTTACAGTTGAGAAAAATTAAGGCAAACAGAAGTTAAATGACTTGCTCAGGGTCATAGAGTAAGTGTCTGAGGTTGAATTTGAACTCAGATCTTCCTGACTTCAGATCTTGTACTATATCCACTTTACCCCTTTGCTGCTGACTCAATTTTAAAACTTTCCAGGAGAAAAAAAATCCCTTTCTAGGGATTTTCCTAGGCAAATTAGGTAGCAGTAGCGACTAGGGGAAGTAGTTGAGATGATATTGAAGCTGGACTACTACATTTTGCTTGAGTTTTTATTTGAGAAGAAAACCAAGTTCAGAAGAAAAGAGACAAGGAATGGTGAGAGAGGAGGAGTCAGGCCCCATTAAGGCAGTGAAGGTAAGTAAGAGTGGCTGCCTGCTCACTGCTCAGCCGCACATCACTGCTAGTTATATAAAGTAAAATGAGACTGTTCATAAGCAAGGGGAACCGAAAAAGTATTTTTTTTAAATTATTTATTTAATACAAATAGAAAATAGAAAAAAATTGAAATGTGCACAGCAGAATATGAGGATTTAAAATGAGGGATAATAAATGTCTATTTCAAGAAAGCCTATATTATACATTGTGTTCAGAGTGTCCATCTCTTTTTTGCCTCCTTGTAGGTTTTTTTTTCCTCTGCTATACACTTTTTACTTTATTCTTTTTTTTCCCTCTCCTTTCCTCTTCCCTCTCTCACTTCTCCCAGGAAGGCTACAATTAAGCATGGATATATTTACATATACATACATATATGTCCATATACATATACATAGATATCTATAATTATACACACACATACATTAATATACATCTATGTAAGGCCATACTATAGTTCGTCTTCTGTTTCTCTGAAGGTGGGCAATATCATCTTTCATAAATCCAAGTCTTTCCATAGTTTTCTAAATTGTCATTTCCTACAACTCAGCAATATTCTAACTTTATACTATCTAGTTATTTTAAAGTCTAAAACAATATTGATTAACATGACTGACATTTAGTGTACTTTATTTTTCTCTTTTGATTAAATCTATTTTAACTTTAATTTTGTCTGAGATCAATGATTATTATCCCTGCTTTTTTTCTAATAAATTTTTCTCCTTATCATTGTTATCATGTTTATGTGCATCTCTATTTCCCATCCCTGCTGATTCCTCTGCTTTACTTCTACCCAATACCTTGCCTTGCTATTCCTTAATATATCCCCATCTCACCTTCATCCTCTATCTCTACCTTTTTCTTCCTTTATCCTGTTCCCATTAATCTACACACTCTTTATTCCTCCCCCTTATTCTATTCTCTCTTCCTCTTATTTTTTTAACACATTTAGAACACTTTTATATCCTTGTATATGTATATGTATTATTCTCTCTTTAACCCATTCCTGATAGTATTCCAGAACTATTAGCCTTCCTCCCCCTTCTAATGCCTCTGTGTCAGTTCTTTCACACCTCATTTGTATAACATAATTATTCTTATTACCTTTTCCTACATACTTTTACTTTTTAGAATCACATCATATTCAGGATCTATCCCAATCTTTTCTTCAGAACTACCCAAATACTAATGACAATCTTAAACATGTGGTTTACATTTCCATGTATATAACAGAAAAAAAATTTACTTGAGTCCCTTGAAATTAGTCTTTGATGTTTACCATATTTCTTTTGGATCTAACATGCCAAATTTTTCTATTAAGTTCAGGGAAAAAAATCTTACCATAAGAAATGATACTTAAAATGAACCTTACAGGAAATTTTAAATTCTAAGGTAGAGCAAGGAAGGTGCACATTCCTGATATGGGGGACAAAGTTAGAGGTGAGAGATGATATTTTGTTTGAGGAATAGTAAGGAGAGCACCATCTTTAGGTCAATGAGTCCTTGGGAAAGAGTGTAAGAGGTAAAATGACTGGGAAGTTAGGAAGGGACCAGGTTATGAAGGACTTTAAAGTATAAATGCAGGATTTCATAGTTGTTCCTGGAAGTAATAGGGAGCCACTGGGCTTTATTGGTAACATGAGCACTGGGCTTTATTGGTAATCATACTTGTACTTAGGAAGATTAATTTGACAACTGAGTGGAGTCTACACTAAAGTAGAGAGAGACCAATCAGCAGGCTACAAAAATAATTCAAGTATGAGGTGATGAGGGCCTAGACCAGTGTGATAGCAGAATCAGAAAGAGAAAGGGACATGAATAAGATGTAGCGAAGGTAGAAAAGATTTGGCAATAGATTGGATATGGGAAGTAAGAGAGTAAGAAGATGAGGTTGGTAGTTGCTAGTCTGGGTGACTGGAACAATAGTGATATTCTACACAGTAATAAGAAAATTAGAGAAAGTAGAGGTCTTTGGGAGAAAGATAATGAGTTCAATTTTAGACCTACTGAATTTAAAATGTCCATGAGACATCAAACTCAAAATGTACAATTGAAAATTGAGGTTGTAAGATGGGAGTGCCATTGAGGCCAGATAAATATTTTGAGATTAAACAATCTTAATAAATGATAAATAATATCCATAATCCCCTTTTTGGAACTTAAACTCCAACATTCTCCTAATAGCAAAAACACCATTATAAAAGCAGAAAGCTGGGTTGTGGTATGAAAAGGAGTTCATTAAGATAAACTGACTCAGTGACATCCTCCTCACTACATCTAATAACTTGAAGGAATTCCTTTAAGAAAGGGAAAGGACCTAATTGATGACAAAATTGCCCTGTTGTCTTATAGTGAAAGGGATAAATTTCAGTAAGTCTCAGATCTGAAAACCAGGGGATTGAAATTTACACAAGGAAGCAAGGGTACTGTGACATGAGTATCACACAAAAAACTCATAATCCCATGTTTTCTTCATTGTCATAAAAGTTGAACAAATTTAGTTAAGTAGAATGATAATCACATATATACACTAAGTAGACAAACCTTGTTAGAAAGACTCTATGGGTAAACTAAGTCAGGTTACAGATTAAATCACTTAAAGGGTTCACAATGGATTAATTTGAGCGGATAGATTTACCAATCATTAAGGTAACCAAGAAAATGAGGGTGAGGGAAATCCTTCTTTATACAGTTAACTAGGATAATAACTGAATTTTGGGAGGAAGCTTCAAATTTCCCTTTTCTTCTACTTAAGGAATGTCAAACAATTAACATTATCATTCCATAAATCAGGTTTTAATAAGGTTAGTTAATAAAAACAGAAATCAGATTTTCAGTTAATCCAAAGTTATAGAAGGAATGGTCCTGATATCCAAACAATAAATACAAGGAATCTGGACATAACCCTCACATAGGCAAATATAAATATAAGGGAACATTAAAGCCAAAGCAATATAATAATGATCATCAATATTAAATAGTATTGTCACCTTGTTCCTGATAAACTATTCCTAATATCCATTTAATAAGTACATTGTGAGTCCTAGCATGTAGTTCTCTGGTCCCTGGAAGCATCTTTCCTTAGAAATTCTGGAATAGGCCTTGGGCAGTTCTGAAGGGGGTTCCTCTTAGAAAATCTGCTGTTTTGGTTCCAAGTCATTTTCAGAAATTCCCTGTTTAATGTTGCTATAATATACTTTTTATTTTTTTAATTAAAGCTTTTTATTTTCCAAGCATATGCATGGATAATTTTCAACATTCATCTTTGCAAAACCTTGTGTTCCAAATTTTTTCCCTTCCTTCCTTCCCTCAGCCCCCTAGATGGCAAGCAATTCAATATAAGTTAAACATATGCAATTCTTATATATATATATGTACATATATATACATATATATACATATATATATACACATACATGTTTCCACAATTATCGTGCTGCACAAGAAATATCAGATCAAAAAGGGAAAAAATGAGAAAAAAAATAAAATGCAAGCAACAACAAAAAAGTGAAAATATTATGTTGTAGTCCACACTCAGTTTCTGCAGTTCCCATTCTCTGGGTGCAAATGATTCTCTTCATCATAAGATTATTGGAACTGGCCTGAATAATCTCATTGTTGAGAAGAGTCACATACATCGGAATTGATTATCATATAATGTTGTTGTATAAAATGATCTCCTGATTCTGCTCACTCCACTTAGCATCAGTTCATGCATGTAAATCTTTTCAGGCCTCTCTGAAATCATCCTGTTGATCGTTTCTTATAGAACAATTTTTTCAAATGAAAATTGTCTGTTCATAATCCTTTGACCATTTATCAATTAACGGCTTGAATTCTTATGAATCTGAGTCAATTCTCTATATATTTTAGAAATGAGCCCTTTATCAGAACACTTGAATGTAAATTTTTTCTCCCAGTCTATTGCTTCCTTTCTAATCTTGTCTGCATTGGTTTTGTTTGTACATAACCTTTTTAACTTAATATAGTCAAAATTATCCATTTTGCATTCAGAAATGCACTCCAGTTCTTCTTTGGCCATAAATTCCTTCCTTCTCCACAGATCTGAGAGGTAAACTATTCTTTGTTCTTCTTATTTGCTTATAATATCACTCTTTATATCTAAATCATGAACCCTTTTCAACCTTATTGTGATATAGGGTGTTAGGTGTGGGTTAATGCCTAGCTTGTGCCATACTTATTTCCAATTTTCCCAGCAGTTTTTGTCAAATAGTGAGTTTGTATCCCAAAAGCTGGGGTTTTTGAGTTTGTCAAACACAAGATTACTATAGACATTGATTATTTTGTCCCATAAACCCAACCTATTGCCCTGATCGACCACCCTATTTCTTAGTACCAAATGGTTTTGATGACTGCTGCTTTATAATATAATTTTAGGTCCAGCACAGCTAGGCCACCTTCATTTGCATTTTTTTCATTAACTCCCTTGAAATTCTTGACCTTTTGTTCTTCCAAATGAACTTTGTTATTATTTTTTCTAGCTCTGTAAAATAATTTCTCTGGAGTTTGATTGGTATGGCACTGAAGAAGTAGATTAATTTAGATAAAATTGTCATTTTTATTATATTAACTTGGCCTACCCATGAGCACTTGATATTTTTCCAAGAGATTAGATCTGCTGATATAGGCCAGTTCCAATGATCTTGTGATGAAAAGATTCATATATACCCAGAGAGAGGGTTTTGGGAACTGAGTGTGGATCACAACATAGCATTTTCACTCTTTTTGTTGTTTGCTTGCATTTTATTTTTTCTCATTTTTTTTCCTTTTTGATTTGATTTTTCTTGTGCAGCAAGATAATTGTATAAATATGTGTGCATATATTAAATTTAACTTTTTTTTTTTTGCTTTTTGCTGAGGCAATTGGAATTAAGTGACTTGCCCAGGGTCACACAGCTAGGAAATGTCTGAGACCAGATTTAAACTCAGGTCCTCCTGACTTTGGGGCTGGTGCTCTAACCACTTTGCCACCTAGCTGCCCCCAATTTAACATATTTTTACTATGTTTAGCATATATTGGATTACTTGCCATCTAGGAGAGGGGGTAGAGGGAAGGCAGGGGAAAATTGGAACACAAGGTTTTCCAAGGGTCAATGTTGAAAAATTATACATGCATATGTTTTGAAAATTAAAAAAGTTTTAATAAAAAATAAAATAAAAAATATATAAAAAGAGATTAGATCTGACTTTATTTGTATGGAAAGTGTTTTGTAATTGTGATCATATAGTTCCTGACTTTGCAAGTAGACTCCCGAATATTTTATATCATCTACAATTATTTTAAATAAAATTTCTCTTTGTATCTCTTGCTGCTGGATTTTGTTAGTAATCTATAAAAATGCTGATGACTTATGTGGATTTAATTTTGTATCCTGCAACTTAAAGTTGTGAATTGTTTCTAGTAGATTTTCTAGGATTCTCTAAATATACCATCATGTCATCTGCAAAGAGTGATAATTTAGTTTCCTCATGACCTACTCTAATTCCTTTAATCTCTTTTTCTTCTCTTATTGCCAAAATTAACATTTCTAATACAATATTGAATAGTAATGGTGATGGGGACAACTTTGTTTCACTCCTGATCTTACTGGGAATGGTTCTAATTTATCCCCATTACATATGATGCTTGCTGATGGTTTTTAATAGATGCTACTGATCATTTTAAGGAAAACTCCATTAATTTCTATATTCTCTATTTTTTTTAATAGGAATGGGAGGTGTTGGATTTTGTCAAATGCTTTTTCTGCATCTATTGAGATAATCATATGATTTTTGTTAGTCTGATTATTGACATAGTCAATTATGCTAATAGTTTTCCTAATATTAAACCAGCCCTGCCTTCCTGGTATAAATCCTAGTTGGTTATAGTATATTATCCTGGTGATAGTTTGCTATAATCTCTTTGCTAATATTTTATTTAAGATTTTTCCATCAATATTCATTAGGGAAATTGGTCTATAATTTTCTTTCTCTGTTTTGACCCTATCTGGTTTAGGTATCAGCACCATGTCTATGTCATAAAAAGAATTTAGTAGGATTCCTTCTTTCCTCATTTTTCCAAATGGTTTGCATAATATTAAAATTAATTGTTCTTTAAATGTTTGGTAGACTTACATGTAAATCCATCTGGAATTGGAGATTTTTTCCTAGGGACTTGATTTTTAGTTTTTCAATTTCTTTTTCTAAAATGGGACTATTTGAGTAATTTATCTCCTCCTCTCTTAATCTGGGCAATCTTTTTTTTTTAAATATTCATCCATTTCACTTAGATTATCAGATTTATTGGCATACAGTTGGACAAAGTAGTTACTAATTAATGCTCTAATTTCCTTTTCATTTATGGAAAGTTCACCCTTTTCATTTTTGATGCTAACAATTTGATTTTCTTCTTTCCTTTTTCTAATCAAATTGACTAACAGTTTAACTATTTTGTTGGCTTTCCCCCCCATAAAACCAACTCTTAGTTTTGCTTATTAGTTCAATAGTCTTCTTTTCAATTTTGTTAATTTCCCCTTTTCTTTTCAGAATTTCAAATTTGATATTTATTTGGAGGGGTTTAATGTGATTTTTCCTCTAGCTTGTTTAGTTGCATGCCCAATTCATCAATCTTTTCTTTCTCTGTTTTGCAAGTAAGCAACGTAGAGATATAAAACTTCCCCTAAGAACTGCTTTGGCTGCATTCCATAAATTTTGGTATGTTGTCTCATTATTGTCATTCTCTTGAATGAAATTATTGATTGTGTTTATGATTTGTAGTTTCACCCATTTTTTTTAGGATCAGATTATTCAGTTTCCAATTAATTTTTGGTCTATATTCCCTGGCTTTTTATTACATGTAATTTTTATTGCATTGTCATCTGAAAAAGATGCATTTACTATTTCTGTTTTTCTGCATTTGATTTTGAAGTTTTTTATGCCCTAATATATGGCCAATTTTTGTGTAGGTTCCATGAATCACCAAAAAAAAAAAGTATGCTCCTTTCTGTCTCCATTCAATTTTCTCCAAATGTCTATCATATCTAACTTTTCTAAAATTCTTTTTACCTCCTTAATGCCTTTCTTATTTATTTTGTGATTTGATTTATCTAGTTCTGAGAGAGCAGGTTAAGATCCCCCACTAGTATAGTTTTGCTGTCTATTTCTTCTTGCAACTCTCTTAATTTCTCCTCTAGGAATTTGTATGCTATACCACTTGGTTAATATATGTTTAATATTGATATTACTTCATTATCTAGTACCCTTTAGCAAGATATAGTTTTCTTTCTTATCTCTTTTAATTAGATCTATTTTTGCTTTTGCTTGATCTGAGATCAGAATCACTACCCCTGCTTTTTTTTTTTTTTTTTTTTTTACTTTACCTGAAACAATAGATTCTGCTCCAGCCTTTTACCTTTACTCTGTATGTATCGCTTTAAATGTGTTTCTTGTAAACAATATATTGTAGGATTCTGGCTTTTAATCCAGTCTGTTATCTGCTTCTGTTTTAGGGAAGAGTTCATCTCATTCACATTCACAGTTAAAATGACTAATTCTGTATTTTCTGCCATCTTATTTTTCCCAAGTTATATTTTTCTCTTTCCTTTCCCCCTTTTTCTCCTCCCCAGTATTTTACTTCTGGCCACCACCTCCCTCGCCTTCCCTTTTATAGCCCCTCTTCTTTTTGTTATACCTTTCCCCTACTACTTCTGTTTCCCTTTCTATTAGTCTTTTCTTTTCCTTCTTCTTTCCATTCTTCTTTCCCTATAGGATAAGACAAGTTTCTCTATGAAGCTAAATATGTCTGATATTTTCTCTTTGAGCCACATCTGATGACATTAAGATGAACAATGTTCATCCCTCTCCCTTCTTTCCTTCAAATATAATAGGTCTTTTTTGCTTCTTCATGAGATGTAATTTATCTCATTTTACCTCCATTTTTCTCTTCTTCCAATACAATCCCCCTTTCACCTCTAGTTTCTTTTTTATATTAGCACAATAAAATCAAATTATGCCTGCACCCTCTAACCCATAATAGAGATACAGTTCTCAAGAGTTCTTTCCTTTTTACCTTTTTATGCTTCTCTTGAGTTCTGTATTTGGAGATCAAATTTTCTGTTCAGCTCTGGTCTTTTCATAAGAAATAAATGAAATTTACCTGTATCATTGAATGTCCATCTTCTTCCCTGAAAGATGATGCTCAGTTTTGCTGGATAATTGATTCTTGGCTGCAGTCCAAGTTCCTTTGTCTTTCAAGAATATCAGATTCCAGGCCCTTGGATACTTTAAATTGAAAACTGCTGGGTCTTGAGTAATCCTGATTATGGCTTCTCCATATTTGAATTGTTTCTTTCTGGCTGTTTGCAATATTTTTTCTTTGATCTGATAATTCTGAAATTTGCCTAAGATATTCCTTGGAGTTTTTATTTTGGGATCTCTTTGAGGAGGTGATTGGTGAATTCTTTCAGTGGCTATTTTACCCTCTTGTTCTATGACACCAGCCCAGTTTTCCTTGATGATTTCCTGAAAGATGATGTCTAGGGTTTGTTTTTTTTTTTTTTCATCATAGTTTTCAGGATGTCCAATAATTCTTAAATTGTATCTCCTAGATATATTTTCTAGGTCAGTTGTTTTTCCAATGAGGTATTTTACATTTTCTTCTATTTAAAAAAAATTTTTTTTTGTTTTGTGTGACTGATTCTTGATGTCTCATTGAGCCATTCATTTCCATTTTTCAATTCTAATTTTTAATGAATTATTTTCTTTATTTAGCTTTTTTAGCTCCTTTTGCATTTGGCTAATTGAATTTTTAAATGAGTTGTTTTATTCAATGGATTTTTTCCCCATTTCACAAATTCTGTTTTTCAAGAAGTTGTTTTATTTTTCCATTTTGTCAAATCTATTTTGTAAGGAGTTATATACTTTTTCTATTTCACTAAATCTATTTTGTAATGAGTTTTCTTCAGGTAATTTACTTTTCCAAATTCTCCTGCAATGTTCTTATTTCCTTTCCCCATTTTTCTTCTAACTCTTTTTAAAGATTCTTTTTGAATTCTTCCAAGAGAGCCTTGTGTGATGGGAACCAACTCATATCACCTTTTGGGGCTTGATCTAGAGATGATTTGCTTTTAGTGTCCTCAGGGTTTGAGGTCTGTTCTTTTCTTTCTCCATAAAAACTATCTACGGACAGAATTTTTTGTTTTATTGCTCATTTTTTAAAAAGGATGAGATCTGCTCTGAGGTTAAACGGCAGCTTTTCCCAAGTCTCTACTATATGCAACAGTGGCTGCACTGGGTTGGTCCTACTAACTTCTGGTACTGTGTGGACATGCCCAAGTTCCACATTATTCTGGGGTTCAGAGGCTCACTATTTGCCTTTTGTATTTGAATTAGATGTCTCACAGTTAATCTGCTGATCTACTGGATTGTAACCAGGACAGAGTAGCCAATGCTGATAAGAACCTTCTGCTAGATTTCCCCAGTGCACAGATGCCACACTGCCCTGGGTCTCTGTGCTGTGCCTATGATCAACCACCACTACCCCCTCCCTACCTCCTATCTTGATTGAAAAAGATCTTTTCTGAAGTTCTTTTAAAATATCTTCTGCTGGAAATTTGTTATACTTCAAATATTTGTGGGTTCTGTCACTCCAAAACTGGTTCAGAGTCTTGATTTGGTATTGATGTGAGGGATGTCAGGAAGAACTCAGATAAAGACATGTCTCTTCTTTGCCATCTTGGCTCCACCCCTTAAGTAAAACCTCACAAATTTGTTTTTTTCAGTAACTTTTTCATATGGCAATAACTAGCTTAAACTTTATGGAACTAAATCTTAGTTTTACAGAAATTTTTAAAGAATTTTACAGAATACAGAAATAAGAACTAAATCTTAGTTTTACAGAATTTACAGAATTGTAAGAACATTAAATTAGCAACCCCAAGTTCACCTGAAAGTTCAGAGAATTTCAGATTTGACATATGAATTACTTTTTCTATTTTTACCTGAACATTGTACCTGATATGGACAATTCCATCAACAGATTAAAGGAAGAATCTATTAAAAGGAACTATAATGGCCTTGGCTTATAAAATAAACCCCTTTGTATCATAAGATTATTGAACAGAGACTTCAAAACAAGGGGAAATAGGATTTAAATTTTCCTCTCAATTATTAATGCAGTTTATATCTAAACTTCTAAATGTAATTTTGAGAATTCATTACTAAAACACGTTCAATGCCTGTATATACTACTGGAAACATTTGGAAGCCAATAATATACACACTTATATACATATATACATTTATATGTATATATATCTCCTAGTTTTTAGAGAAAAGTCTAGTTGTTTTCTCAAAGTTTGTTATTTCATCAAAATTTTAAACTTTTATATCTTTATCCTAATTCCCTCCTTTGAGAAAGTATGTTTATATGTGTATATAGATATAGATATACACACATACATATACATATATATGTGTATATGTATGTTCCTCATATCATCCTGAAACAATGAGACACTTTAAGGATTTGATTTTGTCCATGAATACAGAATGATTACATGATTGGTAAGGGGATGAAAAGCTTAAGAACTCATTTACCTACTTGCTTAGGATATGAAATTGACCAGAAATTCAGATGAAAATGACAAATCTTTTGCAATTAAATCCTATTATAGTAACTCAGAGATACTTTAATATTTACCTATTAATTAATATATTTAGTGTTTCAATGACAAAAACTGTTGCAATTCACCTGCCCTGATTATAGAAATTTGTTAGGAAAGGAAAAGGGGGGAACATGCTTAGAAAAATAATGTCTGTCCCTTTAAAAGCACAGACTGACCTGAAAAAAGCACAACAGAGGGACAAATATTGGCTCTGTTTGGTTCCAAGTTTGGTTACAAGTAATCCTAACCCTAATCAATCATATAGCAAATTCCTGCATTATTCACAAGGTATTATAGCCAGGCTCAGAATTAATGAGGTAGGAGAATTTTTTGTTCAGAAAGGAATGGGACAATGGAGAAGCTGAGTCAAGAGGATCTCTTTCATTCCCTCACCCTGCCCAGGCACAGACATTCACCTATAGCAGTTTTCAGACCAAACTTTTTTTGTTTAACACAGGGCATTTTCCTTGAATGATAGACTATTAGCTTAATATTAATTTGGACAACTCACTTGAAACCAAAACTCAGAATCATATCAAACTACAATCCCAAGGAATTACTCTTCAAATCGTAAAATTTCATAAATCATAGCTTAGGGCTAAGTTATTATTGCTTTTTCATGTTACAATAACTATCAATAATAAGCTCATACAAGGACATATAAGTACATATAGGCACATATAAAGCTTTATCTTATTTATTCTTTCTAATTTAAATCATCCTGAAGCAGAAATCAGTCAGTTATAAGGGATGAGTAATCACATTCTAGAGTTACACACAAAGAGTGAATAAATGATATTTCATGCAAAATCCCCCCAAAATACTGGTTAATCTGAGCTCCATATTAACCAATATCTATCTTGCCTACTAACCCCTAAGGCAAAAATATAATCTTTGAATCTAATGTTACACAGTTCAAAGATGTAAGTTTAATATATACTATTTATAAACAGGTATGATTTTATTAGTTTCATAACTTATGGCCAAGCAATCTATCAGATAAAACTCACTTTTTACTGTAAGCAAACATAAATTCTCTAGAACTTCACAATCTATTATCAGCAGCTTCTCTCAAAAGATTTATACCCCTGTCCAAATAGAAAGTTCCAAAAAATGTCATAGATAAGAACAATTATGATACTAATTTTCCCCAAAAGTAAATTATTATTGTCTAAAGTATATGCAATTAAAGACATAAAACATTGTGACCACATTTTTATCAGTCCAATTTATGATCTAACATTATCCAAATTAAAAGAGAAGTCACTTTTTTTAATGGTGTAATTGCAATGGCCTCTGGGTATTATTTTTCAAATTGACATGCAACCTATGAAAAATTAGCAGCCTAATAATAACATAAGCAATATTATAAATTTAAAAAACATAACACAAAACTTTTTGCCAGTAAATTATTATCAATTTAGATGAACTTATTTTCAAATCATTCTATGTCAAAAACAATCTCTTCCAGCTATCAATTTGGCATTTTGTGTGAACAGTACTAAAATAAAAAGTATAGAGTAATTACACAATAAAAACAATAATAATGAACATTTATATAATGCTTACAATGTACTAGCTAGCGTGCTAAATACTTTGCAATTACTTTGTCATGTGATCCTCATAACAACCCTGGGGAGGTAGGTGCTATCATTATATCCCTTTATAGATGATGACCCTGAAGAAAACAGATGAAATGACTTATTCAAAGACACAACTACTAAATATCTAAGACCAAATTTGAACCCAGGTTTTCCTGATCCATGAAATTTTCAAGCATGTTACCTTAATGCCAAATATAAAATATACTTTCCATTATGTTCTAATATACTTTCCATTATGTTCTAATTTACTATAATTATCTTAATAGGAAAACACATTACACTTTATTTTTTAAAGCTTTTTATCTTCAAAACATGTGCATAGCTAGTTTTCAACATTCACCCTTGCAAAATCTTGTGTTCCAAATTTTTTTTCCCTCCCTTCCTCCCACTTCCTCCCCTAGATGGCAAGTAATCCAATATACCACATCTCACTTTAAACGAGACCATATTATGACAGCTTCAGAACAAACTGCATTTATCCAATTTGGATTTACACTCACAAATGGTAACTTTGAAAATATCATTTTTCCCAAGGGCCATTAGCACCTCAAATTATAGAGCCCACTGCTTTCAGTTAGCTCACTTTCAAAGATGTATGGTGGCAATTTCACCTTCCCATTCCCCTCTTTTTTGAACCCATGATGCTTTAAAGATTGGGACACATTATCCTAATGTTCCTTCAAGGAAATCATAGCTATAGTTTCCATTTGACCCTGTGTTGTTGTTCAGGTCACTTCTGTTTAATCCTAAAATCATAGAAACTTCCTTAGCTTTCAAGGCTTCTGAGAACTTCTGGTTTAACTCAGAGTGACCATCAGGGAATCCCACTTCTGACACCATACTATGGTTTTCAAGAACAAACCCCAAAATCTGAAATAGTTTTAGAAAGAAATTTATTAGGTCATCTGATAAAGTAGAAGGAGTCACACCTCCTTTCTGAGTCATTCTCTTCTACCAAATAGCCTGATAAATTTATTTCTAAATCAATTTCAGATTTTGGGTTTGTTTTCCTAACATTTGTTTTTGTGTAGGTAGCCCTCAAACTTTATGTCATATGTCATGATTCTTATGATACCAGCATAAACCCTTTCTTTAGCATCTTTAAAGCACCTATTGCTCTAGGACAATGAGAACACTGGAAATTCCATTAACGTTTTTGATAGCAAGAGACATCAGGAGCCTGGCAATAGGAAAGCCTTCTTTACACAGCAGATTCAGGCAGCAGATGGCTAGGACTTGTGGACAGGACCTTAAGGGCTACCAGTCATTCTAAGAATTCTAAATAAGAGGTTCCAAACTGGCTAAAAGGAATATAGTTGATATTTTTCATTGTTCTGTGGTCCGTTTTAGCATCTATCAGTCTATTCTGTGTTTAAAGAGATAAAGACCTTGAGGAGGGACAACTTAAAATCAGGAGATTGATCATTGTAAAGAATGTACTAGCATGGAACTATAAAGATCCCCACTAGAAATACTTGACCTCAAGAGAGCAACTGACTCAGTCATTTTAGAGGGCTTAATGAAAATTAGCCCACTAACCCTCTTATCAGAGAGAATGGCTGACCTCAGGATCAGGGGAGCTTCAGCAATGGAAAATGAGTTTTTATATGCTTCTGTATCCAGGAATAATAGATCAAGTTCTCCGCTGTAGGGAATAGAGTCAGATTTCTGACCCAGGTCAGTGAATTTTGATACCAAATCCTCTAATAGGCTGGTGAGATACGTTTTAAGTCTCCAATTTGGGAAAAGTTGAGAAATGTCTCTGTCCCTGGAAAAGCCAGTCATTTCCTCTACTTAAAGAAGCTAGGTGGTACAGTGGATAGAGATCTGGGCCTCAAATCAAGAAGAATTGAGTTCAAATCCTGTCTCTAAATCTTACTAATTGTGTGAAAATCACCTAGACTTTTATCTATTAGACTTTGGCACTTAGATTTATTGCATACCTTCCAGGGTTATTGTAAGGCTCAACTGAGCGAATATTTATAAATCCATTTAGTACAGTGCCTGACACTATATAAATGATAGCTATTATTACTAAAGAAATAAAATATATTTTTGGACAAAATGGTTTGTCAATTTTTTTTTAAGATCTTTATTTCATCTAAAAAGAGCGGTCTGGAAAGTGCTAGCAATGGAAATATTTGTTTCCTGTACTTTCTGGCAAACTGTGTTACCTTTTTAGTAAAAGATTGCCTGATTTACAATCAGAACTGAAGCCAATTTGAATGTTTTTCCTTCAATAACTCCAAAAGAAAGAAGAAAGAAAAATCAGCAATTAACATTTCTTTACTAAACTTTATCTGATGCTGAAGAACCATATTACAGGTGTTTTTCTTTTAACTTCTCTCTCTAGCTTGGAAACAGAAATACTTATTTAAATTAACTGGAACCAGGCAGACTTTATTGCCAAAATAATCAAGTAAAGTCAAAGGCAAGATTTCTTAAGAGCTTTGTTTGCCTGACCACAGTGGGCTTTTTTGAATATTGTCAGAATTTAACTCCCTAAGCAAATCAGGAGCAAAGTTACCTAAAATGAATTCAAATATATCATGCATTTACAATTACAAATTTTATTTTCTTTTTGTATTTGTAATTATTACAATTACAAAAATTACAAATAATTTTTTTTTATTTTACCACATAAACCTTAAAGTTTCAGCTCTGATCAGATAAAGACAGCTTTACAACAAATTGAAGATGCTTAGAACACTATGATATGACTTTACATATGTAACTGATATTATATTGCTTGCCTTCTCAGTGATTGGGGGATGGACTAGGGGGAGGGAGAGAAGTAAGAATTCAAAATTTTAAAAAAAGAATGGCAAAATAAATAAGATATAATTATTTTTAATGAAATGACAAGCAGGATAATTTCAGAAAAACCTGGGAATGTGTATATAAACTGATGCAAACTGAAGTGAGCAGAACCAGAACGTTACTCATAGTAATAGCAAAAATGTAACAATGATGAACTGTGAATTAGCTACTCTAATCAATGCAATAATCCAAGACAATTCTAAAGGACTCAATGATGAGTGCTACCAACTTCCAGAGAGAACTGATGAACTTCCAGTAAAGATTGAAGCATACTTTTTCACTTTATTTTTTTTTATTTTGCTTCCTTCCCCTGCCCCCTCATTAATATGGAAATATTTTTTGCTTGATTTCATATATATAATTGAAATTATATTGCTTGCCTTCTTAATGGGTGTTGGAGACACCATAGGGAGGGAAAGAATTTGCAACTCAAAATATTTTTTAAAAAAGAATTTTTTAAATAAATAAATTTAATTAAAAAATAATTCTATTATGGAATATTCTTGTTCTGTAAGAAACAGCCAGCAAGATGATTTCAGAGAGGCCTGGAGAGACATGAACTGATGCTAAGTGAAATGAGCAGAACCAGGAGATCATTATATACAGCAACAACAAGATTATACAATGATCAATTCTGATGGAAGTGGTTCTTTTCAAAGTAAGGTGGTTCAAACCTCTTCCAATGTTCTTGTGATGAAGAAAGCCATATACACCCAGAGAGAGGCCTGTGGGAACTGAGTGTGGATCACAATATAGCATTTTCACACTTTCTGTTGATGTTTGCTTGCATTTTGTTTTCTTTCTCAGTTTTTTTCCTTCTTAATCCAATTTTTCTTGTGCAGCAAGATATGTATACATATATCGAATTTAACCTATATTTTAACATATTTAACATGTATTGGACTACCTGCCATGTAGGGGAGGGGATGGGGGGAAGAAGGTAAAAATTTGTAACAGAAGGCTTTGCAAGGGTCAATGTTGAAAAATTACCCATGCATACGTTTTGTAAATAAAAAAGCTTTAATAAAAATAATAATTCTATGCTAACTTGTTTTTTTTTAATTTTATTTTATTTGCAAAACATATGTATGGGTAATTCTTCAACATTAACCCTTACATAGCTTTCTGTTACAGATTTTTCCCCCCAACTCTCCACCCCTCCCCTAGATGGCAGGATATCCACTACATGTTAATTATGTTAAAATATTTGGCAAATCGAATATATGTATACATATTTCCAAACTTATCATTGTTGTGCAAGAAAAATCGTATCTACACAGAAGACATATCGGATAAAGGAAACACAATGTATCTATGCTAACTTGTAAAAGAGATTCAATTGGGAAAAAGAAAACCAAATCTGAAAATGATTTGAAATGGTTTGAAAGCAGAGGTATGAAGTGAAAAATGAAGAGTTATTAGAAAGGAAAATACTGAATCATTACTGAAAATGTTTTTTTTAAAGAAACTAAATTCTTTGATTTGTAAGGCTTATTCTATGCTAATGAATTAGTAAATTATAAAGAAAATCTGAGATAGTTTACACTGACACAGTGAAGATTTAAAGTTCAATTAAAAGTTTACAAAGTATTCTTAGAAGTAGAAAATTCTAAAAAAAAAAAAAAAAAAAAAAGTGTAACTTTGCCTACAATATTAGTAGCACTCATTTAGAACCCAGATGAATGATTTCAGTTTCTGGTAGGCTTTTTTCAGCTATCAGAATCTTTAGCAAGGACCAACTTAGGAAAAAAAAATGCAGGGAGAACAAAAAGTAGTCCAGAATTTCAGAAAGTAGCAATTCAGGCTTCAAGACTTTTAGTGCCTTCACAGTGAATAGAAGAAAGAGGGAGTTTAGAATTTAAAATAAAAGTTCAAAAAAAAATTTTAAAGACTTTTTTACACCTCATTGAGATAAGAGACTAGTGAGATTGCTATTCATTTCTGTAAAGCTATGAAAGTCCCTTGAAGAAATGCTTCTTCCCCCTTAGGGAACTAGACTTAGTTTTTAACTAATGATTTCCAAGCTTAATTTCACAGATCTGGTATCTTTATGGAAGTGTAACAAGCTTTAAAACTGAATAATTTAAATTTTATATTTATATTGAGTTTGATAAATTAATTGGGGTCAATTATTGCCAGTAAGGCAGTTAAATGGCACAGTAGATAGAGTGCTGAGTCAGGAGTTAAGAAGACTTTTTTCCAAAAGTTTAAATTTTCCAAAGTTTAAATCTGGCCTCAGACACTAGGTGTGTGATCCCGGGCATGACACTTCATACTATTTGTCTCAATTTCCTTATCTGTAAAATGAGACTGGAGAAAGAGATAGCAAATCACTTCTATCTCTTTGACAAGAAAACCCCAAATAGAATCATGAAGAGACAGAGATAACTGAAAAAATGACTGAGCAACAACAAAATTATTCCCAGTATGGTAGACCTATCCTCTGAGTGTTAACTACTGGTCAGCCTGTAATTGTGAGAGTTAAAGTTAAAGTAAAGTAACTTACTCTCTACTGGTTTCTGAATTGAGTATTACAATATGCTGAAACTGGTAGATGAATAGAATACATTTCCCCATATATATGACTTGAAGATACGTTCAACTGGATTAATATTAACAAAAGACCATAAATTAGTTTCAGGTTTATGTTTTAGAGATTGTTTTATGAGATTGTTATATGTCAGTGCTAAGTTTATAGGTTTGGATTTTTAAAAACTATTTTGATTTTTGAAATTATTATATAGAAATACTTTTGATTTTTGGAATAATATATAATGTGATTCATTTGTAAAAGATTAGAGGGGCAGATAGGTGGTGTGGTGGATAGAGCACCAGCCCTGAAATCAGGAGGACCTGAGTTCAAATTTGACTTCAGACATTTAACACTCCCTGGTTGTGTGATCCTAGGCAAGTCACTTAACCCCAATTGCCTCTGGGGAAAAAAAAGAAGAAGATTAAAAGCTGGGATTGATTAATTTGTGAACTAGAACAATTACTTTTTATATACTTTAATCTAGAAAGGAAGAGGACTTTGCTACTGGTCAAGTATTTTCCCTTCCTTAAGTACTCAAATATGTAAACTCAGGTTTACCAAAGAGCCAATGTACATTTGGTAAACTACATTGCCTTCACTTTGGGAAATTGGAAATGTTTTTCTTACCAATGGGTATTTGTAAATGGTCCTGAAAAAAATCTGCCAGACCCCTTTGTATGGATTTGAAATTATATTCCAGTACTGCCAATATTCAGAGGTCCTTCCTGAATGAATATCAGCTTGTTCATAGGGAATGGTGGTCCAGGAAAGTAAAAATAATAATAATAATAATGTTTTTAAAAAGGAAAAACTTAGTTATTGAACAAATTTTGGCATTTTGCATTTTCATAGGCTACCTGAAGCCTCTACAAAGGAATTTTTCAGAAAGTCCAATCTAAGATGATCTCAAGAATGACCAGGCAGTTGTTTTTTAAACAAAAGGAAATCTAGTAGAACTTTTAAGCTAAACCTATGTCCTTTTTCTTCCCTTCAGGCGGAACGATCCTGATTTAATTTCATTTCTTTTCAGCCAATTAGATAGTCTAGAGGATCTCTTTCAAGGATTGTTTGTGCAATGAAGATAATTCTTATCTAATTCCAGTATTTGGTAAAATACATTTGAAAGATGGTGTTAATTGATATCTTTGTTGCATGGCAAAAATTGAGTTGAAAAGAATTGGCTAAATATTGGTCCTTAAAAATTCAATAATACCATTGTACTTGTAATGTGGGTGCATCATTCTAATTCATCCATCAAAAAGCATATAAATAAAGGAAGGAAAGGGCCCCACATGTGCAAGAATGTTTGTGGCAGCCCTTTTTGTAGTGGCTAGAAACTGGAAACTGAATGGATGCCCATCAATCGGAGAATGGCTGAATAAATTATGGTATATGAATGTTATGGAATATTATTGCTCTGTAAGAAATGACCAGCAGGATGATTTCAGAGAGACCTGGAGAGACTTGCATGAACTGAGGCTGAGTGAAGTGAGCAGAACCAGATCTTTTTTCACGGCAACAACATTACATGATGATCAGTTCTGATGGACATGACTCTCTTCAACAATGAAATGCTTCAAACCAGTTCCAATTGTTCAGTGAAGAAAGCCATATACACCCAGAGAGAGGGATGTGAAATGTGGACCACAACATAACATTTTTGTGTTCTCTATTGATGTTTGCTTGTATTGTATGTCCTTCATCTGATTATTCTTTCTTGTAGATATGATTTCTCCTGCACAAAAATGATGCGTGGAAATAAGTATACATATATTCGATTTCTTAAGTATTTTAACATAATTAACATGTATTGGATATCCTGCCATCTAGGGGAGGGGTAAAGAGTAGGGGGGGGGGAAATTTGTAACAGAAAGCTTTGTAAGGGTTAATGTTGAAGAATTACCCATACATATGTTTTGCAAATAAAAAGTATTAATAAAAAAATAAAAATAAATAAAAAATAAAAAGCATATAAAATTGGGGGCAGCTAGGTGGCACAATGGATAGAGCACCAGCCCTGAAGTCAGGAGGACCTGAGTTCAAATCTGGTCTCAGACACTTAACATGTCCTAGCTGTGTAACCTTGGGCAAGTCACTTAGCCCCAATTGCCTCAGCAAAAAAAAGCAAAAAAAAAAAAAAAAAGCATATAAAATTGAGACTTCAGGCTGAGACAACAGAGGAATTAAGTGGCATGGTGGATGGAGCAACGAATTTAGAATCAGGGTAGATCTAACTTCAAATCCTGTCAACCACACTAACTAGCTATGTGAGCCTCCTCCAATTACTTAATTGTCCTCTTAATTGTTGTCGAATGTAGGTAATAATAATTTTTTTTTCACCAGGTTGTTTGAGGATAAAGATCTTTCTTTCAATCATGGAAGTTAATTCCACTCAAATGACAAAATGCTATTATGATGAACACCTTCCTGCTATAGTAGCTATGTTTTAGGATGAAGTAAAATTTATCTAGCTGCTAAAAAGTAGACTCCAAAATGACCCACTGTGGAAACTGCTGAAGAAAGCCTTTGGGGAGCACATATTGTTAACCACCAAAACAATAGTTCAAAGCCAAGGTCCTCAACTTTTGTGATTGTTTAATCATTTTTCATTCATATAACACTCTTTGTGATGGCAGACAAAGTGGTTTGTCATATTTTTCTCCAGCTCATTTTACAAATGAGGAAACTGAGGTAAATAGAGTTAAGTGACCTGCTAGTCACACAGCTAGTGTCTGAGGTTATATTGGAACTCAAATTTCCCTAATTCCAGTCCTGCCACTCTATCCTTTGAGCCATCTAGCTGCCCCAGGATCCTCAAAACAGAGTTCATAAATTCCATTGTAAATGAACTTTTGCTTCTAAGACTTGGAGGTAAAAGGCAAATTTCCCTGGACTCCTAACTTCTTGCCTATCAAGAGATGTTGCACTATATTGCAAAGAGAATCTTTATTTTATCTTGTGGGCCAGGTGGCACAGTGGATAGAGTGGAGTCTGGACATCTCATCTTCCTGAGTTCAAATCTGGCTTCAGATACTAGCTGTGTGACCCTGAGCAAATCCTTTAACCCTGTTTGCCTCAGTTCCTCACATTTAAAATGAATTGGAGAAGGAAATGGTCAACTACTTCACCAAGAAAACCCCCCAAATAAGATCCTGAAAAGGTGGACATGACCAAATGACTAAACAATAATAAATGGGGAGAGCAACTAGATGAATAAATGCCAGATTAGGGATTATAGAAATGACCCTTTAAGAACATGTTGCTTCTCAACACTAGTATTGTTGTCAATCTACAACTACAAGACTCGACCTGACTAGCAGCAGAGTTTCCTTACTACCTAGGACAGGTAAACAAGTTTTAAGTGATTACTTTTGCCTAAAGCCAACCATATAATTTCAATGTGGAATATATAAAAACTAGAAACTTGGGCATGCTTAGAAAAGCTTCTACCTTATGGCTTCATCTTCAAGTAGTCTGGGGAGTGGTCCACATCATTTCTCTACTAGGCAAACCACATGAGACTCATTTCTTGCCTGGATTTATCACTCGGGACCTTCATTGACTGCTTTCTCCCCCATAGCCAGGAATCTTATCATGGAGACAACTGTGATGTCAGAGAACCTGAGGCAAGACAGAGATTAGGTTTTTAATATTTTAATAGTGGAGAATTTAGGCTACCTGACATTAGCCGGCTGAATAGGACTCTTGTCTCAAAGTATCCAAAGTATCCAATTAATTCCTGAGACTTTTATAGGGCTCCAGCTATCAGGGAAACAAAGGCAAGAGAAGGAGCAGAACACTGTGCAAGTCATAATTTCAGGAAACATAACTTAGTCCTGACAGATTGGGAGTCAAGATAAGGAGGGCAGGAGACTGGAGTCTGAGGGGGCAAATCCCAGCAAGCATTTGAAATAAGCCATCTGGAGTTTTATGATTCATTAGAATGTGAGAGTGACTAGAGCTTAATGGAGTAAGGAAAAGGGGGTGGCCATAATATTTTATTCAGGGTATAGCAGGAAAATTCAGGAAACTGAGGTATTACACAGCTTCACCTCTCTGCAAGATCACTCTGTCTCTTTGATTGGAAGGTGAAGCTCTAAATCTCCATTCTTAAAAATGTAATAGTGCTTCATTTTTTTTAATTGCATGTAAAGATAGTTTTCAACATTCACTTCCCCTCCCCGTTTAATAATATTTTATTTTTTCCAATTACATATAAATATAATTTTCAACATTTATTTTTATAGGATTTTGATTTTCATTTTTTTTCTCTTCCTCTCTTTCCCATTCCCTAAGGCAGCAAGATATAGGTTATACATGTACAACCATATTAAACATATTTTCTCATTAGTCACATTGTGAAAGAAGAATCACAATGAAAAGGAAAAACTAAGAGAAAGAAAAAACACGCAAAAATGTGAAAATTATATGTTTCGATCTACATTTAGATTCCATAGTTCTTTCTCTGGATGTGGATCAAATTTTCCCTCACAAGTCTATTTATTGGAATTGCCTTAGATCAATGTATTGCTGAGAAGAGCTAAGTCTATCATAGTTGATCATTATACAATGATACTATTACTGTTACAATGTTCTCTTATTCTGCTCATTTTACTCAGCATCAGTTCCTGTAAGTCTTTTGAGGTCCAAACTTCCATTTAAGGAGAGAGTTCAAATGAAACATCTCCATTTCTTACTTGACTGCACTCTTTGGGACTTCTGTGATTGACTTTTCCCACATAGGGTGCCCCCCTTTTAGCTTTCTACTGTCTGTTATCTTCCCCCCTTTGAACTAGTATGGAAGAAATTAGGCATTGATCATTCTTTAGGATAAAAATATTTGGTTTCCAATTGGTTTTTGGTCTATTTTCTCCTGGCCTTATATTGCATGTGATTTTTATTCC
>JAJPUD010001189.1:0-46641 GCA_023553655.1 Myrmecobius fasciatus | reverse complement strand
GAGGGAAGCAATAAATTGGGAAATCATCTTTACATTTAAGGGTTCTGATAAAGGTCTCATCTCTAAAATATATAGAGAATTGTCTCATATTTATAAAAATTCAAGCCATTCTCCAATCAATAAATGGTCAAAGGATATGAACAGACAATTTTCAGAGGATGAAATTAAAACTATTTATAGTCATATGAAAAGGTGCTCCAAATCACTATTGATCAGAGAAATGCAAATCAAGACAACCCTGAGATACCACTTCACACCTGTCAGATTGGCTAAAATGACAGGAAAAGTTAATGATGAATGTTGGAGGGGTTGTGGGAGGGCTGGGACACTGATGCATTGTTGGTGGAGCTGTGAACGGATACAGCCATTCTGGAGAACAATTTGGAGCTATGCTCAAAAAGTTATCAAACTGTGCATACCCTTTGACCCAGCAGCATTTCTATTGGGCTTATATCCCAAAGAAATCATAAAGGAAGGAAAAGGCCCCACATGTGCAAGAATGTTTGTGGCAGCCCTTTTTGTAGTGGCTAGAAACTGGAAATTGAATAGATGCCCTTCAATTGGAGAATGGCTGAATAAATTATGGTATATGAATATTATGGAATATTATTGTTCTGTAAGAAATGACCAGCAAGATGATTTCAGAGAGGCCTGGAGAGACTTACATGAACTGATGCTGAGTGAAATGAGCAGAACCAGGAGATCATTATACACGGCAACAACAGTACTATATGACGATCAATTCTGATGGACATGGCTCTCTTCAACAATGAAATGTTTCAAACCACCTCCAATTGTTCACTGAAATAAGCCATATACACCCAGAGAGAGGGATGCGAAATGTGGACCACAACATAACATTCTCATACTCCTTGATTGATGTTTGCTTACATTGTGTTTCCTTTATCTGACATATCATTTGTGTAGATAAGATTTTTCTTGCACACCAATGATAAGTTTGGAAATATGTATACATATATTCGATTTGCCAATATTTTAACATAATTAACATGTAGTGGATATCCTGCCATCTAGGGGAGGGGTGGGGAGTTGGGGGAAAAATTTGTAACGGAAAGCTATGTAAGGGTTATTGTTGAAGAATTACCCACACATATGTTATGCAAATAAAAGAAAAATTAAAAAAAAAAAACATGGGTAAACTTATATGAAATAATGAAGAGTGAAATGAGCAGAACCAAGAGAACCCTGTATACAGTAAGAGAAATACTGTTTTAAAAAAAAAACAGCTTTAAACCACCAAGTCATTCTGACTATTATAAATATCCAAACTAATTATAAAGGTCCTGTGAAGAAAAATGTTATTTGCATACAGAGAAAGAATTGACATATATACACACAACTCACATATACACATATACATATTTGTGTTTAATAGTAGTCATCATGCAGGAGGAGGGAGGAGAAGGAAAAAAAAGAAACATGATAAATTTGTCATACATTTTTAAAGAAAAGCAAGTTGTACATAATAGAGCTGCAGTTTCAGTTGCAATTCTCCTTTTTTTCTATTCAACTTAATTATGGAAGTGCTTGTTTTATTTCTTAAGTTCAGAATTTTAAAATAGTAAAAAAAATTAATACAGAAATAATGATTGCTTTTGGTTTTAGATAGGTACTACTTATTTTAAGAAAGACTCCATTGATTCCTATGCTCTTTAGAGTTCTTAATTAGAACAGGTTATTATATTTTGTCAAAGGGATTTTCTGCATCTATTGATATAATCTTATGATTTTTTTGTTATTGTTATTGATACGGTCAATTCTGCTGATAGTTCTCCTCATATTGAACCAATTCTGCATTCCTAGCATAAATCCCATCAGGCCATAGTATATTGTTTTTGTGATATATTGCTTATGTTTTATTTAAAACTTTTGCATTGATATCCATTAAGGAAATTGGTTTACAATTTTCTTTCTTTGCTTTGGCTCTCCATGCTTTAGGTATCAAAAACATATTTGCGTTATAAAAGGAATTTAGTTGGACTCCTTCTTTATCTGTTCCCCACCCCACCCCACCTCACCCCCTAAATAATTCATGTAGTATTGGGCTTAATTATTTCTTAAATGTCTGTACAATTCACGTGCAAATCCGTTTGGCCCCAGAAATTCCCCTGGAAATTTTTTCTTAGGGAGCTCATTGAAGGTTTATTCAATTTCTTTTTCTAAGACAGAATTATTTTAGTATTGTATTTCCTTTTCTATTAATCTGGGCAGTTCATATTTTATACATATCCATCCATTTCACTTAGATTATCAAATTTATTGACATATAATTTGGCAAAATTTCTTACTAATTGCTTTAATCTCATCTTCATTGGTAGTACAATCACCTTTTCATTTTTGATATTAATAATTTGGTTTTCTTTTCTATTTTTTAAATCAAATTAATTAAGCTTTATCTATTTTATTGTGTGGGGGTTTTTTCCCTAATAAAGCCAGCTTCTAATTTGTTTATTAGTTCAACAGTTTTTTGTTTTTACTTTTAATTTCATTAATTTCTTCTTTGATTTTCAATTTGGTGTTCAAGGGATTTTAAAGTTGTTCCTTTTGTAGTTTTCTTAGTTGCTTACCCATTGATTTGCTATTTTTTTTAAATTGATGTAAGCATTTAGAGGCATAAAATTTCCCTTAAGTACTACTTTGCTGCATCCCACAAATTTTGGATATTATCTTACTGTTGTCATTCTATTTAATGAAATGATTTTTTAATTTGTTCTTTAACCCACTCATTCTTTAAGGCTAGATTATTTTGTTTCCAAATAGCTTTTAATCTATGCTTCCATGGCCCATTGTTCCTTGAGATTATAGTTTTGGAGTTTCCTCCAAACAAGGTTCCTTGGGGTTTTCCTTGTGGGATCTCTTTCCAGAGGTGATTGATGAATTCTTTCAATGAGTATTTCCCGCTCTGTTTCTAGAATATTGGGGCAGTTTTCCTTAATGACCTCTCGAAGAATGCTATTCAGGCTCTTTTTTTGGTCATGGACTTCAGGTAGACCAATAATTTTTAAATTGTCTCTTCTGGATCTGTAATGAGGTATTGGCTATAATGAGGTATTATTTGGACCAGTAATGAGGTATTGGCAAATGAGGCAAATGAGGCATTTCACATTTTCTTCCATTTTTTCATTCTTTTTAGTTGGACTAATTCTTGCTGTCTCACAAAGCTATTAGCTGCCATTTGCCTTGTTCTAAGTTTTTAATGTGTGATTTTCTCCAGTTAGCTTTTGTATCTCTTTTCCCATTTGGTTTATTCTACTGTGTAAGGAGTTATTTTTCTTCAGACAATTTTTTCCCTTCCTTTTCTAAACTGTTGACTCTCTCATGCGTACCTCTCATTTCTTTTCTCATTTGTTCTTCTACCTCTCTTTTTTTTTTTCCAAAAGACTTTTGAAATCTTTTATGAGCATTTCCAAGAAGCCTCTTTGGGCTTGAGACTAATTTATCTCACTCTTTGAGAATTCTTCTGGGAACATTCTGTCCTCCTCTGAGTTTGTGTTTTGGTCTGCCCTGTCACCATAGTAGCTTTCTATGGTCAAGATTCTTTTCTGTTTCTTGCTTGTTTTCTTTCCTTTTCTTTTGGTATTTCCTCTTTTTTTTTTTTTTTTTTTTTTTACTTTTAAGATCGAGCTCTGCCCCTGGGATAAAGCAGGCGCTGTCCCAAGCTTTCTGTGCAGCTCTGAGCCTTGGCTCTTCTTGTGTTTGTGGGGGGTAGCTTTGCCTGCTCTTTTCAGGAAACAGCCTGGTTTTCCAAAGTTTGGTTTCTGAGCTGGACTGGAACCTGCCCCCCTGATTTGCTCCTCTACTGAGCCAGAACTGAGGGTCTTAGTTGCTGATTTGCTGTGATTAAGACCCTGACACTGACTTTTCCAGAGTCCATCTGACCTGGGCTGAACATCCTTTTCACCTCAGTGAGGCTGACCTTTCTTGAAGTTTTTTCAGTCTATCTTGAGCTGGAGAGTGCTTTCATTCTGTCAGACTCTCCATGGCCCTTTGTTAATGTCATTTTTATTGCATTATGGTCTGAAAAGGATATATTTAATATTTGTGCTTTTCTGAATTTGTCTATCTCTTAATACAGCCTCATCCCCTGTCACAGACTTCTTGTGTTACTTGGGATAAAAGAAAGTCTCATTCTGCTCTTTTGTTGGCCCTACCCTACCACTCCAAAATTTTATCTGAGTCACTTTTTAAAATTTGTTTGAAGGGGGAAATTTGGGAGAGCTTGGCTGCCTGCTTCAGTTCTCCACATCTTGGTTCTGCCTTTGGAAGTTCCCCCTGCCTCATATTTGACAGGAAAAAAATGAGACCATTCATGATGAGGTCCCTCTTCTCTTGTCTTCCTCTTCTCCTACCATTCAGATACCTGTCTCACAAGAGTGTCCTTGCTCCTTACCAAAGCTAGCACCTCCACCTGCTCATGTGATCCCCTTCCATCCCATCTCCTCCAAATGATTGCCCCCTCTTTCATCTCCATTCTTTTCCTTATTTTCTCTCTCTTCCTGTCTATTGGTTTCTTCTCTTCTGCCTACAAATATGCTAACGTCTCCCCATTCAGAAAAACAACTACATGATCCTTCATCTTTGCTATCACCTTATACCTCTTCTCTCCTTTATTGCCAAACTCCTCCACCTAAAATATATGCCTCCATTTTCTCTCCTCTTATTCTCTTCCTAATTTGACTTTACAATCTGGCTTACAAATTTATTTTATTTATTTATTTGCTGAAACACTTTGGAGTTAAGTGACTTGCCCAGGATCATACAACTAAGAAGTATTAAGTATCTGAGGCTGGATTTGAATGCAGGTCCTCCTGACTTCAGGGCTGGCACTTTATCCACTGTGCCATCTAGCTGCCCCTGGCTTACAATTTTATCATTCCACTGAAAATGCTTTCTCCAAAGTTACTGGTGATTTATTAGTTTCCAAATCCAGGGACCTTTTCTCTCTCTTCATTTCCCTTTACCTCTCTGCAAGCTAACACTGCTGATCACTCTCTCCTCCTTGATACTGCCTTCTTTCTAGGTTTTTAGGACACCACTCTCTCCTGGTTCTCCTCCTGCTCCTTCTCTCTTTCTTTTGCTGAATCTTCTTCACATCACACAGGAATCCCTCAGGGATAATTCGCATCCTCTATTCTTCTCCCTCCATAGTACTTCACTTAATAATCACATCACCTACTATGGATTTAATAATTGCCATCTCTGCCATAGATGACTCTCCAAATCTACCTTTCCTGCCTCATTATCTCTGCTGCCTCCTAATCCTCTCATCTCTTTTAGTTACCTCTAAATGGATGTGCATTTTACATCCAATGTGTCTAAAACCAAATTCATTATCTATCTATTCCCCAAACTGTCCTACCTTTCTACTAATAATCCCTATTACTGTCCTCTCCATCCATCAGACTCCTAACATGGGAGTCATCCTGAATTCTTCACTCTCTCTCATCCTCCCATATCCAAGCTATTGCCAAAACCTATTGATTTTGCCTTTGTAACATTTCCCCAATGTGTACCTTTCTCTTCTCTGACACGGTCACCTTTCTGGTATAGACCTTCATCACTTCACACCTGGACTATTGCAGTAGTCTGCTTGGGGGGACAGTCTGCATGGCTGAAGTCTCTCTCCACTCCAATTCATCTTCCATTCAATCATTAAAGTACAAGTCCAATCATGTTACAGAGCCCCCTCAACGTACTCCAGTATTACCTCCCTATTATCTCCAGGATTGAGTATAAACACTTTCTTGTTGGATTTTTAAAGCCCTTTATACCCTATCCCCCTCCTACCTTTTTACTCTTACTCTTACACTTACTTTTGGTAGTTAGGTTATATAATAGAGGGGTAGATCTAGAGCCTGCACCCACCTTATACACTTCTTAGCTGTGTGATGCTGAGTAATTATCTGTTTTCTCATTTACACTTATCTCCCAGGGATGTTGTAAGAATCAAATGAGATAATAATCATAAAGTGCTTAGCACAAATGCTATATAAATGTCAGCTCTCATTGTTTTTCTTATTATTATTCCCCAATATGTATGCTTTTGCCCAGTGATACTGGTCTCCTGGCTATTCCAGAAACAAGAATTCCATCTCTCGGCACTGGACACTTTCTGGAAACCTTCCCCGATGCTTAAGATGCTCTCTCTCCTCAGCTCTGCCTACTGACACATCCCTGAAATTACAGTGAAAATCTGATCTTTTATAGGAGACCTTTCCTCCATCTCTCTTAATTCTAGTGCCTTCCCTGTTATTTTCTATTTATTTTATGTATCTTGCTTTGTATATATTGTTTACATATTGTCTTTCTTATTAGATTATAATCTCCTTGAGAGCAGGAACTGTTTTTCACCAGTGTCTGGCACATGGTAGACACTTAATAAATGTTTATTGATTAATAGGCTCCTTTTAATGACTGTAACATTTCCCTATGGCTAAATAAAACTCTATGTGTGTGTGTATTTCTCTTTGATCTAGGGAGTTACTAGCCACCTGGTGATAGTCCCTTAGCTGATGTTGATTAAACTTTTTTTCTTCTAGCCATACCTTTTGATTTATCACCCTCCACTCAATAAATCTCAAGTCAGAAGAATTAGTCTCTAGGAGGATCTTAGACTCTTTAGTTGATTCCCTAGCATCATGTCTCCCTATAAACTCAGTAGCTCCCTGTTACCTCCAAAATCAAATTTATTATTTTTACTTTGTTAGTTTAAATCCTTTACAGACTGATCCTTTTCCTACCTTTCCATTATTACAATGAATACCGCTCGGTTTTCTCTGTGATTGAGTGATATTGGACTGCTGGTTGTTCTTGCATGAAACATTCCATCTCCAGACACTGGGCATTTTCACGGACTGTCTTTCAAATCTGGAATGTTCTCTCTCCTCATTTCTCCCTCCTGGCTTCCTGCAAGAGTCAGCTCAGGTCCTTATTTAAGATAGATTTTCCTATTTCACCCCTAGTAGGAGCTTAATAAATGTTTGATGATGATTGTCCAGAATAAGAACCAAAGAAGTAGAATAAATTACTGTTTTGTTCATCCAAAAAGTTAATACGTTGGGGAAGGGGATCTTTATTCACATACATACAAAAACAGAAAATCAGTTAGCAGAATGGTGAAACATGGCAATTAATGGTTATCTCAAGCCATAAGAACATATAATGAAAGTGTGATAAAAAATTGTCCTGGAATCTGTAGACTAGTTCCTGCCAATAACCAGACAACTAAACAGTTTAACTGCAATTTATTCACTCAATGAAACAAATTCGACCGGAAGTCAATGGACACATGTTCATTATATAAAATTAATATTTATGTGGAGCACTGAGCATTGTGGAAGTGAAGGGATCTTGGGTCTGTTATAATTTGATTAGTATTATTTATACTTTTCTACCTGAGAATGCTTATCATTAGTTACAAAGGAAGGAATGTGTCCTTATTAGCATAGCCATTCCCATTAGATCAAAGGGAACCATATATTTCTTGTCAGATAAGATAGAATAGGGGCTGACTTCCTAGACTTCTTAACAAAGTCCTCTCTTACAATCATAAAGCAATTGGAGGCAGAAGAGAGATACTGGAGGAAAGTGGAGGAATAGCCTGATGCAAAGTGATTCAACATTATAACAAAAAAGGCAAATACAGCACAAAAATGAAGTTACGTCAATTTTTAACAGATGATTCAGCTCTTAATCTCTTATCAAAAAACATTGCCAAGAGAAGAAAAAAACGTTAATCCTTTAAACAAATGGAATAAGCATAAAAAGGAAAAAGACTAAGATTTTATTGTTGAAATATATTATTTTTATCCAACTGTAGGTAGACTGTGTTGTTATTGGGCTTTGCTACTGATGGATATACATGATAGGAATGTCAGTTTCCTTGGTTTGCTTTTTTGGCTAGCTCAGATTCATTTGAACCTAATCCAAAAAGGATTTGGGAAAGTAACTAAGAGTATTTAATCCTAAACTAGGTAAGGAAAACTAATCTGCAAGGAAGTCTCTAATTTCTGATCAAATCCTAGATTAAAAAGTAAAGAATTAATCTTAGTTTGGGAGCACTCCCCTTTGCCTTTTAAGGTCTGGCTGCTCCAGTTTCCCATCCCAAGAATTCTTCTTATCAAAATGAAATCACATTCCCATCCCTCACTTCCTGTTCCTTTACTCCCTCCTCCTCAAAGCTGTTGTCCCCCAATGTCTCACTCTAGACAGATCCACCCCTTCCACTGTGCTTTTCTTGAATTCTTCCTCTATAGATAATAAACTTGTTTTCCTCTTAAATATTTTCTTTTCCCTTCCCATCACAGATTTCCAGTTTCCAGGAAGGGAACTCCCTGATTCCCTCATATTATACATTTTCCAGGGAATTACAAAATAGATCCTCATTATCGGTCAGATGAGAAAATATCCAGTAAGTGTCAGAGAAACAAATGGGTAGTTGATTTCCTCTTCAATGGTACTGGAATAGCTATTTCTTGACCCCAGTCACATTTATTAACCCTCTAGGGAAACTATCCAAGACATATCAAAGAACCTCTGAAATTTGTTTTAAATGGATGCTTAATCATGGAGCAGCTAGGTAGTGCAGTGGATGGAGCACCAGCCCTGAAATCAGGAGGACCTGAATTCAAATCTGACCTCAGACAGCTGTGTGACCCTGGGCAAGTCACTTAACCCCAAAATGTCTCAGCAAAAAATAAATAAATAAATAAAATGAGTGCCTAATGTTCATATCTAATGACTTGTATGGGTACAAATGATACTATTAAAAGGAAAGAATAAATGAATTGCTAGATATTACAAGTCTTGAGTAAGAAATTAAAACCAGTAGGAAATTGGATGGTATTTTCTACATTGCTTCTCACTGAAGGTAAAGAATGCAAAAGAGGGGGAAAAATTGATTAGGGAAGTTGATGTCTGGCTATTTCCTCCTCTCTCTTTAATTTTCAGTCTTTCCCTATTTATTACCTTCTTGGTTGATTACAGACTTCCCCAAATATCTCTTTTAAAAAATGCTCCAACTTAATCTGTGCATGTGAAGCTATTCATTCTGTATCTTTCTGCCCTTTCCAATGAAATTCCTAGAAAAAGCTTTCTACACTCATCACCTTTATTTCATTTCTCATTTTCTTCTCTCCTCTTTACAATGTCTTCTTAACTCATCAAGTGAAATTGATTTCTTCATTATTACCCATTATCTCTTAATTGCCAAATCTGCTAGCCTCTTCTCATAACTCATTTTTTTAATTTAAGCATTTTATTTTCAAAATACATGAAAGGATAATTTTTCAACATTGACTCTTCCAAAATTTTGGGTTCCAATTTTTCCTCTCCACCCCCCCATCCTTTCCCCTAGATGGCAAGTAATCCAATATATGTTAAACATGGTAAAAATATATGTAAATCGAATATAGGCATAGATGTTTATACAATTACCTTGCTGCACAAGAAAAATCTGATGGAGGCAGCTAGGTGGTACAGTGGATAGAGCACCAGCCCTGAAAGTCAGGAGGACCTGAGTTCAAATCCGACCTCAATCACTTAATACTTCCTAGCTGTGTGACCCTGGGCAAGTCACTTAACCCCAATTGCCTGGGGTGAGGGGGTGGCAGGGGAGAAAGAAAAAAAAATCTGATCAAAAAGGAATAAAAATGAGAAAGAAAATAAGATTCAAGCAAATAACAACAAAAAGAGAGCCATTGATCATCATATAATCTTGTTGTGGCCATGTATAATGATCTCCTGGTTCTGCTCACTTCACTCAGCATCAGTTCATGCAAGTCTCTCCAGGCCTCTCTGAAATCATCCTGCTGGTTGTTTCTTACAGAACAATAATATTCCATAACATTCATATACCATAATTTGTTCAGCCACTCTCCAATTGATGGGCATCCATTCAGTTTCCAGTTTCTTGCCACTACAAAAAGGGCTGCCACAAACATTCTTGCACATGTGGGTCCCTTTCCTTCCTTTAAGATCTCTTTGGGATATAGGCCCAGTAGAAACACTGCTGGGTCAAAGGGTAAGGCATTCATTTTAAACAAATTTGAGAGGTTCTTTGATATCTTGGCTAGCTTCTCTACAGGAACAACAAAACTCTCTTTTGATATAACTGGGTCAAGAAATAACTATTCTGGTACCACTGAGCAGGAATCCCAATCACCCATATGTTTCTTTCTCTGACACTTACTAGATGCTTTCTCCTCTGACAGACAATATGGATCTATTTTGTAATTCCCAGAAGAATGTATAAAATGAGGGAATTAGGGAGATCCCTTCCATTTCCCACTGGGGATGGGGATCAATAATTCATCTACATAAAATGATTAAAATTATTTGATTGGTTTTGTAATACTCAGGGAGAAACTGAGGCAGTATCACACAGTGGAAATTAGGTAATGCTTTATTGATGTTAATTGAGAGTTCAAAATCCATAACTATGGATCAGGACAGCTGGGACTTGTGTCTCAAAGCACACAGTCCGGGCCAGAGACTGACACACAGCCATGTCAGCCGACTGAATAATACAAAGTATTCAGCACCTCATTGATGGGGAACACAAATTTTATAATCTCCATGACCCAGGGGAAACAAAGAACTCATGGGAACAGCTGAGCACATCTGGTGTCCAAGGAAACCATAAATTCAGTTCTGGCAGGTAGGGAGTGAGGGATGCCTTGGCAAAGAAGACTACTACAGAAGACATACAGATAAGGGGTATGTCGAGGCTGGCCATCTGGTGGTTTTATAACTCCTTTGGAATGTGAGTCCAATTATTTCTGAAGGTCAGGAAGTAGAGATTGCTATTCTGGGACAGAGCAATTAAGGGAAACTGAAATAGCAATTAAGGGAGACTGATACTGCAACTGAGGGAAACTGAGACAGTAACTGAGGGAAACGAAGACTGTGGCACAACAGTTTGCCTCTGCTTTTTCTCATTTTAATTCTTTTTTAAACATTAATGTTTATTTTTCAGCTAACATCTTAGTGGACTGACTATTCAGACAGCAGATTTAAGAATAACTTTCACATTAGTAACCAGTCATTTCCTATTGAAATAAAATGGATTAAGACCCAGCTTTGGGGATAAGAATTTCCTATTTGATAAAAACTGCTGGAAAAAATTGGAAACTAGCATGACAGAAACTAGGCATTGACCCACAACTAACATGATAAACCAAGATAAGGTCGAAATGGGTTCATGATCTAGACATAAAGAATGATATTATAAACAAATTAAAAGAGCATAGGATAGTTTACCTCACAGATCTACGGAGGAGGAAGGAATTTGTGACCAAAGAAGAACTAGAGATCATTATTAATCACAAAGTAGATAATTCTGATTATATTAAGTTAAAAAGTTTTTTTGTACAGACAAAACTAATGCAGACAAGTTTAGAAGGGAAGCAACAAACTGGGAAAACATTTTTACATTCAAAGGTTCTGATAAAGGCCTCATTTCTAAAATATATAGAGAATTGACTCAATTTTATAAGAATTCAAGCCATTTTCCAAATGATAAGTGGTCAAAGGATATGAACAGATAATTTTCAGATGAAACTGAAACTGTTTTTAGTCATATGAAAAGGTGTTCTAAATCACTACTGATCAGAGAAATGCAAATTAAGACAACTCTGAGATAGGTCTCATTTCTAAAATATGTAGAGAATTGACTCAAATTTATAAGAATTCAAGCCATTCTCCAACTGATAAGTGGTCAAAGGATATGAACAGATAATTTTCAGATGAAATTGAAACTGTTTTTAGTCATATGAAAAAGTGCTACAAATCACTATTGATCAGAGAAATGCAAATTAAGACAACTCTGAGATACCCCTACACACCTGTCAAATTGGTTAAGATGACAGGAAAAGATAATGACCCATGAGTATGTTTTGTAAATAAAAAGCTTTAATAAAAAAAGAAAAGAAAAGAAGCTGTCAATGATGTCACATATAGGTATGTGATTAAGAAGAACCAAAAACAGAAGGGCAAGAAAAGTTGTCTGATCTTTTCAATGTCATTGGGAAATCATTTTTTAATGATTTTAAAACAACAACAAAAAAGAAATATAATGGATTTCATATTGTTAAAATTAATAATATATTGTGAAATTCCAATTCCAGCACTTCTCAATTCTTTTCTCAAAGGAGATATTCATGACCAAACATGGAGATTCACACCTGTAGTCCCTCCTTGTTGGAGAGACTGAGGCTAGTAGGTAGCTCTCAAGCTCAGAAATTCTGACGTGCAGTAGGGTTATTAAGTCCACAAAGTCTGGCACTAATATGGTGATAATCTAGGAGGGGGAGCTACAAGACTGCGTAAGAAGGTCAAACCAATTCATGCTGGAACCATTCCAGGTTAGGGTGGCTATGCTGGTTAGTAGTGGGATTGAGCCCCAAGTGGCTATTATACTTCTGGCCTGGGTGAGATAGGGGAACTCAGTCAGGAAAAGAAAGAAGGAAGAAAGGAAGTAAAAGGAAGGAAGGGAGGAGAAAGAAAAGAAAGGAGTAGAAGAAAAAAGGAAGGAAGAAAAAGAGGAAGGGAAGAAAGGAAGGGACAAGGGATGGAAGCAGGAAAAAGAAGGAAGGAAGGAAGAGAGAAGAAGGAAAAGGAAGTAAAGAAAAGGAAAGGAGGGAGAGAAGAAAAAAGGGAAGAAGGGAAGAAGGGAAGAATGAAGGAAGGAAAAGATTTACAATATAGGAGTTTGTATCTCCTTATTTAAGCTAGCTTTGTGTTAAATCCAGTGCTGGTTAGAATGGGTTAAGCCTTGAATAAATGCAGCACACAAAGAATGGAGAAATAGACTCCAAACTGAGGATGTCTAGTGTTTTTTCTTCCTATTCTTCACAGTACAGTTGGGTGCAGTCTTTATTATGGTACCTTTGGGGAGAGCAGTCTCTCATGTGTGATGCGTCTGCCTTTTCCTGAGGAACTTGTATTGGGTTTTATGCTGCTTGAGACTCAGGAAAAATAGTACATACAAGCAGTATTCTGACCAATGATAATGTGTCCTTAAGATTCCACCTTAAAGTTATGTATCTTATTCTATACAACTGGTTGCTCAATAGTAGATATCTCTGTGATTTTTCCTCCTTACTTTTACCCCTTTAAGGTCAGAGATAGATAACTTATATTCATAGAATAATAGTGTTTGAGAGATCTTAATCTAATCTCTCACTTCATGCAGAAATCCTATCAATCAATAAATTTATGAGTATTTATTAGATGCATATAATGTCAAGCACTGTGCTAATCACTGGAAATATAAATTTAAAGAATGAAATATCCCTACTCCAAAGAAATCATGACCAAACAACAGATAGAGGACATTATGAAATGCAAGATGGGTAATTTTTATTACTTTTATAAAAAAGGTTTTGCATGAACAAAACCAATGCAACCAAGATTGGAAGGGAAGCAGAAAAATGGGAAACAATTTTTACAGCCAATGTTTCTGATAAAGGCCTCATTTCTAAAATATATAGAGAACTGAGTCAAGTATATAAGGATGCATATAAGAGTACAAGTCATTCCCCAAATGATAAATTGTCAGAGGATATGAACAGGCAATTTTCAGAAGAAATTTAAGCTATCTACAATTATATGAAAAAATTCTCTAAATCATTATTGATTAGAGAAACACAAGTTAAAATAACTCTGAACTACCATCTCACACCTCTCAAATTGGCTAAGATGACAAGAAAAGATAATGATAAATGTTGGAGGGGAATGCATTGTGAGTGGAGTTGTAAAATGAACCAATCACTCTATAGAACAATTTGGAACTATGCCCTAGGGGCTATAAAATTGTACATACCCTTTGACCCAGCAGTGTCACTACTGAATGTGTACCCCAAATAGCATAAAAAAATGGAAAATGACCTACATATACAGAAATGTTTGTAGCAGTTCTTTTTGTGTAGCAAAGAACTGGAAAATGAGTAGATACCCATCAGTAGATACCCACTCCCAGAACTATTTCCCTAACCTGCTTTTCTTAGTGAACAGATTATTATTATTATTAGTCTGGAAGTTCAAAGGAAGGACTGAGTTACTTGTACTTCAACTCATGAAACCTAAGTGTGCTTTTTACTAAAAATCAGCCTAACTTAACTAGCTTCTATTGGTTCAGTATGGCAGATCCCAATTGGATATACTGTCCAGACACTGGTTCATTTTCTCTGATGACATAGTCAGTGTTAGTAGGGAGAAGAAAGAGAAAAGTACTCTAATTCTTTCTATCTAATCCAATGATTCCCTATGTGGGGCTTGGCTACACCTCTCAAAATGTAATAATCTTAACTGGAACTCTTCCATGGCCAGATTGGTTAACTTCTGGACTGACTACTATTTTATAATAAACCAAATGAGCATTACTGATTCTTTTTTTTTCTTTTTTTAATTTTATTAATACTTTTTATTTGCAAAACATATGTATGGGTAATTCTTCAACATTAACCTTTGCAAAACTTTCTGTTACAAATTTTTCCCCCCTACTCCCCACCCCTCCCCTAGATGGCAGGATATCCAATACATGTTAATTATGTTAAAATACTTAAGAAATCGAATATATATATACTTATTTCCACACATCATTTTTGTGCAGGAGAAATCATATCTACAAGAAAGAATAATCAGATAAAGGAAATACAATACAAGCAAACATCAATAGAGAGCATGAAAATGATATGTTGTGGTCCACATTTCACATCCCTCTCTCTGGATGTATATGGCTTTCTTCACTGAACAATTGGAACTGGTTTGAAGCATTTCATTGTTGAAGAGAGCCATGTCCATCAGAATTGATCATCATATACTATTGTTGTTGCTGTGAAAAATGATCTCCTGGTTCTGCTCATTTCACTCAGCATCAGTTCATGCAAGTCTCTCCAGGCCTCTCTGAAGTCATCCTGCTGGTCATTTCTCACAGAACAATAATATTCCATAATATTCATGTACCATAATTTATTCAGCCATTCTCCAACTGATGGGCATCCATTAAGTTTCCAGTTTCTAGCCACTACAAAAAGGGCTGCCACAAACATTCTTGCACATGTGGGGCCCTTTCCTTCCTTTATGATTTCTTTGGGATATAAGCCCAATAGAAATGCCGCTGGGTCAAAGGGTATGCACAGTTTGATAACTTTTTGAGCATAGCTCCAAATGAGCATTACTGATTCTTTCAGCCAATCCCATTGTTGACTTCATCAAAGAGATCATGAGGAATTAATTATCTTGCTTACAATAAACAAACAAAAAACATCATGTCTATTGACTGATCAATTATTTGTTCCAAGTGAAGTGACTGGGCTTTCTGTTTTTATACCAATTGGGTTGGGGTAGAACCCCTCCCCCTCAAATGAGTGAAATTGATAATGACTGAGGCAACAAAATCTGCTAGCAATTGCCAGTCAATTAGATCCAAGATCTTTGTGGGTAAAAGAACATCATTTTGAAGTTAACAAAGCTTTCTGATAATCTATATTGAAGAACCAACCAATTTATACAATCTTGAGTAATTTAGACTTTTTCTCTTCTGATTAGCCAGAGTTTTTACAAATTTGTAGTTAATCCCAGAACATCCTGGAATAGAACATCATTCAGTTATTATGGAAATTATCCATTAGATGCACAGAATATTTTGTGGTCAATACTCAATTTACTACCCTAATTTCCCAGAATTATACCAACATCTCAATTTCCCAATAATCATATGATTTACAGCAAAGCAATACTTTGTTCACAAACTGGAGGAAAATCACAAAAAACAAAATGGAGTTAGTTTTGGATGTCACAGTTGCCCTCTTTGATCCTCAGAGGATTTCTTCCCCATGGATCATTTTTCCGGTGCCAATTACATAACATTCATTGCATAATATTCAGGATTGATATTTTAAATTATAATTAGATTTTAGGAATTAATTTTAAATAGACATTTAGTTCAGCAAATAATTCAACATCTTAACACAAAACCAAAAGGCAATTATGAGGCTTAGGATAACCTCCTTTGAAAACCTCACTTGATTATAGTTGTCAATCTGCCTTCTCCTTGTAATCAGGAGATTAGCCAACAAAACCAAGAAACACACCCCACCATTGGGTATCTTCATTACACAATTAAGTTTCTGCTATAACCTGTTGAATTTTGTGGATAGTTGCTATAATCTCACCTAACTAATTGATGTAGGAACAACAGAATTGATTGATTTTGTACATAGGACTTTCCTTGTAGTAAAAAATTAGTTCTAAGACCATGTGCTTTTACATGACTATTTGAGCTGAAGAATCTATCTCAATTTGAAGGGAGGTAATGGACTCACTGGTGTCCTGGGCCAACTTCTCAATCTCAAGAGCGATTTCTAGCTGCCTGCTCTAGGGTGGCAACCCCAATATACAGATATGGACCAGGGGGTTTTTATTCCTGTATGTTGTTCAGGGTTCACCAAGAACAATAGTAAATATAAACTCCATGACTCAAAAGATCCAAACAATACAATACTGATCTCCAATAATATCAATTCTGGCAGCAACTTCCAATGCTCATCTAAGTAATGCATTTCACCTTGAGTCCCAGATATCCCATGCAGTTTTCTGGTCTCTGGAAAAATAGATTTTTTTTCCAAAATAGATCTCATTCTTAGGGCAGCTGAAGGAGTGGCTCCTCTGAGAAGATCTGCTTCTCTAGTTCCAAGTCAAGACTCAATATATTTTAGTACAACCATTTAAATTGCATTTTGCAATAACTAGTTTATGTGGTGAAAACCAGTTTAGACTTGATGGTTCTAACCCTATTGATAACAGAGCTATGAGAAGAACATTACAATTATTAATGTAATTTTCTATGTAGAATTTGAGAACTTTTTACTAAAACATATTCAAGGCCTGAATATCTTAACAGAAACATGCAGAAGTTAATTGTGTGTATACAAACATACATATACATATATACATACACATACACATATGTGTATATATATATATAACATAAATTTCTGTTATATTCTCAAAATTGGCTGTTCTATTAAAAAAATTAAGTTCTTATCTAATTTTCCCCTTTTCAGGATATTATCCCCATATCATTATGACAGAATACAACTATTATCAAGGAAATGGCAAAGCTAGGAACTCATTTGCTTAGGATACTGAGTTGAATCCAAATTCAGATTGAAAACAGGAAGATCTTTCATTCTACTGTAAAGACTTGGATGTTTCAGTAAATTAATATTTATTAATAGATTTGTTGTTTATCTGGTCTGTTTACATAAATTTGACATTATAAAAACAAAAGAGGGACACAGTTACGATATCAGAACTGTCCCTCAAGGGTACAGACTGACAGAAGAAACATTCACCTTAGCTCTTTTAGATTCCAGGCAAGAGTCACATTTGACAGCCAATTATATTTTAAAGTATCAAAAGCCAGACAATTAACCAAATAGGAAAATATCCTGTTCAGAAAGGAAGTACCTTAATGGGGAAACTGAATCAAGAGGGTCCTATCTTTGCCTATACCAAGACTGTCCTCTCAACTTTTCCCTGGCACAGGCTCCATCTGTGGCAATTCTTAAAAGTATGCTACCTTTAAGCAGTACATGGCTATCTCCTTGAATAGTGAACTTCTTAGATTCTTTTCTTTCTTTCTTTTAAAGCTTTTTATTTTCAAAACATATGCATGGATAATTTTTCACTATTGATCCTTGCATAGCCTTGTGTTTCAGATTTTCTTGTGTTTCAGATTTTCTCTTTCCCATCCCCTCCCCTAGATGGCAAGCAATCTAATATATGTTACATGTGTTAAAATATATGTTAAATCCAATATGGGTAAACATTTATACAATTCTCTTGCTGCACAAGAAAAATCAGATCAAAAAGGAAAGTAGATGAGTAAGAAAACAAAATGCAAGTGAACAACAATAAAGAGTGAGAATGTTATGGTGTCATTGACATACAGTTCTCACAATCCTCTCTCTGGGTATAGATAGTTCTTTTTGTTACATGACCTGACCAGCAGGTCATCAACGTGGGTCAGGCGAGCAGGACATAAGCCGGGGGAGCAGAGCTCGTAAGGCCGAATGGCCTGGGGAGACACAGAGGTCTGGGGACAGGATCGCAGAGAGGAAGGAGACAACTCTAGGTTATGGTAGATTATGTCTCGAGTTTATTGAGTTTGCACAGAGTATATATAGGCAGATGACCACAATGTAGTAACAGCACATTGAGCAAGAAGACAGATGGGGTGTGACACTCTGAAATGAGGGGTGGGGGTCAGGTGTCAAAGGTTAGGGGCTCCAAGGGTGGAGTAGAACAATGATATCTTGTAGTTTCCTGAGGATGCTTATGCTGGAATATGCAGTGGTTGTTCTTAGATATTCAGATATTTGTGTCAGGGTGGGGAGGGGGAAGGTGAAAAGGGTTAAGGTTCAGTCTTTTGGCAAAGGGGGGAAAAGGGGGGAAGGTTAAAAGGGTCATGGTTTTAAGGTTCAGTCTCTGGCAGTTACAAGATCATTGGAACTGGTATCAATCATCTCATTGTTGAAAAGAGTCACGTTTATCAAAATTGATTGTTATATAATATTTGAACTTATTAGTTTCATGATGATCCAGATAATCATACCTAAAAGCAACATTTAGAATAACATAAAATTTTGCCTCAAACAGCAAAATCTCACTAGTCACAGCTTAAGGCTAGGTTATTATTATTATCATTATTATTATTTTTGCTGAGGCAATTGGGGTCAAGTGACTTGCCCAGGGTCACACAGCTAGGAAGTGTTAAGTGTCTGAGGCCAAATTTGAACTCAGGTCCTCAGAGCTGGTGCTCTATCCACTGCACCACCTAGTTGCCCCTAGGCTAGGTTATTATTATTATTTCTCTTCTTATAATGCTAATTCCTTTCTAGAGTTTCACATGTACAATAAATAGTTGGGTCAAAAACCCTCAGAAGATTTGCTAGGTATTAAAGTCTATTGTTACTGTTATATAATATATATATATTTAAAACTACATACTAATTATCAACAGATATGCTTTTTTAAGTGATAGTCAAATAACCTAGATGAAATTTACTCTTTTTCTATTGCAAACTTTTAAATTTCCCCACATTGGTTAGGAGAGATCCTCATTCCTCAAACTTTTGTATTTTAGAATTTCATAGCATGGGAAGATTGTAATCTTATAACCCAGCTCAAATAAGAAGTTCCAAGGAACCTTGCAGATAAAGACAATTTGAAAAAGGTATTTTCCACTTTTTCAACAATAAGTTATTATTGTTATTATCCAAATTAAAGCAAAATATACTCTCAATCGATATGTAACAGTTTTACATAGTGTTTTTTTTAAACCACATTCAATTCATAAACTAACAGCAGCTAGATTAAAAGAGAAAGCTGCAGTATACCAGCACCTCTGATACATCAAATTTCACAATATAAGAAAATTTAGAACATAATTCAACTATGAATTTGGAGCAGAATGAGTACCTTATCAATCAAACTCAGTATAGAGTATTCCAGCCAGACTCTTTCTGAGTTCTTTTGTTCTGATTTTTAAAGCTTAGTTTAAAGTATTTCAGAGTCCTACCTTCTGCAGTACTTTAAATATTTAATTTTTGATTTCTCAGTTATTTTCAATTTCTCAAATGATCATCATAGCAATCTGCTAAATTTCATCACAACACAGTTATAAGTAGTAAGACTGAAGCTTTTCCCTTTATGAAGAGTAGAACCAATGCTAATTTAGAAAAGCACTCCAAGTGGCAAAGCATTATGAAAGAAATTTTTTTTGGTCCAATAGCATTGCTCAATCTCTGCACGAGTCAATAACTGTGTTAAGCATTTCACAATTATATGATCCTCTTGATAACCATGGAAGGTTATCCATTGAAAGGTACTATTATTATTATTATTTTCTTTGCAGATTAGAAAATTGAGGTAAACATGGATGAAATAACTTGCTTAAGGTCACACAACTAATAAATTTCTGAGACTGGATTTTAACTCAGGTTTGCGTGATTTATGTATTTTTCTACATATTGTTTCAATGCCAGTTAACAAATGCAAATTTTTTTTTACCAAGTTTTGATTTGTCACAATTATGCCAATAGGGGAACACAATTTATTGTAAATTTACTGGCACAAATTTTAGTGTCAGTGATGAGGGATGAGATACCCTAACAGCATTTGGGAGTCCCCAGGCCACTGTCACAGGTTTTGCAAAAGAATTCACAGTCCCAGTCTCTAAGTTAAGGTTGGCAAAAGAGAGTTTATTCACACTGAGAACTTTTCAGCTGGCTAAGATCCTGATTTGGAAGATAGCAGAGAATTGAGAGACAGAGTTTAATTTTATTTAATCTTCTATAGCCCAGGGGTAGGGATCGATCTCCAAATGTATTGAGGGTGGAAGGTGGTGGCCTGAAAAGTAACCTCCAGGTGAATTAAGGGTAGTGATTATTTTGGGAGTTTATCGAGACTAGAAATTAAAGAGTGATCTCCAGGTGAATTAAGGAAGGGAGGGCAGAACCAGAAGATTTAGGGTTTCCTGACCCAGGCCCCCCACAAAGATCAGGGAATCAGAGTTCTATTACATCATCAGGACAAAAAGTTTGTGTTTACAATTCCCTTTTACTTCAAATTATAGGGCCAGCTACTTCTAGTTAGCCTACCACCAAAGATTTAAAATGATAATCTTGCATTTTTGACTTTCTTTAACTATGAATGTATTTTCCCTACATAAGGACTAAAATATACCCTTCTACTAGTCCTTCAAGAACAGAATTTTGGTATACCATCCTAAAATAATACAATGATGAAATTTTCTGTCTGTAATTTTTTATATCATAAGAAATAACTAAAGTTTCTCATCTCTTTCCTATCTGAATCAGATCAAAGACTTTCCTCAAATCTCCCTTCCTAAAATTCCAAAACCCTTTATGTTCAAATCCTCTATTCACATGTTAGTCCAAAACAAACTACAGCTTTCCTAATGTCACTTCCCTTGTTTCTTTCATATTCTGATTGGACATTTCTCTTACTCTCTTCTACTTGCTTAATTCCTCTTGTCTTCATTTTTCTATCATATCTGAGACTATCTATAGAATTAAACTTTACTCCACTGAACATTTTGCTTTTTATAATTTAACATAAGTGCTTCTAGTTCATCTAGACAATTAAGTTTTGTTCTGTTATTGATAGCCTTTATTCATTGAGTATTGCCTCAAATAAACTGAAAACTGGTTAAGACCAGATCTTAATATAGAAAGTTCTAGGTAACCACTGCATCCTGGGCCATTATCAGTTGACCAGCAAGTTAATTCATCATCTGCATGATACCATTGGTCTTCTTTGAGAGTAAAGGACATATAACAGCACTAATACTGAATTTGTCATCAGCTAAAATCTTAAGGTCTTTTTCCACATGTAACATCATTAGACCAAGTCCTATACCTAAATAATAATTTTTTAAGGACCCTAAATAAAGGACTTTGCACATCTTAATTAAATTCAATTTAATCTAGAGCCTTCTATTATTGGACTACCTCATCTTCAACATTATGAATTCTGCTTCTTTAAACTAATACATTATCTATCCAATTTCAAGTTGTCTATAAACAGGAAAAGCATGGCTTCTGTGCCTATACTCAAATCATTAATTTCAGTGTTGACAAGGTCAAGGACTGAGCTTTACCGTATCAACTTCTCAGTGAACTTTGATCTTTTAATCAGTAATATTTGAATACGAATCCATCTATCCATGCTATTATCCATTCTATTTATGTATTCATCACGTTATTCTATGTATCCTATCAGGAGATGCTTTGTCAAATGGCCAAAGAGAATCAATGTAGATTATATTTATAGCATTTCTTGATTTACAAATTTAGCAACCTTATTAAAAATGAAAGGTTCCTTGGGTATAAGGTATTCTTATTAAGCCCAGACTAGCACCTACTGATCACTTCTTCCTTTTCTAATTGATTTATAAGCCATAGTGTTTGTGATTCATAAAATAATGGCATTTTAAGATTTCCATAGAATTTCTCAAATCCAACCTCAAGTTCCCTGCAGAATTCGTTTTTGTCATATGAGAGAGTTCAGGGTTGGGATCAAGTTCTATGATCGACTGAAAGTCCATGGTGTTGGGTAAAATCTTCTTGGAAAGGAGGGAGCAGAAAATCAATCCACCTGAGATGCTTTAGCATGGTAATGGATGTGTTTACTTTTTGTCTCTTTTTTGTGCATTCCTTGCAGGAAGACAATGGTTTTTTTATTATTATTTTCTTTGTAACATTAGGGTTTAGCACCAGACTTGGCACTTTGTAGATTGTTAATACTTATTAGCTGAATAAAAATAGAAAAAGTGGATAGAACATTGGACCTGGAGCCAAGAAAACCTGAGTTTAAATTCAGTTATTTAACCTCTCAACTTCAGTCTCCTCATCTATAAAATAGGGATAATAGTAACACCTAATTTCTAGGATTGCCATGAAGATAAAAGGAAATAATATTTATAAAGCACTTTGCAAATCTTAAAGTGCTATGTAAATACTCATTGTTGTTATTATTAGTAGTACAAATCAGAATCAGGTGCCAGGGAAACAGCTCTTGGAACTGCAAGGGTCAGGGGGCAATAGTGACACCTGGGGTAGGAGCCAAGGTCAGTATTCAGGATTGCCAAGAATGGAGCTGGATGGCCCCAGGGTAGAACTGACATCTTAAAGGAAAGTCAGGTCAAAACCAGGAACTATAATAATTGCTGACATTTATGTAGTGCTTAGCAAGCCCAATTCAAGGAATTTAAGGAACAGATACAGTCACTGTAATTTCAGATTACACCCATCTTAAAATGACTACAAGGTTTATTGGATAAGAGCGCCCCAGTGCCCAGTGGAATACTTATTTGTATATAAAGAGTACAAGACACATCTGCTGGCTTCTTCACTGCCAAGTTGTAGTCTCTGTTTTGCCCTGGTAGTGGGAAATTAAATCCTGCATGGAGGGAGACCAGACTCAGGAAACCACCTGAAGAAAGGCAGCTGCCTGGTTCTATTCCTAAGGGCCTGAGATAGATACCCTGGGCCAGAGCCTTTTGTAAATGTGCCAGTCTTAGGGAAGTAGATAAACTTCAGCACAAGGTTTTACAGATCTAAATGTCATGGATCAAATAATTAACATACATTTTCTCATCTGGTTCTATTCTGTGTAAGTAAAATTACAACTAAGGTTGCCCAAAGCAGGTTTCAAGCCCATCTCTTCTGGTTACAATCTTAAGGGTATTTGCACAGTACCATCTTGTCTCTCCACAAAGTCTGGGATAACAATCAAGCCAGATGGGTTAATGATGGGTAGGGATCAGAGATCTAGGAATTAATTAAAGACTTGGTACTGAGTGGACAACAGGCTGTTGAGCTACATCAGGAAAAAAAAAGTCCATTTTGTCATATCTGTTTGGCTGTGGACAAACAGCAGTCTAAAGCCCTCCTCTCCATCTTATTCCTGAATTCAGCTGGAGAGTACCCATCGATGCAGCCACCTGCACTAACTTCAACTTCCATGGCAACGGCAGAATCTACTGAGTAGCAGGCCAAGCCCCAGGCTTAATAACCCCTTTTAGAACCTTGCTAGGAATCAGCAGCAAGCACACTTGTCTAAGCTTCTAGTGCTTTTTTTCTTTTTAATGAAATAACATTTTGTTCATCTCCAGAGCTTTCTTACCTCTCCAATTTTCCAGGTTGGGTTTTTTTTTTTTTAAGATTATTAAAAATGAGGGGCAGCTAGAGTGGATAGATCACCAGCCCTGAAGTCAGGAGGACTTGAGTTCAAATCTAGTCTCAGACACTTAACACTTCCTAGCTGTGTGACCCTGGGCAAGTCACTTAACCTCAATTGCCTCAGGAAAAAAAAATTATTAAAAATGGGTAAGCAATCCCATTGGTAGTATAATTCATCTGGGCCTGGGAATTTGAATCAGCTTAAAATGACTCCCCTCTCTTAGTCCTTTCTGATAACTTATTATGGTCTCATTTTTTTATTATAGTTTATTGTAGTCTCAGAGGCTATGTCACTGGAATAGAGGTTGCAGCATGCTGAAAGGGCTTTGGATATGACCAGAGTAACAGAAGGAGACTTGCAAAGGGCCAGTCTAGCCAAGGGGAGACTTTTCATCAGAAGAGATTGTCCTTGCTTTTATGCTGGGAAAGATTGAAGGCAAAAGGAAAAAAGACAGAGGATGAGATGGATAGATAGTGTCATGCAAATGACAAACATGAGCTTAGATAAAGTTCAAGAGCCAGCGGAGGACAGAAAGCAGAGGACTCCGTGGAGTCACGACTGTACAACTCAACAAAAACAGCTTGCTGATAAATGTGTTTGGTCATGGCAACTCATAAAACAAACTAAAAAAAAGATACAAATGACCCTCAATCCTGTGTGCCTTTCTTCTGCTTATATCGTGGCAGTCGCAGTGCACAAGGGGCAGCTAAGTGGCACAGTGGCTAGATTACTAGACCTGGAGTCAGAAAAATCATCATCCTGAGTTCAAATCCAGCCTCAGACACTTGTGACCCTGGGCAAGTCACTTCACCCTGTCTGCCTCAGTTTCCTCATCTGTAAAATGAGCCGGAGAAGGAAATAGCAAACCCCTCCAGGATCTGCCAAGAAAACCTCAAATGGGGTCACAAAGAGTGGGTTTTGCCTGAATAAAAACAACAAAAAAATAGTGCAAAAGGGATGCTGCTAAGAACCACAAATTTGTTTTATTATTGTGATTATGTAAATTATTATTGTCAATAATAATAACAGGTAGTATTTATATAGCACTTTAAGATTTATGTGTGTATATATGTATTTATTTATGGATGTGTATATACACATACCTACATGTACATGTACACACTCATTTGATCATCACAAAACCTTACATTGTAAGGAACTGAAATTAGGTCTTCCTGTCCCCAAGTCTGAAACTCTCCATTCTTCTGCCTAGCCCGAGGGAGCGCATCCGAGAACCTCTCCATGGTGCTACTCAGGGGGATTTAGACCACCTAATGAACTCGTCTAACATCAGCTAGGTGGCGCCATAGTGCGCCGAGTGCTGCGTCTGAAGTCAAGGAGACTCATCATCCCTGAGTTCAAAGTCGGTCTCCGACACTTTCTGTCCCTGGGACCCCGGGCGAGCCCCTTTTAAACCCGTTTTCTTCAGTTTCCTCTTCTGTCAAATGCGCTGGAGAAGGAAATGGCAAGCCACGGCAGGGTCTGCCAAGAAAACTCCAAATGAGATCACAGAGTCAGACAAAAATGACTCAACAACGACAATAATCTTTTATTCAACTCTCGGGTTCTCTAAATGTGAGATCATTAATGAATAGACAGACAGACTTCTGTCCATAGAACTGAATGGTAAAGGAAGCCAGAAGAAGGAAATTGCAGCTAATTGGAGGGATAGCTCACAAGTTCTGTTTGGAGAGGCAGAGAAAGAAGTTGAAAGAATTAGTTTGGTCAAGAAACAAGAGGACATGTGGTCATTTCTGAAATCTGTTAGTGTTCATTAGTATTTGCAAAAAAAAAAAAAAACAAAAAAAAAACCCAATATGAAAATAATTGCTGCTTAAGGACCAGTATCCAAGAGAAATTCAATAGAGAACTTAATAGGTCCATCCAAATTAAATTAAATTGTAATTTGATACTTGGTAACTTCAAAATAAAGGAAGGACCAAAGGAGGACAGTAAGAAATATATTGGAAAATATGGATCAGGAAAAAGGAAGGAAAGAGATTACAGACTGATAGATCAAAGATATCAAATTCAAATAGAAACTATTGTAAATGTGTGACGAGTTGATTTTAAGCACTACCATTAACATTATCTGTGTTTTCCCTATTTCAATAAACAGTTCCCAATTACATTAAATCTGGTTCAGGAAGCATTAGGAAAGTTGAGGAGTGTTTGACACTTTTGTAATGGTGATTTTTCCAGAAGTCTTATCTTTGAGAAAAGAATCACTAGGTGCCAGAGTGATCACTGAATAATATCACCAAAAATGAAATTGATTATATTTTAACTGACAGGAAAAAACTCATCACTGTTGGGGGAATCATTCTTGAATCAACTGTTTGTGGCTAGACAGACTTGAAAGGGAAAAATAAAAAATAGTGCAAAGCTAGAAGAAATATAAGAAAAAAATGTGGCATGCAATTAAAACCATGCCATTCTGATTTAATTGAACACGTGTTGATGTTGAAAAATGGGATATAGAATTAAGGACATAGACAGCAATTGTAATAATTTTATCAGAAGTTTAACTGATATAAATCAATTGCTGTAACAAGGACCCCCCAAAAAAGAGCCTTAGTCAGCAAACACTTGACTTACTTGCCAATTGGAGAGATATGGCAGCCAAGGGCAACACTAGCTTAGAATATAAACCTGTTTATAAAATTTTATGGGGAAGAATGATGGAAGATTATAGGCAGTATCACCTCATAAAACAAAGAGAAGCAGTGAAGGGTAAAACCAGTTTAAAGAAAGTCTGGCAAGAGACCTAACTAAGCAAAGTCATCCTGAGGGCATTTAAAGATGAAAATGGAAGAACAACAAACAGAAGAAAAATCATCTGCAGAGATTTTTTTTTAATAATTTTTTTCCTACCATCAAGAGCCAATAGACTTGGACTTTAACAATATAAATGTTGATTATATGAAAGATAGAAATAACAATATAGAAAACAAAGATGGTGAGAGCAGCTGAATAGATTAAATACCAGGCTACTCTCAGAAGTTGGGTGCCTAAGGGATAACTACTATAGGTTCAAGGTACTTGTGCAATTATATTCCTAGAAATATAGCTCACCAGCCCCCTTTTGTGTGTTTACCTTTAGTAGTTTGCCAGTTAACACAAGAAACTCAAAGCAAAGGATTTTATTAAAATGGCACAGTGAGAACAATAGCAATAAAATATCTCCCTCATAAACCTGGAGCACATTGTCCCACAAATACATACAGTACCAGTGAGAAAAATGGGTACCCACATAAATTATGCTGACAGAGAGTTGCAAATTTAGGGGGCAGTTGACAACTCAAGTAATGCAAGATCATGTCTTTTCTTGTCATGTTCTTATCATTCATTAGAGTGTCTCTATTGGGTGCCTTATTTTACTACAAATGCTATTGCTGATGGGGATTGGAGGAGGAAGAAGAGATGAGTCTTTTCCCTTTGCCTGTGGACTTTGGAAAAGATATAAAGGAGGACACACAAAGAGGTTTTTTCTCAAGAGCTGGATTCTCTTCTACAGTAGTTTTTGTTTTTGTTTTTTTTTTTCCTGACTGCCAGAAGGACTGCCTCCTTCACTTGATATTAGACTGATTACCTTTCTATTTAGGGAAGCTAGGTGGCATAGTAGAGAGAGTGCTGGCTCTGAAGAAAAGGGAGAATTTAAATTGGACCCCAGACACTCACTAGCTATGTCACACTGGTCATCACGGCATTTTGTTTCCTCAGTTTTCTCATTTGTAAAATGGGTGAGAGAAGGAAATGGTAAATCATTCCAGTCTCTCTACCAAGGAAACCCCAAATGAAGTCACAAAAGGTTAAGTGTGATTGAAAATGACTGAATAATAACAAAAGCCTTAAAGGCCACGGATGGGAGAAGAGCCAAGAAGACAAAGAAGGAGGAAGCAGCACGGCTTAATTTCCCTCACTGACTATATCAAGAATTATGTCAGACCAAGAAAGAATCACAATCTGAAGGAAAAATCACAGGTAGCAAATTTTCAATACAATATCACAAAATCAACCCACATACAAGTGATAAGAGCAGGGATGGTAGAACTGGGATCCCAAAGCCACTCAGGAAACAGACAAGGGAACTCTTGGATTGACCTTCTCAGCAAAACATCAGATAAAGTAAACCAGAATAATACAAGAGCACCACAGTTCCACAAGTGCCCAGAGCCTATACCTAACATGAAGTCGCCATTCAGAAAGTAAAGTTGGAAGTAAAGGAGCAAATAAAAAAGCTTAAATAGTTATTATAACACCAAGGATGCTCAAGACACAAATCCTAAAGAAAGAATAAACTCCGAAATGGGAGAAAAACATCAAAGAAAAATATGAGTTGGCCAAAAGATCAAATATCATTCCTAGAAGAAATTGTGCAAGAGTTTAAAAGATTAAAATGATATTATAGATAAAGTGAAAAGGCCGGAGAAAAGAATTAGAAAATAAATGAGAGTTGTATAAGAGAGAATTAGAAGCTGAGCATAAGAGCTGCAAAATTCCACCTGTGTAGCAAACTATTGAAAAATTAGAACAAATCAAATGTAAATTAATGATTCCAGGTGTCAAGAAATATTTAAACAAAGTCAAAAGACTGAAAGATAGAAGAAAAAGTAAGATATTTCATAAGAAAATAACTGACTTGGAAAACATATAAAAGAGAGAAAATTGAATAATCATGGGACTACCTGGGAACTATGATTAAAAAAAATGAGCCTAGGGGGCAGCTAGGTGGCGCAGTGGTTAGAGCACCAGCCCTGAAGTCAGGAGGACCTGAGTTCAAATCTGGTCTCAGACACTTCCTAGCTGTGTGACCCTGGGCAAGTCACTTAACCCCAATTGACTCAGCAAAAAAAGCAAAAAAAAAAAAAAAATGAGCCTAAACATTATATTTCAGTAATAAATAATAACAATAATGACCAACATTTTATAGTGTCTACTGTATGCCAGTCACTTTGCAAATATTATCTCATTATCATCCTCGCAACAAACTTGGGAGGGAGGTGTTAATATTACTCATGTTATTATTATCTCCAATGCAGTTGAGAAAACTGAGGCAGTTAGAGGTGAGGTGATGCCCATGGTCATAGAGGTAACAAATGTCTGAAGCTGAATTTGAACTCAGGTTTTTATGACTCCAGGCCCAGTGCTCTGTCTACTATACCACCTACCTACCTATCTACCTATATAACCAGACATTTTGGAACTAGAGGACAAAATGAAAATAGAAATAATCCACTGTTTACTTCTTGAAAGAAACCTCAAAATGAAAGTTTCCAATAACATCAAAGCAAAAATATAGAGCTTCCAGGTTAAAAAGAAAATATTGCAAGCAGCTTGAAGAAGTGAGTTTCAAGTACAATACTAGGTAACCAGTCAGGATCATATAAGATTTAGAGCTAATGCCATTTAGGAATGGACACCATGAAGAACAATATTCTAAAACTCAAAAGTAAATAACCATGAATAACATCCAGCAAAACCAAGTAATTAATCAATAAACATTTATTAGGCATCTAGTATGTTCCAGGCACTACTCTGGAAGTACAATCCTACAGGGGGAAAAAAATGTGCCTTCTATGAAAAAGAGAAGTTCTAATCATTCTTTTTGTTTGTTTGTTGGGTCTATACTCACTTTCTAATTCTTTACTTCAACAAAAAGAGCTGCTACAAGCATTTTTGCATATATGAGCACCTTTCCTTCTTTTATGACTTCTTTGGGATATAGACCTAGTAGAGACACTGCTGGATCAAAGGGTATGCACAGTTTTATAGCCCTTTGGGTATGGTTCCAAATTGCTCTCCAGACTGGTTGGATTAGTTCACAACTCCACCAGCAATGCATTAGTATCTCAGTTTTCCCACATCCCCTCCAATATTTATCATTATCTTTTCCTGTCATCTTATCCAATTTGATAGATGTGAGGTGGTACCTCAGAGTTGTTTTAATTTGCACTTCTCTGATCAACGGTGATTTAGAGCATTTTTTTCATATGATTAATGATGATTTTAATTTTTTCATCTGAAAATTATTCATATCCTTTGACCATTTATCAATTTGGGAAATGATTTATATTCTTATAAATTTGACTCAGTTCTCTCTATATTTTAGAAATGAGGCCTTAATCAGAAACACTGACTATAAATTTCCCCCACCCCCAACTTTCTGCTTCCCTTCTAATCTTGTCTGCATTGGTTTTGTTTGTGTAAAACCTTTTTAATTTAATGTAGTCAAAATTATCCATTTTATATTTCAATGTTCTCTAGTTTTTCTTTGGCCATAAATTTCTCCCTCCTCCAAAGATCTGATATCCAAACTATCCCTTGCTCTCCTAATTTGTTTATAGTATCATTCTTTATGTCCTAAATCATGTATCCATTTTGACTTTATTCTGGTATGGGATGTGAAATGTGGGTCCATGCTGAGTTTGTGGCATACTATTTTCCAGTGTTCCCGGAAATTTTTGTCAAATAGTAAATTCTTATCCCAGACTAGAATCTTTGGATTTATCAAGCACAAGATTATTATAGTCATTGATTATTGTGTTTTGTGAACCTAATTTATTCCATTGACCCACTACTCTATTTCTTAGCCAGTACCATATGGTTGTGATAACTGCTGCTATATAATAGTTTTAGGTCTGATACAGCTAGGCCATTTTCCTTTGTATTTTTCCCCATTAGATCTCTTTAAATTCTTGACCTTTTCTTTTTCTAGATGAATTTTGTTATTATTTTTTCTAACTATAAAATATTTTTTTGGCACTTTGGTTGGTATGGAACTGAATAAGTAGACTAATTTAACTAGAAGTGTCATTTTTATTATATTAGTTTGGTCTACTTATGAACAATTGATATTTTTTCAATTGTTTTGATCTGGCTTTATTTATATGAAAACTGTTTTCTAATTATATTCATATAATTCCTCCATTTGTCTTAGCAGGTACATACCCAAATATTTTGTTTTATCTACAGTTATTTTCAATGAAATTTCTCTTTCTGGGGCAGCTAGGTGACACAGTGGATAGAGCACCAGCCCTGAAGTCAGGAGGACCTGGGTTCAAATTTGACCTCAAACACGTAATACTTTTTAGCTGTGTGACCCTGGGCAAGTCACTTGACCCCAATTGCTTCAGAAAAAAAAAATGAAATATCTCTTTCTATCTCTTGCTGCTGGACTTTGCTGGTAACATATAGAAATGCTGATGATTTATGTGAGTTTATTTTATATCCTGCAATTTTGCAAAAGTTATTGTTTCAAGTAGTTTTTTCATTGATTCTCTTGTATTCTTTTTATATAACATCATATCATCTGCAAAGAATGATAGTTTTATCTCCTCATTGCCTTCTTTAATTTCTTCAATTTCCTTTTCTATTTTTATTGCTAAAGTCAACATTTCTACTACAATAGTAAATAATAGTGGTGATAATGGGCATCCTTATTTCACCTCTGATCTTATTGGGAATCTGTCTAGTTTCTTCTTCCCATTACATATACTCATAGCTGATAGTTTTAGATTGATACTGCTTATCATTTTAAGAAAAAATCCCTTTATTCCTATGTGCTCTAGTGTTTTTAAATAGGAATGGGTGATTTTTTTGTCAAAAGATTTTTCTACATTTTTTGAGATTGTCATATGATTTCTGTTAGTTTTGTTATTGATATGATCAATTATGCCAATTGTTTTCCTTATATTGAACCAGTTCTGCATTCTTGGTATAAATCCCACTTGATCATAGTGTATCCTGATGATAAGTTGTCATAATCCCTTGATAATATTTTATTTAAAAATTTTGCAACTATATTCATTAGGGAGATGGATCTATAATTTTCTTTCTCTATTTTGACTCTTCCTCGTTTAGGTATCAGCATTATATTTGTGTCATAAAAGAAATTTGGTAGGACTCCTTTGTCTATTTTTACAAATAGTTTATATAGTATTAGAATTAATTGTTCTTTAAATGTTTGGCAAAATTCACTTGTAAATCCATCTGGCTCTGAAGACTTTTTCTTAGGAAGTTAATTGATAGCTTGCTCAATTTTTATTTCTAAAAATGGTATTATTTAAGTATTTTATTTCCTCTTCTGTTAATCTGGGAAATTTATATTTTTGTAAATGTAGATAGACTGCTAGAAAAATTAGAATGGGGATAGAAAAAAATATACCTTTTTCTTAGCTGTACATAGCATCTACACAAAAATTAGATTGTCAGATTTGTTGGCATGTAGTTCAGAAAAGTACTTCCTATTTATTGCTTTAATTTCCTCTTTATTAGTGGCAATTTTACCCTTTTCATTTTTGATGCTGATAACTTGGTTTTCTTCTTTGCTTTTTCTATCCAATTAGCCAAAGATTTATCTATTTTGTTAGTTTTTCCACAAAACCAACTTAGTTTTATTCATTAGTTCAATAGTTTTAGTTCAGTTTTATTAATCTTTCCTTTTATTTTCAGAAATTCTAATTTGGTATTTAATTGGAAACTTTTAATTTGTTCTTTTTCTAGACTGGAAAGTACTATTACTATTATTTTTTTTTTTTGCATTTGACCAACTATAATTTTTAAGAAATTGTTTTCCTTTTTCAAGCTGTTGATCCTTTCTTGCATACCTCTTGTTTCTTATTTCCATTTTTTTTTCTTTTACCTCTCTTGTTTGATTTTAAAAATGCTTTATAAGCTCTTCCAAGAAGGCTCATTGGACAATTCATATCTTCCTTTGAGGTTTTACATGTGGGCATTTTGTTCATTTCTGAGTGAGTGTTCTGGTCTTCCCTGTCACCATAGTAGCTTTCTATGGGTATGGTTTTTTTTTTGTTTGTTTGTTTGTTTCTTGTTCAATTTCTTTCTTTTTTTCCTATTTCATGATTTTTATAATCAAGCTCTGCTCCTGGGGTACAGGAGACACTGTCCCAAGCTTCTTTTGCAGCTTTGAGCCTTGACTTTGTGCACAATGACTGTTTATATTTGGTGTCTTGTTCACAGAACTGGAGATAACCTGACCTAGTCCCGTCTGTTGTTGCCTGGTTTCCTGGAATGGCTATTTGTCTTCTGCACTAGGACAGGAGGCTGCCCTGCTTGTTTGCTCTGTTACTGCTTTGCTGAGCCAGAACTGAGTGTCTCAGTTGGTGATCTGCTGTGATGAAGGACCTTGCGCTGGGTTTCTTAGACAACATCTCAGCTGGGCTGCACACACTTTTTATTCCAGCGAGACTGACCTTTCCTTGAGGTGTTAAGTTGGAAAATTGTTTTATTTAGTTTCTTCATAGACTGTGTTGTTCCAGATGCTGTCCAGAGGCTTCGTTTCATGTGGTTTTCAAGGGAAACTGGGAGAACTCAAGGAGTTTCCTGGCTTTCACTCTGCCATCTTGGTTCTACCCCCAGAACCTTTCTTCTTCTTCTCCTTTCTTCTTCTTCTTCTTCTTCTCCTTTCTTCTTCTTCTTCTTCCTCTTCTTCTCCTTCTTCCTCTTCTTCTTCTTTCCCTTCTTCCTCCTCTTCTTCTTCTTCTTCTTCTTCTTCTTCTTCTTCTTCTTCTTCTTCTTCTTCTTCTTCTTCTTCTTCTTCTTCCCCTTCTTCCACTTCTTCTCCTCCTTCTTCTCCTTCTTCTTCTTCTTCTTCTTCTTCTTCTTTCCCTTTTTCCCCTTCTTCTTCTTCTTCTTCTTCTTCTTCTTCTTCTTCTTCTTCTTCTTCTTCTTCTTCTTCTTCTTCTTCTTCTTCTTCTTCTTCTTCTTCTTCTTCTTCTTCTTTTTCTTCTTCTTCTTCTTCTTCTTCTTCGTTCTCTATAGAAAATTTATTTAAAATAAAACATGGACAATAATTACATGAATCATGAAGTCATGGAGAGGAATATATATGTATAAATACAGATAGAAAGCAAATATATATTACACAGCAACAGCTTTATAGTGCAGACATATAACTTATAATGCAGACTTAAAAGACTGTTTCAGACATATTTTGATCTAATATACATGTAAAATGTGTATGCAGCTCCTGTAGATTAGGTGTATGCTCACGTGAATTGTCTAAATGTGTCTTTTTTTGTTGTTTTTGTTTTTCTTTTCAAATTTATTTTATTTGAAGAAACAGAATAAGCAAAAAGAAAAACAAAAAAGCAATACAAAACAAAAGAGAACATTATCATGTGCCCAGCAGAGCATCAGGGAGGATTCAAAATATATAACAACAAATACCAATTTAAGAAAGCATATTATATATATATATATACATATATATATAAGAAATTATATTCATGAGTGTCCATCTTTTCTTTACTTCCTTGTAAATTGTTCTTTTATTTTCTGCTACACATTTATTTATTTTATTCTTTTCCCTCCCTTTCAGCTCCTCCAATACCCCCTAAGCAAGCTGTAGTTAACAAAGGATATATTTATCTATACATATGTAAATATTTACATACATACACACACTCACATACACACATATCCCACATACACATGTCTTCCTTTCCCTGCTGACTTTTTCACTAAATTCTGCTCTATAACTTGACTTACTATTATCCTCCCCCCCATCCAAAGATCCCTCCCTTGTCTTCTTCTCTCACTCTTTGCTTTCCCATTTACCCATTCCTCCCCCCCTTATTTCTTTATAGATTTTAGAGGGTGCTATATCATTCATGGTATATATATATACATATATATATATGTATATAGATAGATAGATAGATAGATAGATAGATAGATAGATAGTGTTGCCTATTGAACCCGTTCCTGATGTGAGTAGGTTTACATAACTATGAGCCCTTCTCCCCATTCTATGCCTCTGTCTATTCTTCCTCTGTACTTCATTTATATAACATGATTAAAATTTTTACCTCTACTCTGCCAAGCTTTCTTTTGAACTTACCTTATTGTTGATGTAAATCTTAAACATAAAGTATACATTTCTCATGCAAAAAAAACAAAAAACAAAAAACCAACATAAACAATTTGTCCATATTTAAACAGTTTGTCTATATTGAGTTCCTTAAAATTGCTTTTTTGATATTGGTTCTTATATGTTAAATTATCTGCTAAGTTTGAGTTTGGTTGATAGCATGTCCTGAAAACCTGTAAGTTCACTGAATGTCCATTTTTCATCATTCAAAATTATAGATAATTTTCCTGGATATGATATTTTTGGCTGAAGGCCTAGTTCTTTTGCTTGTCTATAGATTCCAAGACCTGCAGTCTTTTATTGTAGCTGCTGTTAAGTCTTATGCAATTCTAATTGTAGTTCCAGAGTATTTAAATAGGTTTTTTTCTTGTTTCTTGCAAAATTTTCCCTTTGATCCGGGATTTTTTTAAATTTGGCAATAATATTCTTATGTGTTATCCACAAAGTATCTTTTTGACATGGTGATCAGTGGATTTTTGCTATTTCTACTTTCCCCTAATGTTCTTTCTATCACTCCAGGACAATTTTCTAGAATTATTTCTTTCATTATTGTGTCCCAGTATCAAAAAGCAATTTTAAGAAACAATATAGACAAATTGTTTAAATATGGACAAATTGTTTATGTTGGATTTTTTTGTTCTTTTTTTTTTTTTTGAATGAGAAATTTGGCAATAATATTCTTATGTGTTTTCTATAAAGTATCTCTAGAGAGAGATGTTTGCACTTCAGACAGGTTAATGCCTACCAGGGTCTTTCTTCAGATCTTGTCAAGTTGTATCAAGAGGCCCCCAGTTCTGTTCCAAGTCTTGTTGATTTTTCACTAGTCTATGCCCCGAGGCACAAATTTGTTCTATTTGTGGGGGAAATTGGAAGAGCTTGAAATTTACCAACTTACTCCATTATCTTCCCAGAATCATACTCCTAATTATTTTTAATGAAAAGATTAACGCTTAGAAGAAACTTTTAAGTACAAAAATAAAAGCCAATGATTTTACAAAAGCCTGAAAGACTTAGATGAACTAATGCTGAATGAAGTGAGCAAAATCAGGAAAACATTATACATAGATTATGTGATGATCAATTGTGATGGACTTGGCTGTTTTCAACAATGTGGTGAATTCAAAGCAGTTTCAGTAGACTTGGGATGGAAAATGCCCATTGCAATCCAGAGAGATAACTATGGACACTAAATGTAGATCAAAGCATAGTATTTTCACCTTGTTTTTGTCTTTCCCATGGTTCCTATGCCCCTTTTTTTTTTGGTCTGATTTTTCTTGCACAGCACGACAAATATGAAAATATGTTTAAAAGAATTGCACATATTTAATCTAAAAAAAAAGCAAGAGAAAAATAAATAGGTAACATAAGTGAGTAATCAAAGATATGAAAATAAATTGTTAATATTCCAGTGGAAGGATGGAGGAGAAGGAATGATACAAATCTTTCTTCAGAACCTTAATGTCATCATAAATCACAGAGGGAGTTTTATAAAACAGAGGAACTGGAAGTGATTTGGTTTATTTTAATGATCATAAAAGTAGAAAGGAAGGGGGGATGAGGAAGCATACACTACAGAAAAAAAGGTCAGGAAGGGGAGTTAAACTTGTCTCATATTATTGGCAGATCCAATTAGAAGTCTATGCAAACTTTCAACTGAACAGGTCAAAGGAAAGTAAAACATATATACATATATGTGTATTTGTGTGTATGCATGCACACCCAAAGAATTTGGTAATACATTCAATTCAACAGGGAAACCAGTGTGAAGGGGAAGTAAGGAAAGAGGAATAAGAGGAGGGATAGATTCAAAAAGGGATTAATCATAAGTAAAATAAATCCTAAACTCAGAAGGGAGATTTGAACAATCTTTGATAAAGAAGGTGGGGCAGGGAGTAAAAAGAAGAAAAATTCTGCAAGATAAGATAAAGGGAAATGCATAATGGATCATAACAATGAATGTGAAAAGGATGAACTCACTCACAAAACAAAAGAGGATTGCAGAATAGATAGGAAGCAGAAGTGAATAATATAATATTTACAAGAAGCACATTTGAAACATAATAAGGTGTTGGAGTAAAATCTCTCATTCCTTAGTTAAGCTTAAAAAAAAAAAACACAAGCAATCATGATCTCAGGCAAAGCAATAGCAAAAATAGATTTAATTAAGAGTTAACAAGGAAACTACATTTTTTTTTGAAAGGTACCATAGAAAATGAATTAGTTTCAATATTTAACATATATGTACCAAATGGAATAGTATCTAAATATTTTTAGGAAAAACTAAATGAATTACTGGCAGAAATAAATGGAGAAACTCAGTGCACCAGTTTCAGAGATTTAAAAAAAAAAACTCAACTGAAAAGAAATTAAGGACTTGAATAGAATTTTGGGCAATTTAAATACAATAGAGCTCTGGTAATTATTGAATGGCAATAGAAAGACAAATATATATTCTCAGCTGTGTATGTCACCTTTTCAAAAAATTATCCATGTATCGGGGCATAAAAATTCTACAAATACAGAAAAGTTGTAATATTAACCACATCTTTTATAAATTATAAAGCAATAAAATTATGTTCATAAAAGGCCACTAAAAAGATGAAAAATTAACTAAAGAACAAATACTTTAATTCAAGAGAATGGATAAATCAAAGAAAAAATCATAAAAGTGATTTTATTTTATTTAAAATGATACCAACAAAAAATAATATACCAAAATGTTTATGATACAGCCAAAGCAATACTTGAAACAGGTAGAGGAGAAGTAATATTTCTAAACCCTTTCATCAAAAAAAGAGGGGGGAAAATTTATTAGTGAATTAGGCATGGGATTTTGAAAAACTAGAAAATCAACAATTTTAAAAGACCAATTCAAAACCAAAACAGAAATCCTAAAAATAAAGATGATTACAACTGAAAACAAAAATACTCATTGAATTAATAAATCTAAGAGTTGTTTTAAAACAAAATAAATAAATTTTTAATTTTATTAAAATGAAAGAAAATGATAGAATTACCAGTTTCTAAAATAAAAAAGTAGAATTCACAATGAAGAAGAAATAAAGGTCATCAGTGGAAACAATCTTGTCCAAATACATGTCAATAAAGTTAGCAAATGAAATGGATGATTTTAAATATATATGTGTAAACTTATCAGCAAAAAAAATTAATAAATATTTTAAACAACTTAGTCTCAGAAAAAGAAAATGAACAAGCTACAAATAAACTCTCAAAAAAATTAACAAATTTATCAAATATGTGAATAGTCCCAATGTTATGCTGTTAACAAAAATAGCTTTTATAAAAAGGTGATGTCTGTAAATATAGACTTGATACCTAAACTATCAAGAATCAAACCAAAGAAAGAAAACTCTAGAGTAATAACTCTCACAAACATTGATACAAAATTTTTTAAACAAGTTATTAGCAAAGAAACACATCACAAAAATTATAAGTAATGACCAAGTGGCATTGTTGCCAGTCATGCAAAGTTGGTTTACTTAAAAAAAAAAAAAAACAACAACTATAAATTGAATTGTTTATACTCATTTTAGGAAGAGTAAATATTATATGATTATGCCAATAGATTCAGAAAAGATTTGGACTTAAAAAATGATACCCATTTTAAAATAGTCACTAGAAAACATAAAAATAAATAGGCCTTTCTATAGAGAATTGACTCAAATTTATAAGCATACAAGTCATTCTCCAACTAGGTACCACTATACACCTGTCAGATTGGCTAAGATGACAGGAAAATATAATGATAAGTGTTGGAGGGGATGTGAGAAAACTAGGACACTAATACATTGCTGGTAGAATTGTGGATTGATACAACCATTTTGGAGAGCAATTTAAAACTATGCCCCAAGTGCTATGGAACTGTGCATACCCTTTGATTCAGCAGTATCTCTACTAGGTCTACATTCCAAAGAGATCATAAAAAAGGATAAAGGACCCACATGTGCAAAATGTTTGTAGTAGTCCTTTCTGTGGCTTGTGTAGCAGCCCTAATTTTGGAACTAGGAACTGAGTGGATGCCCATCAGTTGGGGAATGGCTGAATAAATTATGGTATATGAAGGTAATGGAATGTTATTGTTCTAGAAGAAATGATCAGCAGGATGATTTCAGAAAGGCTGGAGAGACATACATGAACTGATGCTAAGTGAAGTGAGTAAAACCAAGAGAACATTACACATAGCAACAAGATTATGTGATGATCAACTGTGATTGGCTTGGTTATTTTCACCTTTTTTGTTGTTTGCTTGCCTTTTTTTTTCTTTTTCATTTTTTTCCTTTTTGATCTGATTTTTCTTGTGCAGCATGACACTTTGTGGAAATATATATAGAAGAATTGCACTTATTGAGTTAGGGGGAGAGAGTAGAGGGAAAGAAGAGAAAAAAATTTGGAACACAAGGGTGTGCAAGGGTGAATGCTGAAAACTATCTTTGCATATAGCTTGAAAATAAAAAACTATTATTAAAAAATATAGACTTGCATGAAATAATAAAGAGAAATGAACAAAACCAAGAGAACACTGCATATAGTATTTACAATATTGTTTTAAAAACAACCTTGAATGAATGATTTATTTTGGCTATTATAAATTATAAAAGATATATGAAAAAAAGATGTTACCTTCATCCAAAAAAAGAACTGAAGAATAGAAATATATATAGAATAATTTTGCATCTAGGGTGGGGAAGGTAGAAAGGAAAAAAAAGAAATTTACATGATAACTTTATTGCATATTTAAAAGTAATAACAAATTATACATAGTAGGGGGAAAAAATAAATAGGCCTTTGCTTACCATGAAAGATTGTGTATATCTAAAACCAAGAACTAGCTTTTTATATAATGGAAATAAGGTAAAGCCCTTTTCAGAAAATTCAGGGGTGAAGCAAGCATGTCTTGTCACTATTACAATTTCACATAATGTTAGAAATGCAGCTAGGGTGAAGCCAAGATAATGGTGAAAAAGCAGAGACTCAACTGAGCTCCAAATACCTTTAAACAATGCCTCAAAATAAAATCTAAAGTGGTAGAAATCATAAAAGGATAAAGTAAAACAATTTTCCAGCTCAAGCCAACTTAGAAGGTTAGTTAGAAAAGTTTGTTGCAACAAGAGAAGAATGCATGTTCCCAAGGAAATCAGTAGTAAGCACTGGGGATACCTGAATTAGTGACAGTTAGCCCCAAAGGTGGTAAAAGTATCAATACTTCTAAGTTGGTAGTCATCTCCCTGAGGAGAGCAGAATGGTGACCTCTAGACCCAGCCTCCTGCTTTGCCTTTTGGCAGGAGTGAAAGTCTTTCTTGGAAAAGGATGGGAAGAAGGAGCAATTGAATCAGTGTCAGGTGTATCAGTTTCTGAACCTCCCAGCCCACAGATGGTGAGAGTGTCAAACTAGTTGGAAAGAGAATAGAGGGATCCCTTTAATAGGAACAAGGGCAGAATTCTGTTGCATTGCCCCATACTTGGATTTAAGGCACAGTCCTGCATCTCAGGGAGGAAGAGCACCAGCATACAAGACTTTGTAGCCTTAGAGAAGCAGGGATCCTGGCTTTTTAGAATTTTTTAGAATGGAAAAGAGTACTTGGGATCACTTGCAGATCAGAGTTCAAAACAGGAGAGTAGTAAATACACTTCTACATAAACCATACCATCTTGGAAGCACTGAAAACTTATAGGTTCCCAAAATTACCTTTGAAAACAGCTGTACCCCTGAAGCTTGGAACAATGCCCCTTCCATTCCAGAATTAGATTCCCATTTTAGCATGAGTTAAAAGTTTAGAAATAGGCTGGAAAAATGAGCAAGCAGTAGAAAAAGATTCTGAATATAGAAAGTAATTCGTAATTATGGTGGTAGGAAAGATCAAAACACAAACCAAGTCAAAAGTCCTACATTCAAAATTTCATTGAAAAATATGAATTGACCCCAGGCCATGGAAAAGCTCAAAAAAGATTTTTTTTTATATTGAATAAGAGAAGTAGAAGAAAAATTAGGGAGAGAAATGAGAATAATGTGAGAATATAATGAAAAAACAGTCAACAGCTTGATAAATGAGGCACAAAAATACACCCAAGAAAAATAACAACTTAGAAAACAGAATAGACCAAATGATAAAAGAGGCACAAAAATCCAATAAAGAGAAGAATGCCTTAAAAAGCAGAATTGGCCAAATGGAAAAAGAGGTACAAAAGCTTACTGAAGAAAATAATTCTTTAAAAATCAGAACTGGCTGAGTGGAAGCTTATGCTTTTATGAGACACCACAAAACAAAAACAAAAACAAAAAATCAAAAGAATGAAAAAAATAGAAGAAAATGTGAAACATCATTGGGAAAAAAAATTACCTGGAAAATAGATTCAGGAGAGAAAATTTAAGAATTATTGGACTACCTGAAAGTCATGATTAAAAAAGAAAAGAAAAGAACCTAAACATCATCTTTCAAGAAATTGTCAAGGAAAATTGCTTTAATATTCTAGAGCCAGAGGGGGTAAATAGAAATAGAAATTGAAATTGAAAGAGTATACTGAAGGAATGAAAACTCCAAGAAATATTGTAGACAAATTCCAAAATTATCAGATCCAAAAGAAAATATTGTAAGCAACCAGAGAGAAACAATTCAAATATCAAGGAGCTACAGTCAGTATTATACAGTATTTAGCAACTTTTATGTTGAAGGATAATGGGGCTGGAATATAATATTCTTTAAGGCAAAGGAGCTTAGATCACAATCGAAAATTTAATGCCCTGCAAAATTGAGCATAATCTTTCAGGAGAAAAGATAGATAAATATTCGATAAAAGAAGAGACTTTCAAACTTTTCTGATGAAAAGAGACTTGAACACAAATTTCAGTCTTCAAATACAAGACTCAAGAGAAGCATAAAAAGGTAAAAAGGAAAGGAAAAAAAATATTATTCAATAAGATTAAATTGTTTGTGTCCCTACATGGGAAAATAATACTTGTGACTCTTAAGAACTGTATCTGTATTAGGGCAAAAATACATAGATAGAGAATGTGGGTATAAGTTGAGTTTGATGTGATGACTTTTTTTTTAAAAATTAAGGGATTAAAAAAAAGAGAAGAGAAAAGGGGAGGCAAAATACAGTGATTATATCACATAAAGAAACACAAAAGACCTATTACAGCAGAGGGAAAGAAGGAAGGGAGTATACATTATTTGAACCATACTCTCCTCAGATTTGGCTCAAAGAGGGAATAACACATACACTAAGCTGAGTATGGAAATTTATCTTATCCTGAAAATTTACAAGTCCCCAGAGTTAACTCTAAAAATAGCAGCATGAAAAACCTAAAAGCTTGGGACTTATTTATTGGTGCATAAAAACCTCACAATTAAATGCAGAAAAGAATCATAATGCATTATATTCAATAAAGGGCCATGGAAAGATAGATTAAAAATTAATTGGAAAGTAAATAACTAATCCTAGTTAAAAAAAAAAAAACTAATCCTAAAGAATGAGTGGATCAAAGAACAAATCTAGAATTAATCAATAATTTCATTAAAGAGAATGACAACAGTGAGATAATATACCAAAATTTATGGGATGCAGCCAAAGCAATATGTAAATGCTTACATCAATAAAATAGAAAAAGAGCAGGTCAACAAATTGGGTATGCAACTAAAAAAACTAAAAAAAGAACAAATTAAAAATGTCCTGTTAAACACCAAATTGGAAATCTTGAAAATCAAAGGAGAGATTAACAAAATAGAAAGTAAGAAAACCATAGAGCTAATAAATAAAACCAGGAACTGGCTTTATGGAGGAAAACAATAAAATAAATAAACCATAGGTTAGTTTAATTTTTAAAAAAGAAAATCAAATTACCTGTATCAAAAATTATTAGGAGATATTTTGCCCAATTATATGTCAATTAATCTAGGCATGAAATTAATCTAAATGAAAGGGATTTTTAAACAAAAATATACATTTCCCATATTAATAGCAAAGGAAATAAAATATTTAAGAAATCCCATCTTAGAAAAAGAACAAGCCATCAATGAGCTCTCTTAGAAAAAAATCCCTAGAGGTAGATGGATTCCCAAGTGAATTCTACCAAACATTTAAAGAACAATTAATTCTAATGCTATATAAACTATTTGGGAAAATAGGCAAAGAAGGAGTTCTATCAAATTCCTTTCATGGCATAAATATGGTGCTGATATCTACACCAGGGAGAGCAAAAATAGAGAAAGGAAAAGATAGATCAATTTCCCTAATGAATATTGATGCAAGATTCTTAAATAAAATATTAGCAAGAAGATTACAGCAATATATCACAAAGTTCACACTCTGTGACCAGGTAGGATTCATACCAAAAATGCAGGACTGATTCAATATTAGGAAAACTATCAGCATAACTGATCATATCAATAGCAAAAACAAAAATCATATGATCATTTCAATAGATGCAGAAAAAGCTTTTAACAAAAGGTTAAAATTTAACATTAAATTAAAACACTAGAAAACACTATTAAAAATACTAGAAAGTAATAGGAATAAATGGAACCTTCCTCAAAAGTGTTAATATTTATCTAAAATCATCAGCAAAGATTTTCTGTAATGGAGATAAGCTAGAAGCCTTCCCAATAAGATTGGGGTGAAATGAGGATGCCCATTAATACCACTATTATTCAATGTTGTATTAGAAGTTCTAGCTATAGTCATAAGAGAAGAATAAGAAAGACTGAAAATAGGTAATGAGGAGACCAAACTATGAGTCTTTGCATGTGATATGATGATATATCTGAAGAATCCTAGAGACTCAGTTTAAAATCTAGTTGAAACAACAACTTCAGCAATATTGCAGGATATATAATAAATCCACAGAAATAGTCAGCATTTCTATGTATTACCAACAAAGTCTCAACAAGAGACAGAAAAATAAACCCCACTTAAAATAGGTCTAGCCACCATAAAGTACTACTTTATATTGGGAGTCTACTTGGCAAGTCAGACCCAGGAACAGAACACAATTACAACACTTTTCACACAAATAAAATCCAACAATTAGAAAAATATTAATTGCTCATGGATAAGCCAAAATAATATAATAAAAATGATAATTCTATCTAAATTTTACCCTTTTAAAAATTATTGAGGATCTCAAAATGTTTTTGTTTATATGTTTATGGTTTTTTTTTAAATCAATGTTTGCCATTAATTAAAGCTGATAAAATTTTATAATATTTTAAAATAACATGTATCATTACATGTTAATATAAATAATGTTTTTAATCTAAAATCAGCTGTCTTCAAAAAAAATAGTGTGATTGTTTCACACATTTTTGCAAATCTATTTAATATCTGGCTTACTGGAAGATAACAGAATTCTTCTCTCTACTTCTTCCTTCAATATAAATATGTTTGTTCTTTTGGTTGAAATATATGGAGGTAATCTGACCTCACACAGATATTTAGTTGGAAAAGGAAGGTGTATTTTATAGGCAAATAATATCTTAGTATCATTATGAAAATAATTCTGGCCTTGAAGATTGCCTAGAAGTGACCTCAAAGATTCCCAGAAATCCTTGGATCACATTTTGAGAATTGCTGGTCTAAACTAGATGGGCAGCCTCTAGAGTTCATTTATTAGTATAGATAACAGATGGACAATGCAAATGAGTGTCAAATTTGTCCCAGAATCAAAGAGGAAGAGGAGAAGCATGGACTGAATTGCCTTCAAGAAATTACAAAGCTCCTATAAGGACCCCAACCTTCTCCCAGAAGTGAAGGCCCATTTTCTAAATACCAAAATCTTACCAGTATTGTTATGACTGTGAATTTGCTGACTAGTTTCAAATAATTTTAAATGAGTCATACTTATTTTAAATGATGCACACGAGAAGTATAAACCCAGACAGAATATGACTAAGAAGAGCCAGAGTAAAGAATGTCTTTTTTTCAAAAATGAAAATTCATTAGTCACATGACAAAAGGGAATGGTAATCATTGGATAATCATGTACTCCATAGAAATCCTTGCAATGTAAAGACATTTTAGGCAAAATGTCTTGGTTTTGGGCAGACTCAACCCCCTTACTGAACCTCTGTGAGGACTTGAACAAGAAGTCATGCAGGATGGACAAACATGGATGAATAGTGATGTGCTTTAGAGGAAACATTCTCATTTAGGAGATCACAGACCCTTTGAGTATGTGAGTGATCACGTATTTAATTTATCCTGTCTTTGGTTTTAATTCCATCTTTTCTTTTTTTTTAATTTTATGAATTTGACAAACATAAGTAAACACAAATATTTTCTTATACAAAGAATAGAAAGGAGAATTGGATAAGACACTGTAAATCTCTACTGTTCACAGTTTGTTTAAGTACATGCTAAATTTAACATGGCACCTCTGACACTACTTTTCTATGTCCCCTGTGAACTTCCTTCTCTCTCAGTGCTTTTTTTTTTATAGTTTCATTGCTGTTCTTTTCTCCTTTTTCTTTTTCTTTTCTTGCTACCACAATCATCCTCTCTACTCTTCTGCCACCCCATAACTCTCTATTTCCCAATATAAAATCCTTTCCTGGTAACAAATGAGTATAATAAAGCAAAGCATTTCCACAAATGACTATCTGGAAAATATATGCCTCATTCTCTATTCCTAGAGAAAAAGGGGGGGGGGCAGAAGTATGTTTCTTGGCTTCTGGAGTCATAACTGATCATCAAATTAATCATAGCTCTTAAGTTGTTGGCAATTGTTTTCCTTTACAATATTGTCATTGCAGAACTTGTTCTCCTGTTTTTGCTCATTTTACTTTGAATTAATTCATCTAGGTATTTCTAGATTTCTCAAAGCATGTGACAAAAGCTTCTAGTTGGAAATTATTTTATCCCATTTGATCAAGAAGTTCCCTTTAAGCATGATGAACTTGTGCCATCTGTCCTTGCCTCCTAATGCAGACACTGTCCTTCTATTGGGAGGGATAGGGTAGGAATATATTAGCATTATGCAAGCAGAGGGAAAGAACAAAATTCTCTAGACCCTTCAAAGTTTGCAAGGTCTTCCTCTGGACAAGGACAAGATGAGAGTGATTTGGGCACGGGATGGGATAATCTGGTCAAGTCCAAAGCTAAGACTGAGATTTTTCCTTCCTCTCCTCTCTCCAAAGTGGTTCCCTCTTAAAGATTTCAATTAAAACATTGTAATCTTTCTAATTTCTGCAATTTTATCCCTTCTTAACTTCCTAATTTATATATAATTCCTGAATTGTGGTTGTTTCCTCTACTTATCCCAACATTCAATTTGTTGAGGCCTATGATTGATTGATGATTAAAATGTTTTCACCTATATAAAGTATCAAGATCAAAATAGTTTTTGATTCCAATTTTACAAAAGCCAAAGACATTACATTAAAATAGAATGCAAGGTAAATAAATACCAAGTTATTGAATTGGATTAAAAAGTGCTTGACACCCAATATCTGGATTCTGTCTCTCCCCCAGAAGAAATTATGAATCAAACAAATCCTCCTTCACTCCCTATGTCTTTAATAAATCAAAAAAACTTCATCGTTTAAACTAATGGCAAAGTATCAGCAACAGGCAGTCTCTGCTGGATCACTTCTCCTTCCATCTTAACCCTGTAGCCAGCAAGTATTGACTTTTCATTTTAATTCCAATACCTCAAGCTTCAGGCTTATAGGGAGTAGGTTAAATCTTGAAAGCTAAAACCTCCCATCTCCAATCATAACTCTTTGACTCATTTTACCCCACAAAGATTTTCCATTAGTAACCTCAGAATAGAACTTACATCTAGGTTTCCACAGAAGTGAGTGAAAAAAGCCTCAGGTGCAAGCTCTGAAAGTAACGAAACATGTGAGGTTTTATTTCACACCACAGAAAGTGTTAAGAGAAGGAAAAAAGAATTCATAATAAACCATTGATGTAATTCTCCCCTCTCCCCCTGCCTA
>JAJPUD010001188.1:434648-478115 GCA_023553655.1 Myrmecobius fasciatus | reverse complement strand
TTTTTTTGTTTTTGTTTGACTGATTCTTGAAGTCTTATTGAGTCATTCATTTGCATTTGTTCAATTCTTATTTTTATAGTGTTGTTTTCTTCAGTTACCTTTTTAAGCCCCTTTTGTAACTGGCCAATTGAATTTTTTTGGGCATTGCACTCTTTTTTCACTTCACTAATTTTATTTTTCAATAAATTGGTGTCTTTTTCATATCTCTTTTGCAGGGCATCATATCCTTCTTGCACTGATTTCAGTTTATTTTCCCATTTATCCTCCAGCTCTCTTTTGAGGTTCTTTATGCAATCTTCCCGAAAGGTCTTTTGAAAAAGTGACCAGTGATGGTCTTTAATAACTTCTTCTGGAATTTTGTCTAAAGGAACCTCAGGATCTGGGATCAACCCTTCTTTTTCTCGATAAAAGCTGTTTATGGTGAGAGCTCTCTTTTACTTCTTCATTTTTTTTTTTTAGACAGTGTGGATATCTCTTTAAGGTAGGAGGAAAAACACGGCAGCTGAAACGGCGGCTGGAGATCTTTTCCCTGGGGCACTTCAGTGAATTAACCTAAGGTGCTGGGCCGGTGTGGGCTATGACTAAGTCTGAATTACTCCTTAAACAAGGCAAGTCTGCCAGAACACCTGCCCCCAATCAGGGCAGAGTGTCCTGAGTGCCTCAGATAAACTCCAGGTGTTTGGAATTTGGAGTTTGGAGTTTTGAATTTCTTTCAGGATGAGCTGAGCTGAGTCCCACCCTCACTTCTGGCCTACACCTGAGTCCTCTGTTTATCCCTCTGTCTGAGTTAGACAAACCTGATGTGAAGTTCTTCAGATATATCAGCAAGCAGTGTCCAAATATTTCTCGATTCGTTGACTTGAAGATCAGTTCAGAGGCTTATTTTATTGTTGATCTGAGAGAAGATCGGAGGAGGAAGCAGAGAGTCACCTTTTCACTCTGCCATCTTGGCTCCGCCCCGCAAGCCTTCTTTAAAGTTACTTTATCTTCCACTGTTTAATTCTTTCTTATTAGAAAATACTAATCATAATTTCAAAAATCATTATTCATAAGAGTACTAGTACAATATTACCTCTCTATTTGCCAAATAACTCAGGTATTTGCTTATTCAGAGTCCTTTCTTTTGTCTCTTGTTATTGTAATTAATTTACTTTGATAAAATAACTTTAATCATCACTCCTGATGTAATTTCTTCTAGTTCCTTTTTTGATTGTCAATTATTGTTTGAATTGATTAGAGTTAAATTGCCTAGATTAGAGATTATGTTTTTCTTTTTGGTTTTGAACTAATTCTTACCTCACCTATTAAAAAGTCAATAGTATTTATATTTGTACTTTCATTTTTATATAAAAAATTATGATTAAATTCCAAAAATAATCTGAAATTTATGTGTTGTATTTGATGCTTTCTATGATGTAGAATGCCAACAGTCATATATAGCTCATAAAATATAAGACAAAAATAGAGGCAAGACCAGACACTTTACTTTTCAATATCTAAAGTAAAATATACAGTATTTAAAAAAAACTATTATTTGAAATACAGCTACAAAATCATTTCATATTCTAGAATACATACTAAGAATCCTTGCTTTATTCTAAAATAGACAAACTACTAAAAATGTTATGTAGTCTATAAGTTGCATTCTTTGCAAAGTTTATGGCAAAATTCAAAGTTGCTTTTTAAACACCTAAAATAGTGACAAACTCCTACTATAATGAAAACATATATCCAAAATATTCATATCAGTGATGAAGTAATTTTTCTTGCCATGGTCTTTTCTGGAAATAGCTTTAATGGTAGTCTTTTCATTCATGAAATGGTGCATTAATATTTGATATATATGATTAATTTGAATTTAATTTTGAATACAAAATAAATCAATTCATTTCAAGATGATATAGGAGGGAAAATTCAATTTTTCCACAAATTTCTTAAATATGCTTTTTTATGTTTTAATAGAGATTCATTTTAAAAATCGATATGTTCTAAACATTTATTCTTTTTTTTTTCCAGTTCAACAGAAGAACAGTTTCATTGGCAAACACAAGGTAAAGTATAGAATTGTGGTAGAAATTTAAAGTTATATATGAATCAAAATTAATTTCATTGCACTGATGAAATAAAAGATATAAAGAAATAAAATGATCATGGCAAATTCCCTGAAATTAAACTTTTTAATTCTTTGTGAAAAGCTTTATTTAGATAAGTATTATTGGAAAGGATTTGATTAAATTTTTTGTCAATTTCTTGCCTAATTTTAATACCTCTAAGCGAAATGACCTTAATCATTACTGAGAGAGTGAAAGAAAAAGAGAAAGAGAGAGACAAAGAGAAAAGAGGAGAGGAGAGGAGAGTGAGAAAAAGGAGGGATAATGTAATAGTAATCTGAGAAATTACTGAGATAAAAATATTTCATCAGACTTCTTTTGACTATCAAATAATGAAAAAATATAAAAAATGTTGTTGATTATAGGCTTTTTTTTTGTATTTATTTTAAACAGACGGGCAAAAGGACATAGAGGATGAACTTACAACTGGTCTTGAACTGGTAGACTCCTGTATTAGGTCACTTCAAGAATCAGGAATACTCGATCCCCAGGACTATTCAACTAGTGAAAGTAAGTTTTAAAAACCTTTCTTTCCTTGTCTGTTCTTCAATATTTACTTTTCAAAGAGGCTTGCAGTGTTTCAAATGAGAAAAAGCATTTTGTTATTCTAGCCCTCATTTCTTCCCTCAACCTAAAATATTTAAATGATTTAAATTAACTGTTAGCTATATACTTTTATACAGGTCATCATTTTCAAAGATGAAATATTTTAACAGTCATTAGTCAAACAAAAAGAATGAACATCTTACAAAATCTAGAAGCAACTCACCAATATTCTGCATTCAATAATTCATTCATATTATTTTTTAAGTAACTTTACATAACTGTGAAAATAGGATATGTCATAATTTCTGTCTATAATGAATAACAACATTAAAATTCTATCAAAGAGTTATGATATTTGCAAAGGAACAGAAAATATATGTAGTTGAATGAATCTATTATGAATATTGCATTTTTTGCTCCTAGTAATAAAAAACAAATGTCTCTGAAAATCAAATCATTAAAAGATACACTTGCTATGGGAATTACAATATTAAAGGGTAGTAGGATGTTTTATTGTAGATGTTAAAAATATAATTTCATAAAGTCCATTAAGAATGTTCATTTTGTGATAAATTCAGAAAACAGCAGCCTCCTTATATACTTTTATATATATGCATAATACTTTGATATTGTTCTATGACCTGCATTTAGTCTCTGTAGTTCCATAACCTTTATAATACATGAAGAATTATAGGACAGCATCATCAGGAACAGCCAAGACCAATTAAAAATGAAATCTATTCCCTTCAATAAGGTAGGTGCTCTGATCTTATAATCCTTGCTATCTGTATTTTGTACTAACGCAGTCATACTACCTTCATAGTCTAAAAGAAGCTCTCTATCAGTATACCATGGTGCATTTCACTGTTAACTTACAGATATAAAATGACAGCCTTAGAAAAATCTAGAGATCATGTAGTCTAGCACCTAACTTAAGAAAGAATAGCTTCATGTTTCAGTGAAAAAAATTGAGATTGTGAAAGTTTCTTCTTATACCTTCCTCCTCGACTGGCATATCCCAGATGCGTCTTGACACTATCTTCTCTCACTCCTGTCTCACATGAAGAGGTGATCCATCTTGCCAAGGCAAACTTTTCTACTTACATAAGTATTTTCATTTTATTTCTTATTCTCTAGCAGATGATGCCCTCTTTCATCCCCAGTTCCTTGTCTGTCTTTAATGTCTCCTTATCTACTGCTGCTTTCCTTTCACATCCTCAAAAAACATATCTCAATCTACCTCTTCCTTTTGATTATCATTCTATATTTCTCCTCCTTTTTTATATTAAATTCATTGAAAAGGTCATCTAAAATAATAAGTACCTTCATTTCCCTTTCTCCCACTCTCTTCTTTATTTATTTTATTTAGTCTGCTTTATTCATCTGAAACTGCTCTCTCCAAAATTATTAACATTTTCTTAATAAATTTAACAGCCTTTTCTTAATTCTCATCCTTCTCGACCTCCGTAGAACTTTTGTCATTGTTGATCACCCTGTTCTCCTTGACACTCTCTTCTTCCTTGGTTTTCATGGCAGTACTCTATCTTGTTTTTTTATCTCACCTGTCTGACCTCTTCTTAGTCTCCATTGAAGTCATACCTCAATCTCAAGTCTGTCCTCAACCCTCTTTGTTCTCTCTTTATATTACTTTATTTGGTGACTTCATCAAATTTTAAGTATTCAATTATTATCTCTATGCTAATGATTCTCAGATCTACTCATCTAATCCTGATGTTTCTCCTGACTTCTCATCTTGCATCTCTGCCCATTGAACTTGTGGACTTGGATGTCTCATAGACATCTTAAACTTAGCCTGTTTAAATCTGAATTATTTTCCCCCAAACCTTCTCCTTTTCCTAACTTACCTCTCACTGTTGAAGGTATCATTTTTAGTGATCAAAGCTCATATTCTAGGTGTCATTCTTGACTCCTCCATCTCTTCTATTCCATATCCAATATGCTACCATGGTCTCTTGATTTTTTTTTCATAAAATTTCTTGTATTTCCCCCCTTCTTTCCTTAATATTGCCACCACTATGGAATGAGCTCCCATTAGCTTAAGACTTAATTATTACAATAGCTTACTGGTTGGTGTCTATGCCACAAATATTTCTCTGCTCCAGTCCATTCTTTACTCAGCTGCAAAAGTTGTCTCTCTAAAGTTTAGGTTCAGCCCTGTCATCTTCCACCCCCACTAGTTAACCTCTAAGTAGCTTCCTGTCATCCTCTTCTTTAACATTTAAATGCTCTCACAGATTCACCCCTTCTACCTTTCTGGTTTTCTCATATATTGACCCCCACCACTACAACCCCAGTCTCTGTCTTGTAACATGGTATCATTGATATTCTATGTCTCCTGACTCTAAGCATTTTAACTGGCTGTCCCCAACCCTGGGCATGTTTTTCCTCTTTATGTCTATTCTTTGGGTTGATTATCTTCCACTTTCCTAGTATATAGCTGGTTGACATTTTAAAGCCCCCTTAGAACTCCTTGGGAGCATCATCTGTCTTTTGTCATTCTTTGTATTTCATGTGCTTAGCACAATTTCTAGCACTTATTGGGTACTTATTGGCCAACTGATCTTGACAATACAACTGAAAAAGATAATATCCAGCTTTTCCTTGAATTTGTAAGTTAAAAAAAAGTCCAACCTGTTGAGTTAGCCCATTTCATTTTGAAATAACTTTGTTAGGATATTATATATATATATATATATGTATATATATATATACGTATATATGGCACTCACAAGAAGTCAAATTCAGAATTTATTGGTAATTTGTATATTATTGATTTTCAGTCTATTTAACCTTTATCTAAAATTAGTGTACTTCAATTTAATTTGAGAAGGTAATGATTGTTGCATAATATTTGATGAACTAATCCACTGAGTTATAAAAAAAAAACTTTAAAAATTTAACCAGAAATTTCATAGAATTAAAAAAAGTTTGAGGACTAAAAATAAGTTTTCACTCTTCTGACTTGAAGGTGCAATGTATTTGTTATTCTGTGGATTAAAATTGCTTCTGAAATATCTCTATCAGTTTTTCAAATTTTTGGTAGACTAAAAAGTTTTATTTCTAAGGGATTGAAAAACAGATATATCATAAATTAAAATATGTTGTTTTTACAAATATCTTATAAAATGCAATGAAAAACTTACTAGTTCAGGGCAGCTAGGTGGCACAGTGGATAGAGCACCAGCCCTGAAGTCAGGAGGACCTGAATTCAAATCTGGTCTCAGACACTTAACACTTCCTAGCTGTGTGATCCTGGGCAAGTCACTTAACCCCAATTGCCTCAGCAAAAAAAAGAAAAAAAAAGAAAAAAAAAAAACTTACTAAATCACCTTTCTAAATATGAATGATAGTCATTAGGAAATTGCTGGTGTCAGAGGCCCAAGATGTGAGAGAATGCAGAAAGAAAACAACTGAACATATAAAGAATAGGTGCCTATTATATGTTTGTAAATGTCTTCTTTTCTACATGGAAATGTCTGCTTTCCCTTATGTTATATATTATTTTAAGCAGATTACACTATCTCCTCAAAAATTATAGCTATTACCTTAGAAGGGAGTATTTTAATGTAAAAGACGTAGGTAAAATATTAAAATTATAGGGGGGTTTAGATTATAAAGAAGAGGAAGGAATGTACATTTCCCAAATGAAAAACAGTTACTGCCATCTGTGTTGTGAAAGGCTCCTGAGATTAATGTCTAAGTTTAGAAATTTAGAAAGATGAGTAAAAATTTCAATCAAACACATAAATGACAAGTTATCAAAGGTACCCAGAAACCAGTTATTATGCTCAAATGGAGCTAAAACAAGACAGGATGAAGGATTGAAGCTTGGAAGGAAAAAAAAAAATCTCTCAAAACCCCTGACTCTGGTCAGTGAGAGAGGAATTAGAATTTGAAAGCCTCAAACTATATCCTTAGAGTCTATCCTGGGATTAATCTTACCTTGGGCTCTCAATGAAGATCCTCCCAATCAAAACCCTTCAGCTTAGCTCCTCAGTCTTGATTCAGCAAAAAGGGAGAATGAAGCAATCAGTCAGTCAATCAGCAAATTTTTTATTATGCAACTAATATATTTAAGATACTATGCTTATGAGATAAAAATATATAGAATAGAGCAATCTCTGCTCATAAATCTATGCTGTATCAGAAGTGAGAACAAGCATAATCATAAAAGTACATACAGAATTAATTTAAAGAGAATAAATATAAAGTAGTTCAACACTTTGGAAAGAAGGGTACTAGCAGTTGAGGGAAGTAGGATTGATTTCATGCAGTAATAGAATTGTATTTTTAAGAAAGAGAAGTTTGTATGACCTGGGATTAAGGACAGCACCCATTTCAGTCATGGGATGTGATTAGTGTAAAGATGGGAGATAGAGTGTTCTGAGTAATGAACAGAGAGAAGACAAAGTTGACTGGATTACAGAATGAGAGAAAGTGAATTAATGTGCATTATAGCTAGAAAGATAGGTTGAGTCAAGGTTATAAATTGAAGGATTCTAAAAAGTAAACAGAGGAGTTTATATTTTATCCAAGAGACATTAAGGAGTTCATTGATCAGCAGATTGGTACAATTAGATTTGGCCTTAAGGAAAATCACTTGAACATCAGTGAAGATAAACTGAAGTGGGGAGAAACCAATGGCAGGGAGACCAATTACAAGATCATTGCAATACTTTTTTAAGTAAAAGGCAATGAGTGTCTGAACTTCAATGGTGGCAACAAGTGATAAGTAGAGAGAAGTAACTGGATTTGAGATATATGCAAGAAGATATAGAGCAAGATTTGCCAACTCATTGCATATGTGAGGTGAGGAAATGTAAGGAATTAAGATAATATCTAGGTTACAAACCCAGGAAACTTAAAGAATAGCGTTGTTTTCTACAGAAATAGTAAATACTGAAAGAGAGCTAGGTTTGGAGTGGGGATAGAAAATGGAAATAATAAGATCTATTTTGGGAACCTTAAATTTGACATAGTTCCAGAAAATCTAGTTTAAAATATGCAATAAGAAATTAATTAGTGGTTATATAGATGTATCACCACTGTAGAATAACAATTAAACCTATTAGAGTTGATAAGATCATCAAGAGATGAAGAGAAGGCCCAAAATTGAATCTAGGAGAACACCCATTATTAGGGGATGTGATCTGTATGAATAACTAGGATTTTGAGGGGTAACATAGGTGAAGAAAGACCAAAATATAGTAATTTCTTGCAAACTCAGAGAATAGAGAAGTGAATGGTCAATATTTTGCCGTACAGCAATAAGATTGAGAAAGAATCTTAGAGATTCTTAAAGATCTGAGAAAGAAAGTATTGATAAAATACTGAACACTAAAATTTAACAATTAAGAAGTCACTGGTAACTTTGCCAGTGAAGAGAGCAGTTACTATTGAGTGATAAAGTCAGAATCCATATTCAAAGGATTGAAAGATGAATAAAAGAGGAAGAAACTACATTACAAATTTTATACTGCTTTTTCTAGAAGCAATACCTTACTTCCCAGGGCAGCTAGTTGACTCAGTGGATAGTCAGGGAGATTTATCTTCCCTACTTCAAATCTGGCCTCAGACACTTATTATCTATGCAACCCTGAGCAAGTCAGTTTCCCAATCTGTAAAATGAGCTGGAGAAGGAAATAGCAAACCACTCTAGTATATGTGCCAAGAAAATCCCAAATGGAGTCATGAAGTCAGATACAACTGAACAAAAAACCTTCCTTTCCATTTATGCATATTTTGTCATTGTTCATATCACAAATAATAATAATATTATCAGATAGTAATGTATGCATACTTTAGTGTTTTTTATTTTATTATGAAAATGGGTTTTGATTGGGGAATGGAATAGGAAAGTAATGTTTTGAAATTTGAGTCAGCATGGATGGACAATGAGCTGGGAATGGAATTGATCATGAGGAGGAAATCAGGCTGGGCTTGGAAATTGCAGAGTTCTTTGTTACCACCAAGCTTTCCCCTAAAACAGGTGTCATCCATTATTTTAACATCAATAGAATTAAAACAAGCCATGGAATAATTTTCTCCTAATAATTAAATTTGTAGATCATCTGAAAGTAAATGAATGAGTGTGTGGTGGGCACTGTTTAACAGAAACATATCAGAAATATTTGTGACTAGAAATGAAGGTGGCTAGAGAAATGATAGTGGCATGTAGAAAGAATGAGGGGTGAGTAATAGAGATAATAAGTACTTCATTGACATCCATTCATTGTCAAGAGTCTAGCATAAATCTCTTTCCCCCAGCATATCATGTGGTCACTTTATGAAGAATTTGTAAAATTCTAGGAATAAAAAATATAAGTTTTAAATTAAATAAGAAAAACAAGATATGAAGGTATGGGTTGGTTGTAGGTTGTGAATTATTGATCACAGTCTGTTAAAGTGCAAAAGTACCAAGGGATCGAATTTATTGCCCACCTAAGAAAAAATGATGATTAAGAAAAATAGAGCATTCATTAATTAGTTCTGAGAAACCAGTGTTAGATGAAATGAAATAAGAAGGAGCAACTAGTTTGTTATCAGCAATATCTATAAATAGGTAATTAACTATGTAGCATTGCAGGAGAGTTTCATAACTTTTCCACAAAGTTTAGTTATGACAGATAAATGGTGTTACTGAGAGATGACACAATTTGGAAGAACATTTATGTAGTGTTTGCTATAGATCCAGTAAAGGCTTCATAGTATCGAATCAAATCATAGGAGACAAAAGCAAACAATCTAGAGGAAGAAAAAGTTTTATTTCCAAAGAAAATGCATTGCTTTCCAAGGTTTTCAATTTTTGTTCTTCATAAGTAGTTTATAAAAAGTGTCTTTGCCATTCCACAGTTATTGATCATGGTGAATGTAAATCTATTATATTTTTAGTGATCACTAAACTTGCCTTTTATATGACAAAAAAAGATTATTTACTTTTTTTGTGTACTTGGCCATATTAAAGAAAAGAAAGTATTGGTGAAAGTATACGTTAGTTGATAAATCATCTTATTCTAACACTTGTTACAGTATAGGGAAAAGAGATGGTAAGACTATAGAATAACATTTTTATGACCCAATTGATCAATAAAATTTTCAAATACCTTTGACACTACTCTTCTCAGTGTTAAATTGAGCTTTAAATATTTATTCTACTAATATAGTAAATCTGAGTAACTGTTGTTGATTTTTTACATTTTAGTTATGTTGTCTCTAGTAAGATAAAACAGTACAATGCACAATGCTAGACTTGGTGCTAGGAGACAATATGGTTTGAATCTCATCTCTGATACTTCCTAGTTGTATGGCTGTAGCCAAATCACTTATTGAGATCAAATGAGCTATTATAATTTTAAAACTTTGTAAATTCTAAAGATAAATGAACAAAATTGAGTGGCATCTTTAAATTGGGGCATCTACACTAAAGTGATTTAATTTAAAACACTTTAGAACTGGAAACAAAGATTATATGGTCTTGACAAAAACAGTTAAATTTTTATTTTCATTAAATTGTCCTAAATATTGCAAACAAGCAAATTGAATCAATTTTAAGGTCTGGTTGACTCTAACCACCCTCCATATATGAAAGTAAAGAAACAGGAGTTGCCAAAATAAGCTTAATGGCTTTCCAGTTGTTCCCCTGGCATCAGTATCTTCACATCTTTCCCATGTGAAAGCATGAATGGTAACTATTGAATTGTTATTTCCAGTTGAGCTTTTCTTCTTTGTAAAGATGCAAATAAGACAGAATCAGGAAGAAAATAGTAAGTCAATAGGTATTTAAATTAAGAACCTAATATGTTTTAGGCACTATAAGTGCTGAGAATACAGAGACTGGCAAAAAAAACCAAAACAAAAAAACAAAAAAAAAAACCTGCCCCTACTCTTAAGGAGCTCACAATCTAATGGAAAAGACACTATACAACCACATACAAATAAGCTATGTGGGAGACAAATAAGAGAAATCAGAGGGAAAGCACTAGAATCAAGAGGAATCACTACAGGCTTCTTTTAGAAGATAAGATTTTACCCCAAAATTGAAGAAAGCCCAGGAAGCAAGGAAGCAGTGTTGAGAACCTACAGAGTATTACAGACCTGGGGTACAATACAACTAGTGAAGATGCCTACAGTCAGAACAAATAATGTCTTATTTGAGGACTATAAGGGTTGTTAGATTGCAGAATATATCCAGAAATGATTGTGGGGGGGAAATGACTAAAATAAAAATAAATAAGCAAAAATGATCAATCATTCAGAACACACTAAGTAGAAGCTGCTAAAAGAAATAAAAATGGTGTATAAATCAAATACAATTAGAGTTTTAAAACAATCAGATATATTCTCTGTTTTTTTATGAATAAACCTAGACTTAAAAGGTTTAAATTTTTCTGAATAAATACAATAATTATTTAACTCTTTGGATCTTCAGAAAAAGCAGCATTTCATATTACAAGTTGGCCATCATATTTTTTTTCATGGCTTAATTGAGTAGTTAATTTTATTTTCATTTGTGAAAATCTTTTTCATATTCACACATACCATGTTTTACATATGTTTTATAAGCTTCTTTTGTTATATAACTGTTTTTCTGCCTTCATTCGCCTTTAACAAGCATCAGATTTGATTTGCTATTTTTAACTTTGTACTGAGTTCTTGAAAAATTACTTAATCCATTTGTTTTTACCCCCATGTCCTCAGGAGTTATTGATAATAGTAGAATTGTCTGAAGAAAAATTAAATTATATACATGACAGCAAAAAAAAAAGATTCCTAGATATAGAATTGAATGGGATCTTAGAAGTCATTTGTCCAAACTCCTTATTTTATAGCTAAATAAAGTAGCTAAGCCCTAGATAGATGAATAGATTTGCCCCTGCTCACACAAAATGGAGCTAATAAAAGCAGGATATAAAATGGCCAAGTCCATACTCTTTGCATTGCCCTAACCAAGGTATTATCATAATCTGATTACAATGTATGATGGTGGTACCTGGTCTTAATCTGGCAGAAAGAGACTATAGGAAAGATGAAATACCATGAATATGGTTAAAGAATAGCTGTGAAATCTCAGTGGAGTCATCTAATTATTACTAAGTGCCTTTAAATATTTTGCCACATATTCAGTTTAATGGGTACTGAGTCTGTAGAACAGATATTACATCAAAAGCAGACCAGAATAAGCATTTCCAGAAAGGTCTCCTTTTAACATATACAGATACCCAGATTGGCATTATATGTGAAGTACTGGACTTCAAGTGAGAAAGAGTTTACTTGACATTCTTACTTTATTACTATCTGTGACCAAGAAGGGAAAATTTCTTTAACTTCTTTGAACCATATTTTCCTAATCCAGTGGTAGAGAACTTTTTTTTTTCTACCAGAGACCATTTGGATATTTATAAAATTATTCATACACCATAAAATTATCAACTTATAGAACTCAAGCAGTGGGATGTTGTTATATCTAGCTCTTAGCTCAAATTGCTTGCAATTGCCTTAGTGATGATTTTTAAGGTCTGTGGTCAGACGTTCCCTACCTCAGTCCTAATCTGTAAAAAATGAGAACACGACAATTCTAGAAAGTAAGTGCTATTATTAGTCTCAATGGAAGAATAACAAAACTGAAGCAGCCAAAAGTTTGTATAAGGTCACATGGCTAGTGAATGTCTGAAGTAGGATTTGAACTCAGATTTACTTGACTTCAAGCCCAATACTCTATCCATTCCACCACTTAATGGAAATAATGAGTTCATGTGTATACATGTGTGTGGATGTAAATATAAAGAGCTCTACAAATATTAAGATTCTGTATGAATCTGAGGACAATGGTAATTCATACAGAAGTGTTAGTTTGAAACTATCTGGTTGGCTGACAAGAAACTTTTTTATACATTATAGGGTAGAAGCTTGTTTGATCATATTACTAAATTGTTTCAGTTGGATTTGACTCTTCATGACCCCATTTGGGGTTTTCTTGGCAAAGATAATGAGGTGGTTTAATATTCCCTTCTCCAGCTCATTTACAGATGAGGAAACTGAGGCAAACAGGGTTAAGTGACTTGCCTAGGAACACATATCTGGTATCTGAGGAAGGATTTGAACTGAGGTCTTCCAGACTACAGGGTAGCATTCTATCCATTGTGTCATCTAGCTGCCCTATGTGATCCATATGTTAAACTCAATTTTATTATTTTTTTGCACACATTGTTCTTGAAAATAATGATGCCCTTGGTTCTCTTCAACAATGATGTAATTCAAACCAGTTCCTATTGTTCAGCTATGAAGATAGTCATATACATCCAGAGAGAGGCCTGTGGGAACTGAGTGTGAACCACCACACAGCATTTTAACGCTTTCTATGAATATTTCCATGCATTTTGTTTTCCTTCTTAGGTTATTTTTTTCTTCTTCTGTTTCTAGATCTGATGTTTCTTGTGCAGTAAGATAACTGTATAGATATGTATACATGTATTGGATTTGTCATATAATTTATCCTATTTAGCAGATTACCTGTCATCTAGCGGTGGGGGGTGGGGGGAAGGGGGCGAAAAGCTTGGGAAAAAAAGTTTTTTTTTGCAAAGGTCAATGTAGAAAAATCACTCATATGTTTTGTAAATAAAAAGTTTTATTAAAAAAAAGAAAAGAATGATGCCTTACATAGCTAGCTGTAAATAAATAATGAGCAAAGAAACATGAAAAAACTCCACTTCTTATCCCCTCAAAGACCTATAGGATAATAGATAAGAAAATATAGTATAACTGGAGGTTAGAAGTAGTTCTAATACTTTAGGAAAGACTTCCCATAGAAACTGGAACCTGAACCTTGAAAGAAGCAGTGGATTCCAAAACGTAGAAGTTAGGAGGATGTTCAGTCTACATATGGGAATTGAAAAGCCAAGATAGAAAACCAAAAGCAGGCCATTTTGTCTGGAATGTAGAAATATTGAAGGAGGATAGCATAAAATAAACCTGGAAACATAGGTTATAACCATATTATGAAGGGCTTTGGATGGTGTGTTGTAAAGTTTATGTTTATTGCTAAATGCAATAGGGAATTCCTAAAGATTCTTGAACAGGGAAATGTTATTTTGAAACATTTGTTGAGGAAGATGTTACTATATAGAGAAGGAATAGACTTCAAGCAAGGAAAAATAACTAGAAGATTGTTGCAGTAGTTCGGGTGACAGATAATGGAGGCTTCAACTAGGCTGATGATCATGTAAATTTAAGAAGATGGATATGAAAGTTTTTTTGAAGAAGGGAAAAGCAACAAAACTTTGCAGCTCATTTAAGTAATACTATAAGACAATCTGATTGATATGACTAAATTACAATCTATAGATTGAATAAAGTCAGATAGTCAGTAACACTGATTAAGCACTTAGTATGTGAGCCAGGAGGACAGGTAGGTTACACAGTGGATAAATCTGTAAAATGAGCTGGCAAATGAAATGATAAACCACTGCAACCTCTTTGACAAGAAAACCCTAAATAGGGTCAGGAAGAGTCAGGTATGATTGAAATCCCTGCACAATAATAAATGTCAGGCACTGTGCTAAATACTAAGGATTCAAAGAAAAGCAAAAGATAATCTTTGCTCTCAAGGAACTTACAATCTAATGATTAAAGTAATAATGACATCCTGAAAAGAGCAACAGTTTTAGTTACATCAGGACAAGCAATTTTGGAGGGCATATATTGTACCTTTAATTTAAATTCTATTTTGAAAATGATAAAATGATCGTGCCAGTGTCCTGAAGTGAGAACACTGATAGGTTCCAATAGATAATCATACAGCTATATTTAGAAAACAGAAAATGAATTAACAGGCAAGTTGCACACCCCAGAAGCAACAGCAGGGGAAGAATAGGCATCTGCTTAAGTATCATCAATAATTTAAGCACATATCTATCTATCTTGCTCTGTAGTGGTTTTTGCTGTTGTTTAACATCTGTTTTGACCTTATCTTATTAAAGTTTTAAGTGGTCTTGATTGCTATTTCTATACAGAACATCAGAGTATATGGTAAGGAGGGCATTTAGCCAGGGCACACCCTAGCATCCCCTCTCTTCTCTTGTTTAATACCTACTGTATCAGCAGTAGGCTTTGTATGAAACTCAGCTCTTAAAATACTCAAAGGAAAGCTGTGTTGGTGACTACTAGAAGGTGTTAGGCTAACATTATTAGTTCAGGTTTGATACTGAGATGATATGAGGCACTTGCAAGTTATTATGGTTAATGAAAGGTGATTTACTTTCCCTTAAGGTAATACACGCAAAATCAAGCTAGAAGGATATAGTGGTACTTAGTTTCTGTAATTGTTATAGCTATTGTTCAGTCTTTTTGATTGTGTCAGAGTCTTTATGACCCCATTTGGGATTTTCTTGTCAAAGATAGTGGAATGGTTTGACATTTCCTTAACCAGCACATTTTACATATACAGAAACTGAGGCAAACAGTATTAAGTGACTTGCCCAGGATCACACAACTATTAAGTGTCTGAGGCTGGATTTGAATTCAAGTCTTCATGACTTCAGCACTGGCATTCTATCCATTGTATCATGCAACTATTTATCAATATAGTTGCAACTTCCCTTGATTCCATATGGAAATATTTAGGCAGAAAGGCAGAATATACTGACTTCTGTGGTCTTTAAATTTAATCTATTTAAATATCATATTCACATGGATGGGATTTTTTTTAGCCCTTTAGGAAAACAAGAGCCTTGTTTACAAGCAGGCACCAATCAGATATTAGGGACAACTTTTTTTTGCCTTTTAGGGAAAATAAATATTTGTTGAAGGGAAATGGACAGTGGGGTGGGAGTGTGTGTGGGAAAACCTGACTATGTTCCTTGCTGTGCAGTCCCTTGTGAACATGTAAGTACTTTTATGGCTCAAGACTTCCTTATTCTTTCAATTCAATTAAGTAATCATTTATTACATATCTATTTTTTGACAAGCATCATGCTACTTTGGAGATAATGACAAAAAATCCTTTATTCTTAAGGAGTTCACATGGGGTGAAGTTTATGTACATAGATGAGTAGAAGGGAAGAGAGAGAGTAACAACTGAGGAAAGGAAGGTACAGATTATCAGAAATGAAAGGCCTCTAGTAGCACATTGTACGTACTTGAGCTGAGTCTTCAGATTACAAGAGGTAATGGTGAAGAGGGAGGGCATTTCAATCACAGGAGTTAGCGCTAACTGTGAGATCCAATATGGAATGGTTACTACCTATGTGCCAACTTTCCTAGACCCCAGTTCACAACCTGTAAAAGGAGGGGGTTGGAAACTGGCCTCTGAGGTTACTTTCAGTTCTAGTTTTAGTTTTGTGATTCTATGGATGAAGTGAAGCTCAAAATCAAATCAGACCCATGAATGTCTTCTCTAATTACTGCTTTGATAATAGCAGTAGCTATAATACAGCTTAAAGGAGAGTTCAACTTTACAAGTAATAAACACAACTATCACTGTAAAAAGTTTAGAATTTTTTAATTATTTAATTCATTATATCATTTTTCTTTTGGAATAGATGATCTCTATTTTAAATTATCACACATTACAAAGATAAAGCCAATTACTTGTAATCCCCCTATTAACTATGCAGAGAAAAAACTTTTGTTGGTGGCAAATTGAATCCTTAGTTTCAGATAGTTATTGACCACTTATTGGTCACAAGGGGAAGATAAGGTGAAAATATGATTAATGCAGTACAACCTCAGTATCACTGCTAAGGGAAAACTAAGCTATATATTGTATTGGTAGGATTGGCAAGGGAAGGCTTGGGAAAGGTTTTCCATCTTTGTGTCTAAGAAGATTTTTTTTAATTACTACAAATTTAACATGAACAGATTCATTTCCCTTTGGCATCTGGTTTAAAATAGCCCAAGACAATAATGATTCCCAATAGGAAGTGGTGGGAGTACTATATTTGAAGCCATAATTATACTTATTAGTGAATGAAACTTAAATAGACTTAGGTATGTCTCTTACATAGCATCAGGAACTGCTTCCTTTCCAAATACACTACCCTGCTACTTGAGGATTTCCCTCCTTTCTTCCTTGACCCTTCACCAATAGAGACATCATTGCTACCAGGGAATCTTCCTCCTCACTTTAACCACTCCCATATAGTTTTTTTTTTAGCTTTTTGTTTTCAAAATATATGCATAGATAATATTCAACATTCACCCTTGTAAAACCTTGTTCCATTTTTTTTCCTCTCTTCCTCCCACCTCCTCCCTTAGACAGTAATTCAATAAATGTTAAACATATGCAATTCTTATATACATCTTCCACAATTATCATGCTGCACACAAAAAAAATCTGATCAAAAAGGGAAAAATGAGAAAGAAAACCAAAAAGCAAGCAAACAACAACAAAAAGGGTGAAAATACTATGTTGTGATCCACATTCAGTCCTTACAATTCTCTTTCTGAATACAGATGGCTCTCTTCATCACAAGCCTATTGGAATTGGCCTGAATCACCTCATTGTTGAAAAGAGCCACATCCATGAGAATTGATTATGTTGCAGAATTGTTGTTGCTCTGTACAAATGTGTTCTCTTGATTCTACTCACTTCACATAGCATCAGTTCATATGTCTATCCAGACTTTTCTGAAATCATCCTGCTGATCATTTCTTAAAGAATGATATTCCATAATATCCATATGCCATAACTCATTCAGCCATTCTCCAACTGATGGGTATTCAAGTTGTAGTTCCTTGACACTACAAAAAAGAGTCCTTTTTCCTTTTTTGTTATCCCTTTGAGATACAGACTCAGTAGAAACACTGCTGTATCAAAAGTATGCACAGTTTAATAGCCCTTTGGGAATAGTTTCATATTGCGCTCCAGAATGCTTGGATCAGTTCACAACTCCACCAACAATGTATTAGTGTCCCAGTTTTCCCACATCCTCTCCAACATTTATCATTATCTTTACCTGTCATATTAGCCAATCTGAGAGGTATGTAGTGGTACATCAGAGTTGTCTTAATTTGCATTTCTCTGATCAATAGTGATTTAGGGCATTTTTCGTATGAGTAGAAATGGTTTTAATTTCTTCATAAGTTCTTATAAATTTGAGCCAATTCTCTATATATTTTAAAAATGAAGCCTTTATCAGAAGTTTTGGACATAAATTTTTCCCCTAGTTTTCTGCTTCCCTTCTAATCTTGTCTGCCTTGGTTTTGTTTGTACAAAAGCTTTTTAACTTAATATAATCAATTATACATTTTGTACTTCATAATGTACTCTAGTTCTTTGGCCACAAATTCCTTCCTTCTCCATAGATCTGGAAGAAAGACTATCCTTTGTTCTTCTAATTTGCTTATAGTATCACTCTTCATGTCTAAATCATCAACCCCTTTTGACCTTATCTTGGTATAAGATGTTAGGCATTGGTCAATGTCTAGTTTCTGCCATACTATTTTCCAATTTTCCTATCAACTTTTGGCAAAGTTCTTATCCCAGAAGCTAAGGTCTTCAGGTTTGTCTTTTGAACCTATCCCACTGATTGACTACTCTATTTCTTAGTCAGTACCAAATGATTTTGATAGCTACTATAACTAGCCCATCTTCATTTGCTTTTTTTCATTAATTCCTTTGAAATTCTTGACCTTTTGTTCTTCCAGGTGAACTTTATTATTATTTATTCTAGCTCTGTAAAATAAATTCCTGAGAATTTGATTAGTATAGCACTAAATAAGTAGATTGATTTAGATAGAATTATCAATTTTATTGTTCGCTCGGTCTACCCATGAGTACTTAATATTCCTCAAGTTTTGCGATCAGACTTTATTTGTGTGAAAAGTATTTTGTAATTGTTTTCATATAGTCCTGACTTTGTCTTGGAAGGTAGACTTCCACATATTTTATATTATCTACAGTTTGCAATACAGTGCAATTTGGTTTCTTCATTACCTACTCAAAATACTTTATTTTTTTTGTCTTATTGCTAAAGCTAACATTTCTAACACAATATTGAATAGTAATGGTGACCTTGTTTCACCCCTGATCTTTCTAATAGAGCAAAACTGAGATCACCCACTAGTATAGTTTTGCTATCTATTTCTTCTTACAGTTCTCTTAATTTCTCCTCTAGGAATTTGGATGCTATTTCACTTGGTGCATATATGTTTAGTATTGATATTACTTCATTATCTATGGTACTCTTTAGTAAAATGTAGTTTCCTTCCTTATGTCTTTTAACTAAATTTATTTTTGCTTTTGCTTAATCTGAGAACAGGATCACTACCCCTGCTTTTTAAACTTCAACTGAAGCATAATAGATTCTGCTCCAACCTTCTATCTTTACTCTGTGTGTATGTATGTATGTATATATATATATATATATATATACATATATATGTATATATATATATATATATATATATCACTCTGTTTTAAATGTTTCTTGTAAACAACATATTCTAGTATTCTGGCTTTTAATCCAGGCCACTATCCACTTCTGTTTTATGGGAGAATTAATCCCATTCACATTCATAGTCAAAATTACTAACTGTATTTCCTGCCACCTCTTTTCCCCCAACTTATTTTTTCTCTTTCCTTTCTCTCTTTCCTTCCTCTCTAGTGTTTTGCCTCTGACCACCATTTCCCTCAATCATCCCTCCCCTTTTATAGCCCTTCCCTCTTTCTTATCCCTTTCCCTTCTGCTTCTGTTCTCCCTTCTATTAGCCTACCTCTATAATTTCTCCTTTCCCCTCCTTCTTCCCTATAGGATGAAACAAGTTTCTCTATCAAACTAAATATATTTGATATTATCTATGTGAGCCAAATCTGATGAGATTAAGATTCACACAATGTTCATCCCCCTCCCTTCTTTCCTTTAATTGCAATAGATTTTTTTACCTCTTCCTGTGATGTAATTTACCCCATTTTACCTCTCCTTTCTTCTTCCATACAGTCCTTTTCCCGCCCTTAGTTTTTTATGTCATCACAATAAAGTCAAATTGTACCTATACCCTCTAATAAACACCTTAACAAAGATATAGTTCTCAAAAGTTAAACATATCATCTTCCCATATAGGGATGTAAACATTTTAACCCTTAAAAATAGAGTTTTTTCTTCCCTTTTTACCTTTTTATGCTTCTCTTGAGTTCTATATTTGAAAATCAAAATTTCTTTTCATCTCTGGTCTTCTCAGCAAAAAATAAATGAAATACCTCCCCCCACTATGTAGTTCTTATTGTCATTTTGAAGGAAGCTAGTTAGCAATAGGTCTAAAGTACTAGAGCGAGTTCTGGGAGAAGGAATCGAAAGAAGGTGGAAAAGAAAACATGCTAGCCTCTAACTAGCTAACTCAGTTTCTTCTCCCTTACTAGAAGGAAAAGAAAGGTTCTTCCTTATATGAAGAGAATAAAAGCTTCTGCTCCACAAACAATTGATCTTACTTATCACTTCCTTACTCTTTAAGTACTTGTCACAGCTTCTTACTCAAGAGTTCCAACCCCTTCCTTCTAATCTTCACTCCCCTTTCCTCTTATTTCTTCCTCCTGGGATGCTACCTTTCCCCAAATCCCAATCCATTACCTCAAATTGACTGGAGTCACAATCTGGGACTTGGACATAGTACAATTCTCACTCCTCTCCAGCAAATGAAAGATTGTGTGAGAAATATAAATAAATTGTGGCATACTGAATATATTTCTATATTGAGATATTCCCAGTTAAGATCCATTAGTAAAGCACATTCAATGCATTTTTAAATAGCATTTTATATATAGGACTATAAACTTCATCATCAGGTTGTAGCATTATTTGGAAGAGAGAAGGGGAACTGTATTGAAAGTTTCAAATACTCAATTTATAACTAAATTTATGGAATGCATTAAGAATAGCCAAATAAAGAAAAGACATTCAGATTTAGAGTGAGAGGATATGGGTCCAAGTCTGGATTCTTACAATAACTTAATAAACCTAGACATGTTTAGCTTCTCTAAGACTATTTCTTTATCTATAGAATGGGTATGAATATACTGGTACTACTTAGCCTATAAAATTTTTGTGAGAAAAGTTCTTTTAAACTTTAAAGTTCTATATAATTGTCATTATTATCCAAATCACTTGCATGCCATGGCATTGCCTCCCTGATGTCATGGTCCTTTTCTAGAACTAAGGACAAACAACAATAGGTAGCCTAGTTAGGTACTTGATTTTTGAATCCCTGAAATGTCATAAATTTTGAAATGCTCATTTACCCCAAATTATTTTTTTTAATCTCTGAATCTTCCATAGGAGAATATTATGTAGAATAATCAATAATATGTTGAATTTTGGCATATAGTTAACTAAATAATGCAACATGTACCATTTCATTTGAGTGTATAATTTTAGGACTTTTACATTTAAATCTTTTTGCAATTAATGATTTTAGGGTATCTTACCTCTGGCCAGCCATGGTTTACAGTGCTGAGAAAGAGTGAAAGGCAAATCCTCCATTTCCTAACATGTCTTCCCATTCCTCATCGCTGGAATCCTAATTGTTCCTCACCATTCAGGCAGAAAGAAAAGTATATTCTGCTGCTTGCCAAAGAGGAAAAGAGGGAACAAGGAACATTCAATGAACTGGACTCCAAATTAAAGAATTTTAAGAGCTAGAGAAAAAAAATCACTTGGTCTAGTGTTCTCATTTTACTGATGAAGAAACTGAGGCCCAGAAAATTGTAATTATTTTGCAGTAATCACAGGACATGTTGGGGACAGAACTCGAATTTGTGGTATAGGAAAAAGTGGAAATGAAAATTAGGAGATCTTTGTTTGAATCACTGTGGTATAATAGAAAGAGTGGAAGCTTTGGAGTCAAAGAATCTGTTTACTTGCCAACTCTGCCACTTACACACTATGATTTTGGGTGTCACAAATCTTCATGGACTTCATGAATGGATGAAGTGTCTACCATAAATCTATTAACTTGTGAATCTAAGATCTTATATTTCCTTACAAATTGACTTTAGGTTGTGTAAATGTATATTTGTATTTTGCAAATCTTAGGTATTGTTATTAAGTACCTCTTCTGTGCTAGACAACCTGGGCAGAATTATTATTATTACAAATTGATCCTCTGAAAGTTGTCCATATAAATCATGTTATATTTAGAAGCTAAATTCCTAAGTCATCCAACAACAAAAATATCATTCAATTCAAAACATATTTTAGTACAATGTGATTTAAGAACAAGATAAATTAATTGACAGTAACATGACTTTATTACTATTCCTTTCACAGTGTTTCAAAGTTTCAAAGAGAATTAGAAGCAAAGAAAAGATATATAAATCCTCAAGAGAATGTATAAAGTGATACTGTTCCAAGGCACTGAAAAATTATTTCAGTGAAGTGTTCCATATAATGTCAAATTTGGACACTTACCTTGACATCTAAAGTCATATTTTAAGAAAGAGAAATCAAGAATGAAATTATAAGTTTAGTCACTACCTGCTACTAGAATTGGTACTATTGTGTGAAATATCAGAAATGGTGTCAAGGACAGAATAGTTCATGCAGGTACAATTTCTTGCACTGGAAAGTGCCTCTTCTGCATTATGATTGAATTAATTTGAGGAAATTTTACTTGCAAGGTTATGCTTGAACTCCATTCCTTTTGAAATGGTAGTCATTCTCATTTATGCTTTTTTGACCTATTAGTAAGAATTAAAATTCATTTTAGAAAAGATCATTAGTAAAATAAGTCTTTCTTTGTGTTTATATATTTCCATGTATCTATTCTCTCTGTGTTTCTGTCTCTGTTTGTCTCTCTTTCTTTGTCTCTGTGTCTCTGTCTCTGTCTGTCTATTTGTCTCTCTTAGCATCTAAGATCCCATATAGTTCAATATATAATTGAATAAGAATCCTTCTTTAGAACACTCTGGCATATATGGCATCTGCTTTTTCATAATTTAAATACATCCAGTGATAGACAATTCACTACTTATAGTGTCTAAATTTTGACAGCTATAATTATTAGAAAGTTTTTACTTCCATCAAGTTGAAAGCTTATCCTTTACAAGTTCTGTTTTCCAATCCATACTTCATATCACTGACAAAATTATCCATTTTATTTTAACATGCAGATCTGATCATCTTATCCCTATTCAAAATTCTTTAAAAACTCATTCCTAGTAAAGGTCAAATTTATTTTCCTGGCTTTCAATGTCTCTATCATTAGGCACCACCATAATTTTTTTTCAATCTTCTCATATTAGTACTCTCTATGCATTCTAAATACTACTCAGATTGAATAATTGTCCAACCACCTAACAAGAACCTTGCTGTCACAACTTCATGCCTTAGTTCAAGTATGTTCCTTGTTCCTAAAATGCATTCCCCATCCATCTTTTTCCTATGGAACTATTTGCTTTTTATTCATATATTATATCCTCCCTGATGTCACAGTCCTCCTTGAGAATAAAGCACAACCAATAATAATTAGATCCTCCAAGAAACCTTCCTTCATCAACCCCTTTGGCAAAGACTTCCCCCTTAGTCTCACAAAATACTTTTATGATTTTCTAATTTCACTCATCATGAAACTGTGATTGATAGCTATCTGTATTGAGTCATTAGACTATGATCTCCTTGAGCCCAAGGACCAAACCCAAGTTTTGCATTTGTTTTGTTTTGTTTTATTTTTTGCCTTTCCTTTATCCCTAAGGCTTAGCCCAGTGCCTAGCACACAATGAACACTTAATAAATGCCTGTTTCCCTTGTGTGACTATCATCTTTCTACTAAGGTTGTGAACTTTTTAAGAATAGGGATTGTGTCTTATCTAAACTTTTTATCTTCCCCAAAGAATTTAGCACAGTGCTTTGTACATAGTGGGTACTTAATGAATGCAATAATTTTAAATGGTATTGTTCAGCAAGCTTTTTATTCAAGTGTTCCTTAAATATAATATTTTTAGCTAGACATCATGATAAAATGATTAAGCAAGTGTAGGGATTCTTATCTCTTCATCATCACAATAATTTGAGCAATCCTTTTGTTGAATACTATTTGCTCTCTGATTTCATGTGTTTTGCTAAGATGGAAAAGATAAGCTGACAAACCAGTCACTAGATTCATGAGATTTAAGTGGGTTTTTACCCACTTTAAAAAGCTCTTGATATTTTAAAAGTTATCATGTCTACGGACACTTAAGTGTTACATTACTCTTGATGTAGAAATTATCACTGATTGGTATTAAGAACTGAGGTTAGATGATTGTTTTACCTCTCTGCTCATGGAATTAAATAGATATAATTAAGGATATTAAATTTTGCATGCACATAGTGTAGGATTTACTTTCAAATGAACAAAATATAATAATGTAAGAAATGGTAAAATGATTCCCTTTTTTCAATTAATTTGGCTATTAAAAGTTTTTTTATGTTGATCAACATTTGGAACAAATATTTATTTTTCTTAACTTTTAAAACTTAAGGATTTAACTTAAGTCCTAAGATTCAAATAAATTGTACAGTTTTGATTTTTTTTTTTCTCAGAGTCGAAGTCTGCTACATGGGTCAGAATTGTGTGCATGTGATAATTCCAGGCTACTTTCTGTAAATATACATGTCATTTGTGCTTCATCCTCACTGACTGCTCCAAATTACTTTCAATTCAGGGCCCAGCCTTCTCTCCCAGAGTGCACTTCAGCTCAATTCCAAACCTGAAGGGTCTTTCCAGTACTCAGCCAGCTACCATAGCAACCAGACCCTTGCCCTGGGTGAAACAACACCTTCCCAACTCCCAGCTCGAAGCAGTCAAGCCAGAGCTGCAATCCAGAGCTTCAGCCAGGTATGTGTCAAAGGAATGTTGAATCCTCAGGTCTCTGTCTCTCCATCTCTCTTTGTCTCTGTCTCTCTCAGTCTCTGTCCCTCTGTCTCTCTCTCTGTCTCTCTGTCTCTGTCTCTGTGTATTGGTCTATCTCTCTGTCTCTGTCTGTCTTTTTCTGTCTCTCTCGGTCTCCCTCTGTCTCTCTGTCTCTGTCTCTGTGTCTCAGTCTCTGTCTCTTTCTCACATACACACACACACACACACACACACACACACACACACATACACTCCCACATACACTTATACACACACACTTAAACTATATTTTTGAGGGGGGGTGGGAAATTTTGTTACATGTTTATAAATTTATATCCTTATCTATATCTAATTTTTTCTTGTTGGGGGAATAAAAAGGAGTCAGCATTTATATTGTACCTACTATGTGCCAAACACTGTTTTAAAAGTGTTTTGCAAATGTTATCACATTTGATATTAAATACCTTAAATAAATTATTATAGATGCTTCTGAATGTTGTAAATTACAAAGGTTTGTATAAAATATGATTGAAAAATGAAACAGTAAAAAATCTAAATTATGATTATCTTAACCGATCAGTTTAGAATATACATGTATTATACATTAGTTTCATTTATTCATCTTTATATATTATATACTCATATATAGAGACAAATATATTAAAAGCATTTACAATATACAAATATATAAGGCCACCTTATTGGTAATATGAATATTTAATTTCTTATATTTCTGGATTTTCCTCTTCAATTTCTTATATAGAGTAATTTTTTTCCCATAAAACTTTCAATGATGCATTCTTTGACTATTGTGGTTTAACCCTATTTTCCTCTCAATCCCAATGTTTTTGTTTCATGATTTTATATATCAGGGTGCTTTTTAGGAATGCATATGCCACTTTATAGCAGAACTATATTTATATATATATAGGTAAATGCACATTGAATATATGTTTATAAACATATATTCAATGTGAATATATGTATGTGTGTTATTGTTGAGTTGTTTCAATCATATCTGATTCTTTGTTACTCTATTTGAGATTTTCATGGCAAAGATAGTGGAATGGTTTGCCATTTTCTTCTCTAGCTCATTTTATAGATCAGGAAACTAAGGCAAACAGAATTAAGTGACTTGCCCAGGGTCACACAGGTATTAAATGTCTGAGGCCAAATTTGGATTGGGGAGGATGAATTTTCCTTACTTCAGGCCAGACACTTTATCCACTGTGCCATCAAGCTGCTGTGTGTGTGTGTACATAAATATACATTCAGTGTGAAGCCCTACATTGAATCCACTTAGGAATCCACCCAGGAAAAAGAATCTGAAAGAAAAAGAAACATTATTTTCCAAAGTCCAGATATATATATATGTATAACATATATGAATGAATTTATTGTGTTATATTTATATGAGAAACTGTTGCACATAGGAATTTGTAAATTAAATAATTGAAAAATCTGAAGACTTTTTGCTAAAAGTAAAATTAAACTTTGTTCAAGCTGAATTTTTACTATCGGGCATTGCTTTATGATAAGTGCAAAGTGTGCTTTGGTTAAAATACATTTTGGAGCATTAAGCAAATGGTCAGCAATGTAATCATCTTGGAGTTAAACTGTTCACATAAAATGGCTACTATTAAAACTAGTTGGTACTATGATGCATTAGCTACAAATGTGGATTTTTTTTCAAATGCATTAGTTATAAAAAGATGTTACTAATGTAGCTTTAATTCAGATTTCTACATTCCACTTTCCCATGCTAATACTACCTCACTTTAAAAAACCTACAAAAACTTAGTCATCCTTTATAAAAATTTACCAGGACCTTTGAATAGAGTCCAGTATGTGAAAGAATATTGAATATGCAAAAGACCAGCAACTGAAGAAAATCTCTGCTACTTACTAAGTAACTAAGTAAGCTCTGTAACTACAAGCCAGCAAGTCGCAAGCTTTTTGGCTCACGTTTTCTTCATATAAGAAAGCAATTGAAATAGAAATTCTTTGTAGTAACTCTCAACTCTAAATGCTATAAGTTTTTTTTTTCATTTAATATTACCCTCTCTTCTACCTGATTTATTATTTTTTAAAAAACTTGGAGTGTTTTTATTACAATTCATTTTCCCATTCTGTTTTCCCCTTTTGTATTGATTGAAAGTGTAATCATAAAATTTTATGTACTCAGTTAAGTAGTCTTTATTTTCCTCTTGAGCTTCAAATTATTCTTCTAAATTCAGTTGCAAATATAACTTAATTTGCATTGTGTATTTTAGCAACCTATTTTCACTTGTGGTCTCCTTTGTCTGGAACTCTCTCCCTCTTCATATTGGGCTCCTGATCTCCCTGGTTTACTTCAGGTATAACTTAAAGGCCCAACTTCATCAAGAAGCCTTTCCTAATTTCCTTTAATACTAATGATTTCACTCTATTGATCATATCTATGTGTGTATATATATATGTATATATACATAAATATACATATATATACACACACATGTATGTACATACATCTGGAGACAAAAAGAAAACATGAAATAATAAATTAAAATTAATCAATTAAAATAAATATTAAATATATTCATATGTGCATATGTCTGTATATTTGTGTGTATATATATGTATATGTGTACAAGTGTATCTATACACACATTTGTGTATATGGATTTATATTTATTATCCTGTGAATAACCTAATAATAAGTCTCTCTTCATTAAGCAAAGGAAGTACTTAAAAAATAAAAATGTTTTCCAAACCTGTCTTCAAAAACTTTCCAACTTAATAGAAACAGTCACCTATGCCCCTTCCCTGGCATAATCTTCAATAACCCAGGGAGATATTAATTTCAAGGTGTGTTTGTTTATTTGTTTTTAAGTGAAGGGGAAGAAAAGCTGGGAGGGATAAAAAAAATTAGATTTCTATAGATTTAATCAAATCCCATAAAGATAATTAGATTTAGATGCTACCATGAGATATTGGTCAAAGGCTTTGCTGGATAATCATAGGGATTTTTTCAAGAATAAATATGATAAAGTAGAATTTTATATAATTTATCCTCATATTTTCTATCATGTCTTTGTATATTTGCTAATCAGTAGCCTGTAATATGACAAAAATAGTTATTTTCTTTTTTTTAATATCTTTTAATTAAAAGGCAGAAGCTTTAATTGTCATTTGAAGATTCTGAAACCATTAGTTAAAGAGAATTTCTTTTTAAGGACATCTTTCAAAAATGCTCCTAACCATCTAAAGTAGTCTATTAGTTCTTTCTGAATTTCTCTGGAAATATCCTTTTTAAATTTATTTTTAATGTGATGAATGATTTCATAGTTCTAGAGAGCTCCCTCTGAGAAACTTTCTCTACCAAGGGTATATCAGTCTCTGCTCTGTACTTTAAGAATTGTAAAGACCCCCCACACCCTTGAAACCCTTTCCTTCCAAGCACACAATGTCATGTCACTTACCCAGAGTCACCCAATCCATGTGTGACAAAGACAGGATTTATACCCAGGTCTACTAGACTTTAAAAAAGGTTGTCCAGTGATTGTGTCATGCTGCTTTTCTCCACTCACAGTTTTTTTGGTTTATTTTGTTTTGTATTTGTTATTGTTGTTTTTAAAAGAAGCAAGTGAACAGTTAGACAGCTTAAATTTTCTAATCTTAATTATTAAATTTTTAATTTTTCTAATTAAATTTTCTAATCTAATCTTAAATTATTCTGAATCTAATAAGGACCTAGGACTGCAATCATATTTTTAATGTTTAAATTCAAAGGAAACCTAATTACATAAATATTTTTCAAACTGTAGATTATGTGGAAGACCCTCTAGCAGACAATTAAAATGGAAAAATACAAATAAAAACTGTCCCTGCCCTAAAAGAGTAAATTTATTGTAGAAAAAAGAGTCGAGTTTTCATAAGCATCCTAACACATGCATATAATCAAATGAGTAAAAAATTGGACTGACTTGCTATTTTTAAAATGTTTATTTTCACTTACACAGGACTATTGTCTTTATGACACCAAAGGAAGCAATAAAGTGTTTTTTCTTCTTTTTTTAATGTTCATCTCACTGATAAGATCAATCAGACTTGTTATATGGGTAATGTGGAAATGGTCAGTAGAAAAATGAAAAGCCAAGTTCATTTTTAACTCATTTTTTTGTCAGCCTACAGACTTAGCCATTATTAAAAATCATCACACCATTACAACACTCAATGCATGTCTTCCCTGTAATAATGAGACATTTTTTTCAGATATCATTGATATGAATGAAACATTCATAGTTTTATTAATAATAATGAGATAAAACCATTTCAGAAGAAAGCCTAGCTTTATTAATAATGTTTCAGGTAAATGTATATTCATCTTGAGTAAGTTTACTGACAGAAAGCAAAATGAAATCTTTTATAAAATTGTATTATAAAGACAAAGTTAGTATTAGTGGTAAGTGGAATTAAATGAAATAGAAATTCAAAATGATGTTTTTAATGTTCACTTTAATTTAATTATTTTATTTGTTATTAATTTTGTCAGTTTTCTAGATACCTGTTGTTTGAGCAGTACTCTAATTTTTACTTATATTTTTCTTCCTTAATGTCTTCCTTTGTAACAAAAAAGAGAAAAACAGTTAAGCAAAACTAATTAATACATTGACCATGTCTCATAGCATATGTTATATTTCATACCCATAGTGTCCCACCTTTCTTTCAAAGCATAGTGGATAGTATGCTGGATGTGGAGTTAGAAAGATAAGTTGAATCTGAATAAATCACAACTTCCTTGAACCTCAATTTCTTAATTTATAAAATGGTAATAATAATAATAGTATCTACCTGATAGGGTTATTTGTTGTGAGAATCAAATGAGAAAATTTATAAATACTTTTCAGACTTTAAAATAGAAATATATAGGGGCAGCTAGGTGGCGCAGTGGATAGAGCACCAGCCCTGAAGTCAGGAGGACCTGAGTTCAAATCTGGTCTCAGACATGTAACAGCTGTGTGACCCTGGGCAAGTCACTTAACCCCAATTGCCTCAGCAAAAAAAAAAAAAAAAATAGAAATATATAAAGTATAGGAAATAGTTTATATATAGAATTATTATGCATATAGAATTTTGTAGAGAGGATAATGTATAGAAATATATAAAATGTATTTATGTATAAAATATGATACTATATATATAAATTATCTAAAATAATACTATAATGATAATAACAATAAAACAGTATATTATGTAGTTTATTGGTTAGAAAGCCTCAGAAGAGGAAAGAAAGAAATAAGCATTTATGTAAGGGACTTTTATGTGCCTGGTAACATCTTAAGCTCTGCAAGGAAAGTGCTATTATTATCCCCATTTTATAGTTGAGAAAATTGAGGCAAAGAAAATTAAATGCCTTACTGGCCTCATATAAGTAGTGTTTGAAGCTAAATTTGAACTGAGTTTATCTTGACTTTAGACAGAGTTCCATCTATTGTGCCACCAGTTGCCAACCTAGGCTCATGTTTCTCATCCTGTCTTTCAACTCCATTGTTTTGCATAGGTGTTGTTCCCTATGACTGGAATGCACTCTTTCCCTTCCTTGATTTTGTAGAATTCTAAGTTTCCTTCAAGATTCAATACCCCCACACATAAACACACCCTCTGGCTTTTTAAAAATTTTACTTTATATATCTATTTTTTTGTTATTGCTTATCTGTGCTCCTATTGATCACCACACTAAAATGTAAGCAAGCATTTTGAAGGCAGAGATTGTTTTGAATTTTGCTTTTGCATCCCTAGTACAAGTTCCAGAATATGGTGAGTGTTTAATAAATGTCAGTCATTTTAATGAGTAAATGAATGAATTTAATCATGCTTTGGTTGTTGTCATTCAAGTATAATTTCTTCTAGCTAGGAAACCTTTAGCTAGCATGAGGCATCTTGCACTTTTAAAGTAACCAACTAAATATATAGATATTTTGAAACAGCATATCAGTGCACAAAATATAAATAAAGTGATAACTCTCTAAAATTAAACCAATATAAAAGCCCGTTCTTGCATAAAATATCTCTAAGTAGTGGGAAATATGGCCTTATATAACTTGTATTCCACAACCATAACCTTTAAGGAACAAATTTCAGTTCCATGCTGCAATGAAGCATCTGAGTAGGACTTAGTGGGGAGGAAACGATTTGAAGCATCCTGGCCAGAGTTATAGCACTTTGGGAAAGGGCATTTTTCAATCATAGTAATGCGTAAGTACTGTTCTAAGACCTCATTTTGGCATGAAGGGAACCCGGGGTTTTTGTTGTGATTGCTTTAAGACTAGAGAGGTTTAGCATAGCTTTGAAAAATTCTATCTTAGTACAGACTACCCAATAGTTTCTGTTCCTCTCATCTGTGGACAAGTACCTCTCATTAGAAGTTCATAACTAGGTAATTCTCATGGAAGTGAATTATTTTGGCTACATTAGTGCTTGAAATCACACAATAGGAATTCAGACAATGGGAAGCCTAATAGAAGTGTCAGCTATTACTGCTGGTGATAGTATTAGTATTAGTATTATTATAACCTCAGAATAGCTGGTACCTATGAAGGTAGAGCAAGAGCTGAGAGAAGTGAAATTAGAATTTTGAAGTCTTGGAGTTAAAATTTGGCTACTGAAGAATGAAGGGCCTGAAACATTCATCAAGGATGCATTCATAGAGACAAAAGTATGGATTCATGTAATGGGGAAAGAATAAAAGATGATGTGAAGTTCCTATGAACAACTTCAGTAAAAAAAAAAAAAATGAAAGAAATAGCTTTTGCAGAAGCCAAACTAGCATTTACTTCTGATGGAGGCATGACTTTCTAGGCATGCCTTCATCCATTTACTTAGTTTTGGCCTCTGGAAGAAAGAAAGAAAGGAGAAAGGGAGGGAAGGAAGGAGAGAGGAAGGAAAGAAGGAAAGAAAAAAGGTAAGAAGGGAGGGCAGGAAGGGAAAGAGGGAGGGAAGGAAGAGAAGAGAGAAGGAAAGGAGGGAGGAAGGGAAAAAAGGGGGGAGGAAGAAAAGGAGGAAGGAAGGGAGAAAGGAAGGAGGAAGGAAGGAAGGAAGGAAAGAAGCAAAGAAAGAGGAAGAAAGAAAGAATGGAAGAAAGAAGCTTTTATTTCAAATATAATTATAAATATACCATTTGCTACCTTCTGCCAGTGGCCATTGTGGTATTGTTTTTGAATGCTGATTGTTATTTCACTGCCATGCAGAGCAACGCCTGTTAGGTCAATCAGACAATGGGAAAGAATGTCTAAATTAATAGACAATTGATTTTATTTCCCACTATGGCTAGTCCTGAACTGGGCACAGAGTAAGTTTTCAGGATTTTCTGATGAGGAAAACCAGGCAGACAAATGGTCCAACATCATCACATTTTATTTTTTGTGTGAATATTTTGGGGAATAATGATGAATAATAGAATTATATAAATTTTATTTGCAATTTTATGCATGTTTTAGAACAAAAGTTTCCTCTAGGATCAAGTGTCCAAAGGTGAATTCCCTATTAATACAATTACTAATGTGATGCTTTCAAAGACAGAGATTTCCTATATATGCCACTACTTAAAAGGTAATTCTTTATTAATGGAATTTAATATTTCATATTTGCTTTAAATATTTACTTTGATAGACTTATGAGGAAATTGGCAATTTCTTATACATAGAGATTTTAGATTTTTTTGGTCACAAATCTTTATTTTTTTCTTTCTCATTTTATACTGTTTACACTATCTGAAAACACTTCTCTTTTTTTGTTCTAACAATAATAAAAATAATCCCTTTCAATTGTGGATATTTTCTATGGGGCATTCCTTTGGAAGAAAATATCTTTGTTAAAGTTATGCCTAATTATACTTATTGAAATAATTGTTTTAGTTAGCAAATGGTTACATGTATAGTTGCAGCCTCCTTTACTTTTGTTAAATTTACACCCTTCTCTCCTTTTTGGATTAGCCTAATACATTCTGCCAACCAGGGCTAAAAGTTTCCTCTTTCAAAAAAAAAATGCCCTCAGAAAGGATAAATGTAGTAATGATTCATATTCAAGTGGAATACTTTGATCAAGCAATCCTGTTGCTTTCCTAACATTTAACTCAGTTTATCTTCTCTGAAGACAGATGATTTTTTAAAAAATGAAAGAGGAGCATGAACACACTTGGAATAACTTATTAAAGGCTGTGATTGGGCATAAGACAACTATGCTATTCATATGTTAATGCAAGAATACTAAAGACAAGCTTTGTCTTCCTTTACATTTTTATCTGTGACTCAGATGGTTGCAGCCATTTGTCCTATTATGGACAATTATCTTGTGTTTTCTTTCATACTTGTGCTAATATCTATTAAACATAGTTGATCAATAATAAATATGTGACATAATCAAAATTATAACAATATAACAAAATTATAAATATGTGACATAATTAAATTATATCTTCCCTAAATATCCCTGCCCAGTAGAAGTGTGAAGATTTTTCAAGAGAAATGTAAAAAAAGAAAATAAAGTATAAGGGGAAATCATATTAATTCCTTATTAATAGATTCTAGTATATATAGAGAGAATAGAGTTTTTAATCTGTGACTAACTGATTTTTATAATTATTTTAATAGTAGCATTTCAATATAATTTGATTCAATTGTTATCCTGTCTATTTTATTTATTCAAAAACATTTTCTGAGGTGGTTCATAGATACCACCAGACTGTTAAAGGGGTTCATGATACATACCTACAAATAGATTAAGAATACCTGAGATAGAGGAACATGAATGATTATCTCAATTCAAAATTATATTTAAAGAAGAAATTAAAGTCTTGGGAATTTAAATTACTTGTAAAATCATAAAGGTTCTGAGCTGCCTAACCAGGAGTAGAACTGAGGTTCCTAAATTCAGTTTGTATTCTATACTGTGATTATTGTACAATAAATAAACTTGCCAAATTGGCTTCAGTTCCAGGAGAACAATATGGAGAAAAAGTAGTTTAAGTTGGGGAGAGTGAGGTAAGGGCACATTGTGTTGCTTAGTCTTTATTCTAGAGAAAGCACAAAGTTTTCCATTTTTGACATTTCTATGCTGTCTGTCCCGCATCCTAGGAATCAGCTGCCTCCCAGGCAATTCCAAGAAAGTTGGCAAGTCTTAAAGGATTCCACCAAAGAGCGATTATAAATCTGTAATCGACTTAATTTTTTTTTAGTTTATTTTACTTAGTGACACTGGTTATGAATTGAAGCCAAAATTCCTTTCAGATTACAACATTGTCAAACCTCTTATTACATGGATGAAGGTAATTATCTCTATCACCAATTCTTTTAGAGATTATATTGCAATAAAATTTTAAGGTTGATTTAATTTATTTTTTTAAATTTGTAGTTATATTACTTTTATATCCCACACATTTTCCAAAAAATCTTGTCTTTATCTCCTCCTGGGATTCATCCTTTTTAGCAAATAATAGAAAGTTTAGGGAGAAAGTCCAGCAAAACAAATCAATATATCATACAGCTTAAACATAGTGTCCCATACCTGTAGTTGTCCACCCCAACAAAGGACTATAGAATCATAAATCTAGAACTAGAAAAAGGACATTTGAGGACATTTAATCCAACACTCATTTTATAGATGAAATAACCAAGTCTCAAGTTTAACTGACTTGCCCAAGTTCTGAGGAGGGAATGGAGAAGAATTAAGTATAAGACAATTAGAAAGTTGGGAAGATGATATGTTCATAAAGACTATTAAACATCAAATGGGGAAACCATATATTATGTTTTTGTTTTTGTTTTTTGCTGAGGCAATTTGGGTTAAGTGACTTGACCAGGGTCACACAGCTAGGAAGTGTTGTGTCTGAGACCAGATTTGAAGTCAGGTTGTCCTGACTTCAAGGCTGGTGCTCTATCCACTGTGTCACCTAGTTGCCCCCCTACATATTATCTTGGAGATAACATGGAGTTAGCATTTTTTTTATTGAGTGGAGGCTGTACACAGCATGACAGAATCAGATTTAGAAAACACCATTTTTGCCCACATAATGGATGATGGAATGGGGAGAGATCTGAAATCAGGAGACCAGTAAATCTATAAGTATTTATTAAGTCTATTATATGGCAGGCATTATGCCAAGTGCCTAGAATACAAAAAAAGTTAAAAGATAGTATCTGCTCTTGAGGAGGCAGCTAAATAGCTCAGTTGATAGGGTGCTAAGCCCAGTATCAGGAAGACCTGATTTGAAATCATACCTCACATGCCTAATCCTGGGCAAGTCCCAACCTCTGTTTGTCTTAATCCACTGAAAAAGAAAATAGCAAACTACTCAGCATCTTTGCTAAGAAAATCCTGTGCCTAGTATTAGAATGCTATAATCCTTAGGGTTGCAAAAAGTCAGAAATAACTAAATAACTGAATAGTAATAACAACCTGCTTTTAAGGAGCTCACCATCTAATTAAAAAGCAAATAGGAAAACAATTATGCTTTCTATAGCAAAACCAAATTATATTCAAAATATATTTATGAAAAAAATTCTTAGTTGAAAGGCACCAGAATTAACAGACTTCTAGAAAAGACCCTTGGCTAGTTACTTAACCCCAATTGCCTCAGAAAAAATAAATAAATAAAAATTCATGGTATAGTAAAATAAAAACTTACTCTTTTCTATTATAAATCAGATATATATCTACATGTAATATGTCATATATATACATAAAAGATGTGACAGATATAAGATAAATATAGACAGACACATAGATAGATAGATAGATAGATAGATAGATAGATAGATAGATAGATAGATAGATAGATACATGAGTGGAATCTGCAATGGGTGTATTACAGGTTACCAAATAGGATGTTTCACATTGTAATGTACTCCATCAGATTTTAGACTGAGTTTCATAATACTGTTTAAAGCAGTGCAAGAATAGGTTTTGAAAACCTGTTTGCTTCACTGAAATTTCACCTGCCTTTCTTTCCCCATGGAAATTCCTCCTTTACCCACCTTGGTACAATTCCCTTTTCCACCTTCATTAGATTTCTGTCATCAGCTGCACACAAGTTAATCTCTCTAATGGAGATGTTGAGAAGGCTCTCTGAGGGATCATGCTTGGTTTTCATCAGACACCAGGGAAGTTGGCATTTCTAGATGTTTCATGGTTGTATGTATGGGAGGGACCAATACCACTCTAAATAGAAATATGCAGAAAAGGTCATTTGTGCTATGCTCCTGGTGTGACTCTGAGTTTAGAAACAGTAGCTCATTAGAGCTGCAAATGAGTATGTCCTAGGAAGGTGTGCTTCATACATGCTCTTAGGGATCAGAGATTTATGACTGGACTTCAGAGGCCATCTAATCTAAGCCCCTTAAAGAATAGGAAACTAAAGTCCTGAAAAAGTGGTTTCACATATCTAACTGAAAAGTGAGCCTGGGGCCTTTGATCCCCAATGTCATACTGTTTCCAATGTATCTAGCCTAGAAAATTGAGTAGGGGAAAATCTGGCTCTGGGGAATTCCCCAAAATAATTTTATGTGAAAATAGGGCATCTCCCTTAGATTGAAAGTGGGTGCCCCGAAGCTGAAATTCACTTGAACCAAAAATAGCACTAAAATTACCCAAACTAGATGTTAAGGCAGGAGATTGGGAACGTGTCTTTTGCCTAATGAGTGTGTCTTCAAATAATTCTTTTATGGGAATGATTTTTTTGTTTGTTTTTTGAGTGGTAAGGAACAGAGACCTAACAAAATACTTAGCTGTCTCATACTCCAAAGTATTGCAATTAACATTATTAGTTTAACAATTGCTGATTTTGTCTATAAGAATGCATATTTTGTTATTTATCCTTCCAAAAAGGATCATTAGCATAACTGAAACTTTTCTTAGGAAACATTTGCTGAGGATTCATTCTGTGCATCTGGTGGGCGTCTCCTTTTCTCCCTCTCTACCTATTCCAATACTTCAATTTCCCCTAAGCACTCTGTGTGTCTTTCTCTCTGTATCTCTCTATGTTGCTGTGTCTCTATGCTTTTCTCTGTGTATCTCTGTCTTTGTCTCCCTCTCCACCCCTGACATCTTATCTTTCCCTTTTGGCCCTCCTTTTATCTCTTTGCCCATTAACCATCTCTGCATCCTTTGTTCACTCTTCTTTTCCAGCTCAAGCTCTCTTTCTTTCTCCCCAAACAATCCCTTCTCCACCTTATCCTTTCCTTAAGAAAAACTTTGTGCTCCTTCATGGAAAGCTACAAGATCTGAGAACTCCTGCACAGAAGAAGTTGACAATACACTGTTTTCATTCAAATGCAAATATGACCCTGGACTAGATTCAAGGAAAGTGCTTCCTCTTCCAATCCTTCTCTACAGCTCCACCCCAGCCCTTGTTTTCTTTTGTGCTGGTGTAAATAAATAAGAGGCAACTGGCTTTCAATCTGAAGACACAGCTGCAGGGGGCTCTTAAAGAGAGCTAGTGAGAGAGAGAGAGAAAGATCCTCTCATGCAGAAGCTCAAAAAGATGGGGAGCTGAGTTTTCAAATGTAGGGAAGGTTGATTTTTTTTGGTCATCTTTTCATGTGACGATTGCTCTGATTCCTGCTGCATCATATTTGTGTGTGTGCATGTGTGTGTGTATGTGTGTACGCATATATATTTAGAATGCAGAATAGAATGTCTTTGTTTTGACTTTATCTTTAGAAATTATTTTCAGCTTTACTTGTCCAAAGGGAAGAATCTTCGATGAGTAAAGCAGCCAATAAACTCTGAGAAATATGGTTACTCTTGGGGTGCTCTTCAGATAAGTATACAACTTGGTTTAGAGAGCAGAAAATTTGCAAAGGAAGATGCCCAAAGATTTAATGCTTGAGTTTCTTGTTAAGACTAACTAATGAATAAGACTTTAAAAGTGTTTCATGATCTGTGGAAATCTATAGATCATGACTAATGTAAATGCTTTCATTTCAAGATGAGCACATATCTCAATTGTATAATCAAAAATGTATATATACACATGTATATATACATACATGCACATGTATACATACACATATGTGTGTATATGCATGTATATAATTTGTCAAGCCATTTTTTTCTTCTGAGGTATGCATTTGGGTATGACTTTACTGTCTCTTAAAAATTCTACTACCTTAGTAAATTAAGAGTTGCTTGCCTTTTAATCCAATTCACATTTTATTTGCTTTACAACTAGAGGATACAGTAGAAAAACTACTTTAAATGCAGTTTTCAGCTTTAATAGCTTAAAACTGCACTAAAACTTTTGGGACACCCTATGTTTTGGTCATTCGTTTTCCTGATTTGGCGAAAATGATTTTTCTGCATCAAAGAGGTTAAACATATACAGGAGCATTTTTTTTTTTTGCTTTACACCATCCTCAAGTTGTGTTTTCTTTCCCTCCCTCCCCCCCTTTCTCTTCTTGACTACAGGGCACAACTAGCCGAGCAGCCCATTTAGCTGGATCTGAACCCTCTCAATCACATGCTGCCTCTCAGTCAAGAGAGTCCTTTGTGCCGAGCCATGGGAGCGCGTTCCATTTGCCTGACTCCCAGCATTCTTCAGCCCTTTATTATTCCAGCTCCACTCTGCCTGCACAGAGAGTGAGCTCTCCCTTGTCCATGCAGCAGGTAGGCTCTCCCACAAAGCTCCAGCGGGTGGGGTCAGCCTCAGAGAGCACTGGATACGGCACCACACAGCGGGTCTCCTCTCCTAAGCAGTCTCCAAGTCGGCTAGCCAAGTCATATAGCACCAGCTCACCCATCAATATTGTTGTGTCTTCAGCTGGACTTTCTCCTTCCCCAATACGTGTGACCTCTCCACCAACCATCCAGTCTAATATTTCATCCTCTCCTATTCATCAGCTAAGCTCAACCATTGGCACTTATGCTACCCTATCTCCTACAAAACGTCTAGTCCACACGTCAGACCAGTACAGCAAGCATTCACAGGAACTGTATGCCACTGCTACCCTTCAGAGACCTGGCAGTCTGGCAGGTAAATCAATTTAACTTCTAATCTTCATGCTTTACTATTGTTTTCTAAAAGACGTGTTTGGTCTAGAATGTTATTCACCTATGCACAGTGTGAATTTGTATGAGCAGCTGCACTTCTACAGTTTCAGCTTGTGGGTAATACCTTGCAAGAGCTCAATCAGTGTGTGTGTCAAATAAAAAATATGAAAAGCTCCCAAATGAGAGAGCATTGTTGGCTCCTTGGAAGCAACTAGGCTTTTGAAATGAAATTTTATTTTGTTTCAGTTGTAAATGAAAAGAATGACAGGAATTTTAGAAAAATCTGGTAAAGATTCATGAAACTGAATTTTGGTGTCCAAAAAGTAAATCTCATATTAAAACTTCCTTTGTAACTCCTATAATATTTTAAAATTAGTCCAAGCTACTCAGAAAATCAAAGTACTGTCAGCAGCTGACATGGAATTTAAATATATTTTAAGCTACAGAGAAAAAGATAACTAGTAAAAAGTTATCACAGATTTTTAATGTACCAAGAAGTTAAAAGCATTGCTCTAAATCCATATTAAGTTTTAAAGGAAGGAATGTGATTGGTGCTGATCTCTACTGAACTGGATGCTGATGGTCCTCTAATAGTCCTTATAGCTTATTAGAGATGGGCCTGGCATTGATGATTCGTTTTTGCTAGCACTATTTGATCTGCTTAGACAAGATAATGTTGTTGAAAGACTAACATTTTGCCATTTGAAACACTTGACAACTAACCCTGTTTAAGTGTATTTTTTTTCTTCTTATAAGATCATGCTACAATTTCATCATTATAGGAACATGCTGTGCTCATAAGTTTTCTTTCTTGATATAAATAGATGAATGTTAAAGGGAGAAGAATTTGTTGCATAAATGAGACAGGTGTCCAAGAATATTTTTTTCTTCATCACATAACAGTTGTCAATATTCTCTACCTTAGCATAAATTACAATGCAAGCCTGAGATTTCAATGTCCAAGGACTAAAATCAGTTAATTGAAATGAAAATACTTGCTCATATTTTGTTATTTTTCCAAATGCAAAAAGGTTAAGAATGTTTTCTCACAGTAGGAATCACAAAATTTTGGATCTGAGTAGCTCTTAAGGAAGTAATCTAGTTTGTTAACTTTCTTTTACAGATAAGTAAATTTAGGACTAGAGAAAGTGAAGGAATTTTCAAAGTCACATTGCAAAGGCAGAACTAGAACCCAGGTCCCTTGATTTCGATTACTCAGTTTTTTCACTTTACCACATTGGAGCAGAACTAAGGGAAGCCAATAGAAGATGTATATATTCCTAAATGCTTTCTGTGTATACAGGTGGTTGTTTATAGAGCTAATATACAAATAGAATATATGCAAATTGAACTCTATTTTTTTCTCTGTCTTTAATTTTTAGAAATTTCTTGATACATTTTTCTATACAAGCCACTTTTCAATAATTCTCTACCCCTGTATGAAATAAATTCCCTTAAAAAAACTAACACAATAGAGTGGTTATTAACAGAAAGAAGAGACACATTTTGACAAGTGGTAATAATATTGACTATCTTATTTTATTAGTTTCATTGCCAAAGTAGATTCAATATGCTTTATGGAAGTTATTATATTTTTAATTGCTTTCTACATTCAGCACTATTTCCTATGTTTGCCTATGTCAGAGTTTTTCATATATATCAGTACTTCTGACTCAGCAATCTTGTATTACATTCATATATCAGAAAACCCACCATTCCAATCTCATTTCTAGTTTTTAAGTGTCTTTCTTTGCCAAAGTTGGTACTTTGTCAAAATGCTATAGGAGTGATTTAATTTTCCTAGTGATTTTTTTAAGTCTATGATATTTTCTTTTTTTTCTTTTTTTTTTATTAAAGCTTTTTATTTGTATAACATATGTATGGGTAGTTCCCCAACAATGATCTTTACAAAGCTTTCCATTACAAATTTTACCCCCAGTCCCCTCCCCTCCCCTAGATGGCAGGAAGTCCACTATATGTTAATAATGTTGAAATTTTGCTTGACAAGTTATGCAAGAAGAATCCTTTCTACAAGAAAAAAAGAAAATCAGAGAAAGGCAACACAATGCAAGCAAATGTCAATAGAGATAATGAAAATGTTACGTTGTGGTCCATATTTCATTTCCCTCTCTCTGGGTGCATATGGTTTTCTTCAGTGAACAATTGGAACTGGTTTGAGACAATTCTTTGTTGCAGAGAGCCATGTCCATCAGAATTGATCATCATGTAATACTGTTGTTGCTGTGTATGATGATCTCCTGGTTCTGCTCGTTTCACTCAGCATCAGTTCATGCAAGTCCCTCCAGGCCTCTCTGAAATCGTCCTGCTGGTCGTTTCTTACAGAGCAATAATATTCCATAATATTCATATACCATAATTTATTCAGCCACTCTCCAATTGATGGGCATCCCTTCAGTTTCCAGTTTCTAGCCACTACAAAAAGGGCTGCCACAAACATTCTTGCACATGTGGGGCCGTTTCCTTCTCTTATGATTTCTTTGGGATATAAGCCCAGTAGAAACACTGCTGGGTCAAAGGGTATGCACACTTTGCCAACTTTTTGAGCATAGCTCCAAATTGCTCTCCAGAATAGTTGGATCCGTTCACAGTTCCACCAACAATGTATCAGTGTCCCAGTTTTCCCACATCCCCTCCAACATTCATCGTTATCTTTTCCTGTCATTTTAGCCAATCTGACAGGTGTGTAGTGGTACCTCAGAGTTGTCTTAATTTGCATTTCTCTGATCAATAGTGATTTGGAGCAACTTTTCATATGACTAGAGATGGTTTTAATTTCATCATCTGAAAATTGTCTGTTCATATCCCTTGACCACTTACTATTGGAGTGGCTTGAATTCTTATATATATGAGACAATTCTCTATATATTTTAGAAATGAGGCCTTTATCAGAACCATTAAATGTAAAGATGATTTCCCAATTTGATGCTTCCCTCCTAATCTTGTCTGCATTTGTTTTGTTTGTACAGAAACTTTTTAACTCAATATAATCAAAATTATCCATCTGGTGTTCAATTAGGAGTTCCAGGTCTTCTTTGGACATAAATTTATTCCATCTCCACAGGTCTGAGAGGTAAACTATATTATGTTCCTCTAACTTGCTTACAAAGTCCCTCTTTATATCTAGATCATGAACCCATCTAGATCTTATCTTGGTATGTGGTGTTAGGTATGGGTCAAGCCCTAATTTCTTCCACACTAGTATCCAATTTTCCCAGCAGTTTTTGCCAAATAGTGAGTATTTATCCCAAAAGCTGGGGTCTTTAGGTTTATTGAATACTAGATTGTTAAGGTTATTGCCTAGGTTGTCCTGATAACCTATCCTGTGCCACTGATCGACTGCTCTATTTCTTAGCCAGTACCAAATGGTTTTGATGACCGCTGCTTTATAATATAGTTTTAGATCTGGTACAGCAAGGCCACCTTCATCTGCCTTTTTTTTCTTTCTTTCTTTTTTTTTATTTTAAGCTTTTTATTTGTATAACATATGTATGGGTAGTTCCCCAACCTTGATCTTTACAAAGCTTTCCAATACAAATTTTACCCCCAGTCCATCTGCCTTTTTTTTCATTAATCCCCTTGAAATCCTTGAGCTTTTGTTCTTCCAAATGAACTTTGCTACTATTTTTTCTAGATCTGTAAAATAATTCTTGGGAGTTTGATTGGTATGGCACTAAATAAGTAGATTAGTTTGGGTAGTATTGTCATTTTTGTTATGTTCGCTCTGCCTATCCATGAGCACTTAATGTTTTTCCAATTGATTAGGTCTGATTTTATTTGTGTGGAAAGTGTTTTGTAATTTAGTTCGTATAGTTTCTGACTTTTCCTTGGCAGATAGATTCCCAAATATTTTAACCTATCATCTCCTATTTGGAATGGAATTTCTTTTTGTATCTCTTGCTGCTGAACTTTGTTGGTAATATATAAAAATACTGATGATTTATGTGGATTAATTTTGAATCCTGCCACTTTGCTGAAGTTGTGAATTGTTTCTAGTAGTTTTTTAGTTGAGTCTCTAGGGTTCTCTAAGTATACCATCATGTCATCTGCAAAGAGTGATAATTTGGTTTCTTCATTACTTACTCTGATTCCTTTTATCTCTTTTTCTTCTCATTGCTAAAGCTAACATTTCTAATACAATATTAAATAGTAATGGTGACAGTGGGCAGCCTTGTTTCACTCCTGATCTGATTGGGAATGGTTTTAGTTTGTCTCTATTACATATGATGCTTGCTGATGGTTTTAAATAGATGCTACTGATCATTTTAAGAAAAAGCTCGTTTATTCCTATACTCTCTAGTGTTTTTAATAGGAAAGGGTGTTGGATTTTATTAAAGGCTTTTTCTGCATCTATGGAGATAATCATATGGTTTTTGTTAGTTTGGTTATTAATATAATTAATTATGCTGATAGTTTTCCTAATATTGAACCAGCCCTGCATCCCTGGTATAAATCCTACTTGGTCAGAGTGTACTATCCTGGGGATGACTTTCTGTAATCTCATTGCTAATGTCTAATTTAAAATTTATGCATCAATATTCATTAGGGAAATTGGTCTATAGTTTTCTTTCTCTGTTTTCACCCTACCTGGTTTAGCTATCAGCATCATATTGGTCTCATAGAAGGATTCTGGCAGTATACCTTCTGTCCCTATTTTCTCAAATAGTTTGTGTAGTATTGGAATTAATTGTTCTTTGAATGTTTGGTAGAATTCACATGTAAATCCATCTGGCCCTGGAGATTTTTTCTTAGGGAGTTGGTTAATAGCTTGTTCTATTTCTTTTTCTGATATGGGGCTATTTAAATAATTTATATCCTCTTCTGTTAACCTGGGCAATCTATATTTTTGTAGATATTCCTCCATTTCATTTAGATTATCAAACTTACTGGCATAAAGTTGGGCAAAGTAACTCCTAATTATTGCTCT
>JAJPUD010001188.1:268327-429648 GCA_023553655.1 Myrmecobius fasciatus | reverse complement strand
CGTATCCCACAAATTTTGGTATGTTGTTTCCTTATTGTCATTCTCCTGGATGAAATTATTGATTGTGTCTATAATTTGCTCTTTCATCCATTCATTCTTCAGGATTAGATTATTTAATTTCCAATTAACTTTTGGTTTATTTTCTCCTGGCCTTATATTGCATGTGATTTTTATTGCATCATGATCTGAAAAGGATGCATTTACTATTTCTGCCTTTCTGCCTTTGATTTTGAGGTTTTTATGCCCAAACACATGGTCAATTTTCGTATAGGTTCCATGGACTGCCGAGAAAAAAGTTAACTCCCTACTATCTCCATTCAACTTTCTCCATAGATCTATCATACCTAACTTTTCTAACAATTGGTTTATCTCCCTAGTTTCTTTCTTGTTTATTTTGTAGTTTGATTTATCTAATTCTGAGAGAGCAAGGTTGAAATCCCCCACTAGTATCGTTTGGCTGTCTATTTCTTCTTGCATCTCTCTTAATTTCTCCCCTAGGAATTTGTGTGCTATTGCACTTGGTGCATATATATTTAGTATGGATATTGCTACATTATCTATGGTACCCTTTAATAAAATATAGTTTCCTTCCTTATCTCTTTTGATTAGATCTATCTTGGCTTTTACTTGATCTAAGATAAGGATTGCTACCCCTGCTTTTTTTTGTTCACCTGAAGCATAATATTTTCTGCTCCAGCCTTTTACCTTCATCCTATATGTGTTACTATGTTTTAGATGTGTTTCTTGTAGACAACATATTGTGGGATTCTGGTTTTTAATCCAGTCTGATATCTGCTTCCGCTTTATGGGAGAGTTCATCCCATTCACATTCACAGTTAGTATAACTAATTCTTTATTTCCTGCCATCTTACTAACCCAAGTTATGTTTTCCCCTTTCCTTTCCCCTTTCTCCCTTCCCCCCCTCCTCAGTACTTTGCTTTTGATGACCCCCTCCCCCAAACAATACTCCACCCTTTAGATCCCCTCCCCCTGTTTTTACTCCTTTCCCCTGATTCTTCTATTTTCCCTTCTATTAGTTTGTCCCTTACTTTTCCTCCTTTCCCTCCCACTTCCCTCTACCAACAGACAAGTTTCCATGTGAAATCAAATGTCTGATATACACTTTTAGAGCCCAACCTGATGAGAGTAGGATTTACACAATGCTCATCTCCCTCCCCTCTTTCTCTCAATTATATTAGGTTTTCTTTGCCTCTTCAAGTGATTTTACCTTGTTTTTACCTCCTTTTTTTACATCTTATTTTACCACTTTTTCCCTCTTTTCCCCAGTATGACAACCTTTTCCTCTCTAGTTCTCTTTTTCCTATTATCAAAGTAATATCTAGTTAATTATACCCCCAAACTTTAAGTATCCCCCTAGTAAAAATAAAGTTCTCAAGAGTCCTTTCCTTTTTACCTTTTTATGTATCTCTTGAGTTCTGTGTTTGGGTGTCGAATTTTTTGTTCAGATCCGGTCTTTTCATTAGAAATAGGTGAAATTCACCTATATCATTGAATGACCATCTTCTTCCCTGAAGGATAATGCTCATTCTAGCTGGATAGGTTATTCTTGGCTGTAATCCAAGTTCCTTTGCCCTTCAGAATATCTGGTTCCAGGCCCTTCGATCCTTCAGTGTGGAGGCTGACAGATCCTGTGTGATTCTAATTATTGATCCTCGGTATTTGAATTGTTTCTTTCTAGCTGCTAGCAGAATCTGTTCCTTGGTGCTATAGTCCTGAAATTTAGCCACGATATTCCTTGGGGTCTTAATTTTGGGGTCTCTTTCAGGAGGTGATCGGTGAATTCTTTCAATGGTGATTTTGCCCTTTGATTCTACAATCCCAGGGCAGTTTTCTTTCAGGATTTCCTGGAAGATAGTGTTTAGATTCTTTTTTTCATCATGGCTTTCAGGAAGTCTAATAATCCTTAGATTGTCTCTCCTAGATCTATTTTCCAAGTCAGTTGTTTTTCCTAGGAGATATTTCATATTTTCTTCTAATTTTTCATTTTTTTTGTTTTTGTTTGACTGATTCTTGAAGTCTTATTGAGTCATTCATTTGCATTTGTTCAATTCTTATTTTTAAAGTGTTGTTTTCTTCAGTTACCTTTTTAAGCTCCTTTTGTAACTGGCCAATTTGTTCATTGCACTCTTTTTCCACTTCACTAATTTTATTTTTCAATAAATTGGTGTCTTTTCATATCTCTTTTGCAGGGCATCATATCCTTCTTGCACTGATTTTAGTTTATTTTCCCATTTATCCTCCAGTTCTCTTTTGAGGTTCTTTATGCAATCTTCCAGAAAGGCCTTTTGAAAAGGGGACCAGGGATGGTCCTTGCTGATTTTCTCTGAATATTTGTCTAAAGGAACCTCTGGATCTGGGGTGATCATCTCTTCATTTTCTTTATAAAAGCTGTCTATGGTGAGAGCTCTCTTTTGCTTCTTCATCATTTTTTTTTTTTAGACAGCATGGATATCTCTTTAAGGTAGGCAAAAAAAAAAACGGCGTCTGCAAAAAGCTTTGCCCTGGAGCACTTTGGCGAGTTGACTTAAGGTGCTAGGCCGGTGTGGGCTAGGACTAAGTCCGAATTACTCCTTAAACAAGGCAAGTCTGCCAGAACACCTGCCCCCAATCAGGGCAGAGTGTCCCGAATGCCTCAGATTAACTCCAGGTGTTTGGAATTTGGAGTTTGGAGTTTGGAATTTCTGCCACGATGAGCTGAGCTGAGTCCCACCCTCACTTCTGGCCTACACCTGAGTCCTTTGTTTATCCCTCTGTCTGAGTTAGACAAACCTGATGTGAAGTTCTTCAGAGATATCAGCAAGCAGTGTCCAAATATTTCTAGATTCGTTGACTTGAAGATCAGTTCAGAGGCTTATTTTATTGTTGATTTGAGAGAAGATAGGAGGAGAGGCAGAAAGTCACCTTTTCACTCTGCCATCTTGGCTCCGCCCCCCAAGTCTATGATATTTTCAAAAGAAGTCTTTCAGTTATTTTTGTCATGTTGGATCTTGGCAAAGAAAACAAAGCAGGAACGGAATGGAGGTAGGACAAATGGTTTCATTGGACATAAAGGAAACTGGCACGTACCATATGTCATAAATAAGAGGTCAGTGCAGAAAAATTTGCCAAGTGCCCTTCACTGGCAATTACTTAAAGTTCAGACAAACAAAGGGTTAAGTTCAGTAAATTGTTTGCAGTAGGTATTGTGAATTTAGGAGACAGAAGAATAAAAAAAAAATGAAGAAAAGCAGGGTGTGATTGAGTTGAAGGAACCTAAAATGAGATTTTGGATAACAACCAATCCAGGAAAAATCAGGAATCTAGGCTAAAGATCAGTATCTATGCATTGTATGTTAGCAACAAGAAAGTAGCTTAATGATGTTTCAGATGGAAAAAAAAACACCTGCTTTTTGAAACATATACATTCTATATTGTTTTTGCTCAAAATCAGTCTTCAAAAATATCACAGATCAACAGGTATTGTTGATATATAATATATATAAATATTTACATAAACATATGTAAATATTTAATATATAAATGTATAATAACAAGTATTAAGTTACTGCTGTGAGTCAGCCATTTTGCAGATGATACAAAAGCAAGATAATTTTTTTTTTGCCTTCACTGAGCTCATAACCATTAAGCAGATACAACACTTGTTGGGGCCAGCTAGCTAAGAAAGAGGTCTTAATTCTAGACAGATTTAGGAATGATGAGTGGAATTTTAGAGTTATTTTCCAGTTGCAGTAATATTAATTTGATTATTTTTTCCTCTGATTACTGAGTAAACAGTAGAATATGTGGGAGGACTTGGCATTCAGGCAGGATATAACTTATTTTTATCAGGGCAAATCATAAAATGTCTGTGCTAGTTTCCTGGAGTGACAAAACATGGTTTAGAGGTCTGTGGCTGCTAAAAAATAGAGGCTGAGGTAGAAGTAGGTAGAAGAGGGTAGAAATAGAAATGGACCCACCCTGAAATTAGAGCCAAAGGTGAGGAGAGTATTTCTATATGTATATTTGATGGTGGGGATAGGGAAGGGTTATATTTTCCATTGTGCAACAATTTATTGTTGGTAAATTTTTGGTATCCCTGGGAGTTTATATAGCTTACTCAGAGTTCCATCCTCAGTGTGTGACAGACAGATTTGCACTTTCCTCACCAAAGTGCACCAATGCATTTTCCTTATGAAAATCTGTGAAATAGATAGTGGAAACATTATTATCCCCATTATACAAATGAAAAATCTGAGTCTCAGAGAGTGAGTTACCCAAAAGAAACATAATTAGAAAAATTATTAGAACCATGCTATCTCCTGACTTTTTCCACTCTTTCATTTGGGGCATTACTTCTTATCTCCTGTAAACAGTGTGGCCAATCCTGAGCCTTTTAGAACAAAATTATTGAATACAATTGCTAAAGTTAAAGAAAAAAAAAAGGTCAGCTAAACCAAGCTGTTTCTGATATTTCCTTTCTTACAATAGTTTTAATAAGTATAGATAATGTGTTCTAGAACATTTCCGTAAACTGCACTCTTAATGATGTCCTAAGGGAAGTTATCTGTATTCATCCATGTTTCATTTGACCACTGTTAGCTTTAGTAAAGACTAGAATTGTAGTTCTTGTTTCCAAAGATTTATACACTTTCTTTTATCCCAAAATTACCCTAATTTCTTCTGTTATATTGCCATTTTTAACCAACAAGTAAAAAAACTGAATTTGACCATGGGTGGTTTTTAAAAAAATTTTAAATATCCTTAATTCTAACTCTACAGTGGTTATTTTATAAAATTGCATGATTTTTTATAATTTGCATTTAAACATTATTTTTTCAGCCCATTGCTTTTTGATCAAAAAATTATCTCATTATCTCTGCATGATATCTTTGTTGCATCAGATGTTGTATCCTCATTTTAGATATGAGCAAATTTCTCCATGGAGGAAGTATGTAAATTGTTCAAGCTCATAATACAAGTCTATGATAAATCTAGAAATAATCTAGTCTTCAAATGATTTCTCCACTTGAAATCAGTGTTGTCTCTCCAGATTATTTATTAAAATGTCTTTTCACAGAAATACATGTTTCTGAGTTTTTTGCTTTTGTTGGATTTTGCAAGGCTATTGGGGTTGTGACTTGCACAGTCACACAGCTGTTAAGTGTCAAGTGTCTGACTCCAGATTTGGGCTCAGTTCCTCCTGACTCCAGGGCCATGCTCTCTCCATTATGCCATCTAACTGCCCCTTAATATATGTTTGGGTTTTTTTTATTTTTTTAATTGAAATTTAATAGTATAAAAATTTCTGTATTTGCTAACTTCACTGAGTTTTCCATCTAGCTGATGGTTAATACAAAACAATGCCTTGAGAACAAGTACGTTGCTTGAAATAGTGGTATAGAGCTATCAAATATGTGTCCTATAGGCACCATGCCTAAGTGCAGTGGAACCAGATTAAAATGTAATTGGGAAATAGTTAACAAAAAATAAATTTAAAATTAGTAGAATATAGATAATACTAATCCATAGTATTCTAAGTCAATATGTGGCCCATATGTATGGTTTAGTAGCTTCCTCTAATTTTGATGTCACTGGTTAAGGGTTTCTTCCTGCTATAAAACATTCCTTGTATGCTAAAAATCCATTTACCCACCATTTCTGGAATAGGTATAGCAATAGAACTTGGATACAGTAATGTTCTTGAATTATTATTCTACTAAAATCAAGTTTATACAGAAAATCCCAAAATGCACTTTTTTTTCTAGAGAGCTTTCTAGATACTGCAATAGACCTTAGAATCTAGATTACCTAGGAAAATAACAACTAGAAAATAGTCTTAGATAATTTAAATTCTTTTATTACAGCTGAGGTTCTTTAAGGATTTAGGACAATCAGTTAATTGTGGGAATTGAGTGAACCTTAATGACTCTACCTTGTTTCTCAATTCTGGAACTAGCTCAATGCTCTTTGTTTACACTTATGGGGCTAGTCCAAATTTAGTCTTGTGAGAAAACTTTATTCATCTGTGGGAATTGGAAGAAAATCTTAATTGCATTGTTTGAACCTACACCCATGAGCCTGGAAGCCAGACCACCTTTACCTGCTCCTTAAAGACCTTTAACTAAGGACCTAGATTGTGTTGACCAGAAACCCAGTCAGATTCAAATATGGATGCCAGGAATTTTCTTACTATCATAAATTTCAAATAACCCATACGTCTTACCTGAAAATTGGCCCAATCATCATTCAGTCATTGTCTCCAAGTTCCTGTGATTGTTCATTAATACTTGGGGGAGTAGGAGACCTCTTTTCTGATTTGAGGAAATTGGACCTTTTCACTGTCTCCCTTTCAACTTGAAAAGTTCCCAATCTTTGCCTCATTACCTAATGTTGCATCTTGGCTATTTTCTTTAATTATTTGATATTATTTGATTAATTGTTAATGTGTAAAAATCTGTCTCCCTCTGTAGTCAGGATCCAATTCCAAAATTGAGGAAAGCAACTAGTCCTGATTTCTTAGGCAATTGATATGCATTGCTTAATAAATTGATATACTCAGAAACTAGAACCTTTTTTCTCAATAATATCATCTTTTATCCACTATTCTTCTCATTTATCCCTTTAGAACTCTCCTTAAGTACTGATCATATTCATACACCTCCATCTTAGGTATTCACAAAAGAACCACACTCCTCTTCTTTATACTACTTTTTCTTCAGATTCCACCTTCAGATTCTACATTCTACTTTGTTTCATCAGTCTTTTTTATTAAATCACTTGGCATTAAGAATTATTTTTCTTTTGTGAACTGATTCTATGTCTTCATGACTAGGCCCAATAAGCTAACAATACATAGGAAACAACTATTTGGGCTAGATGGATCTAAGATGTACCTGTCAAAGTGAAGGCCAGAAGAATTCTGAAGATATAAGCAATAGTTAGCTTTCAAGTTACTTTTGAGAGGTTAAGCAGAAGAGAATGTCTTCTTAGTCCTCTAGTCCATGCATCTGTGTCCTTTCTTTTCTTGTTCATATACTATTACATCTTTATTCCCATGGAATATCATGTATTTACTATTTTCAACACCTAGAGCAATCTATTTTCTGTTTTAGGCCAATATATAACATTTTTCTGCTGAGAATTGTTTTGAAACACAGTTTCTGCCCAAAAAAATTATGTGGACACATTGGGCCTCAGAATTAGCTCTAATGTCAGCAAGCACTATAAATTTTTGTTTCTTTGTTTTTTATAGCTTTTAATTTTTCCAAATACATGTAAAGATAGTTTTCAACATTTATCTTTGCAAAACACTGTGTCCCAACTTTTCCTCCCTCCCTTTCCCCATTCTCCCCTAGACAGAAAACAATTCTATATAGGTTAAACATGTGCAATTCTTCTGAAAATATTTCCATATTCATCATGCTGCACAAGAAAACTCAGATCAAAAAGGGGAAAAACATGCAGAGAAAAAAAAAACAGACAACAACAACAAAAAGGTAAAAATACTATCCTTTGATCTACATTCAGTCTTCAAAGTTCTCTCTTTGGATATGGATAGCTCTTTTTATCACAAGTCTATTGGAATCATCTTGAATCACCTCATTGTTGAAAAGAGCCAAGTCCATCACAATGGATCATGACAAAATCTTGATATTGCTGTGCACAATGTTTTCTTGGTTCTGCTCACCCCCTTTAGCATTAGTTCATGTCAGTCTTTCCAGGCTTTTCTGAAATCAGTCTGCTCATCATTTCTTATAGAACAATAATATTCCATTACATTCATACACCATAACTTATTCCATTCCATAACTGATAGGCATCCACTTAGTTTCCAGTTCCTTGCCATTGTAAAAAGGGCTGCTAAAAACATTTTTGTATGTATGGGTCCTTTTCTCTTTTTTATGATCAGTGTAGAGACATTGCTGGATCAAAGGGTATATACAGTTTCATAGCTGTTTGGGCATAGTTCCAAATTGGTCTCCAGAATGGTTGGATCAGTTCACAACTCCACCAACATTATATTAATGTTCCAGTTTTCCCACACTCCCTCCAACATTTATCATTATCTTTTACTGTCATCTTAACCAATCTGAGAGATGTGAACCACTATAAAATTTAAAAGATATATATATGCAAATATATATACATATATATATATTATTTGTTTCTTTTTGTACATTTTGAATTTTACATATCTTTTATAAATTTATGTCTAGATATTTTTAAAAATTCCTTAGAAAGGTGTGAAGATAAAAACATTAGTTTTATGCAGTTATACTTTTGTAGTGTTAGGTTTTCATGATTCTAAAATATATTAAAATGCCTTTAAACAGATAAAGTAAAAGTGTTATTACTTTTCAGTGAATGAGAGGGAGTCAAATCATAACTGATTTAATTTAAAAATGCATGTTTCTAAAGGAATGGAGCAACATACTGTCATTTTCCTTGCTTTTCATGAAAAATTTGCAATAAAATTATGTGATTGTCAGTTCATTCTGTTACAGAATCTGATATTATAAGCAATTAGTATTAAATCTTTAACATGTTAATATATTACTAAGATACACTATATATAATATACAAATATAAATTGTATAATTTAAGTTCATATAATTCTGAATGGAATAATTGATACTAAGACATTCATGTCATTTGTTGGCATCTACTTTCTTTTTTAGAATCGTTGTGTGATTTTGTCAAACTGCTTTGATTTTAGAGAAGTAGGGGTAATCTATTGAAAACAGAAAATATAGATTTATTTAAATCACTTATAGTTTTGATTTCATCACTTAAATTGCCATGTTTCTTCATGTTCAAGTAAATACTTATATAAACATATATACATATTTGTATAAATTGGCAGATATATATATATATTTGCAGATACATATAAAGATATCTTGAAGTCCATGTGAACTAAAGATTATCACCTTAATTATACAGTATTTGAGATAGTGTAACCATGTATCCTGTTTTATAAATAGGAAATAAAAAGCACATCATTATGTCTAGGTCACTATTCTGCTAAAACTAGGATATTATAAAATCTTGACAGCTGAAAATGACTTACATGGTCTTCTCAAGCTAAATCCTCCCTGCAGTTATTCAGCAAGTGTTCATCCAGGCTTCACTTGAACATCTCTACTAACTGTGAGCTTATCACCTTCTGAGGTAGATAAATCCATTTTGGACACTTCTAATAGGATTGTAAGTTTTCATTCTTTCTAGATGAAAACTGCCTCCTAGTCACTCTCATATATTTATCCCCACTCTTCCATATTTGATCAAGCAGAACAAGTTGCTGTGTCCTGAAACCTGATCTTCTTGATTTAACGACTAGCCTTTTATCTACCATGACATACTCCCTCTTTGGGTTCTGGCAGAGCAATTATAATCCCTTTATTAATATAGAAAACAATTGCATTCACTGTTGTGGCTTTGAGCACATTATTAGCTCATATTATGCTTATTCTAGCTACATCTCCCTCATTGCATTTTTATATTTGTTGTCATTTTCCTCTTTTAAATATAAGTGCAAGACTAAATTTGTTAGGGATAAATGTACAATTTATAAGTTTCAGCCTACTGTAGCAGTCTATTGAAAACCTTTTAGATCCAAAATCTGACAAAGATTTTATTAACTATCCCTATTATTTTTGCTTTTATTCAAGTTACTGATAAAAAATGTTGAACTAAGTTGGGTCAAGTACAAACCCTGGCACATGCCAATAGAGATTTCTTTTTGTAATCATTAATAGATGAATCAATACCAGTGTGGTCTGGTCAATTGACCAAGTCTAGATCCATCCAATGTGTTATCATGTGACCACATCCCTCCATTTTTTGTTCTGGACTACTTGTCTTTGGTTCATTGTCCAGGGCATTTTGAATGCTTTGATCATTTTCTTCAGGTTTGCTAGTATGCTAGTTTTTAACATCTCATCAACTGTTTCTTGAACTACTACTAGAGAAATGCTTGATCTAATACTAGCAATTCGTATTTAAAACTCTTCACTCAAAACAACCCTAGAGCAGTTCAGTAATTTTTTAAAAGAAAATTATCATGAATTGTTAATAGCCTCAATTTTGCTTATAGTTATCATTTCTTCCTCAAGTCCTCAGATACCATTCTTTTAAAAATTCATTCTAAATTTTTTATGGTTGTGTCAGGCTTTCTGGCTTGAGGAGTCCTCTTCAACTTCTTTCAAAAAAATGGAATAATTTCAACTTTATTCTCAAATTATCTTTTTCTTGTATATTGTACATCTTCATAAATCATTAAGAAAAAAATAACATCTGTTGGCTTCATGTTTTTTCATCATCCTTGAGCATAGTTTGACCTTGAGGAAGTCCAGGTAGTTTCTATCTTCCAATTTAACTTGATTTTTAGTTTCCTCTTAACTTTATATTAATTCTTAGTCTGAAAACAATTCTGCTCTACAGAGAACATAGAAGCAGAATATATATTGTATAGATCAGTTATTTCTCAGATATCCCTCCAAGACCTAATTCCATTCTTGACCATCTTCAAGAGTTCTAATGTAGCTTTTAAAATATTTTAGTAACTTTATGATATTAATATTTTCTTTAAAAAGAGGCTATAGTAGACTAAAGTATTGTACCAGGACTTAGTCCTGGTACAATTTCAAATCCAATTTCTGTTGTTTATGTATCCATGACAAGTCACAACCTCTCAAGGCTTTAAGTAATTTTCTTAGACCCATCTAATGGAGAATATAGACAGGTTACCTATTCTATGAAGGAAATCATAGATCCATAAACCATTATGTCTTTTAGTTTTTACTGCAAATGCCAGTTCATTCAGGATTTAATTATTATTATGTTGTTCTTACATAACTGTGCTAGTCTTTTGTATTCTTCAATTAACTTTCCATATTTCCATTTCTTATACTTGTCTTCATTAAATATGAGTTTGTGGATGACTTCTTTGTTAAGTCATATTAGTCTCTTAAGATATGACCTTTTTCTTATTGAATGGAATCTATTTCAGTTATATCACTAGAATTGTATTTTTGACATCTTTACATATCTCTTTTCAAATTACCACCCTTTTGATAGATTCTTGCTATAGGTTCCTATCTGAAATTTGCTTAGTTTTTTAAAATTCCCAAGGTGCTATTGTGGGAAAAGAGTCCAGTTTTTGTAATCCTATAAGATGGATTCAAAAGTTCTCTCTATCATTTATTTGCTAAGTGACCATAGGCAAGTTTTAATCATGTATCATACTAAACTCTAACTCCATAACAATTATGTGATCTTGATCAAATTCTAATAATTGGACTCCTCCAACTAATTTGGAAGAATGTAGCACACTTCCCACAGTCCTATCTTCTCTCTCTCTTTTTCTATTTATGACTCACAATTAAATGTTTTCTGCCATATGTACTCTCTCAGGTTCATGAATTTCAATTCAAATATATGTATCAGTCCCTAACACCTACTATAAATAAGTAGCATGATAGTATGAGTTAGCGTTTGGGACCTGATGATAAAATTAAATGTTTATTAACATTTTATGCATTGAGGAGTTATGTTATCATAACTTAAGAAAACTAAAGTTATGAGTTGTCTTTAAAATGTGAATGAGAATATCTGGATTCCAAAATGCAGAAGGTTGTAAGAAAAATATTTTGCAAACATTAAAGTACCCAGGATAGCTGTGCTGTTATTAAAATTCACTTCAACAATACTTACTGGAAAATTATTATATGGAAAACATAAGTAATATCTGTTGCAATATTAGGGACTGACATGCTAGCAGACTAGAGAAGGATAGCTAAAGCATTAGAATCCATCAGAGATGTGAATAGATCATATATATTTTCACAGAAAGAGCTCAAAAGGGTAAACACTAGTTTTTTTGTCTAAATTGATTTCACGTTGAGAAGCTATATGAATGTTGAAATCTGTATTACCCATCAAGTTTTGAATCTTGATCCACTGATTACTTGTATCCAAAGAATGTATCCATACCTTATAGCCTAGGGGAACCTATAACAGCTCTGAGCTCTCTTAGCTTTGTTTCCTCCTTTTTAATGTGTATATATCATCTTGAATGTCAAGAACTTGAGCAGTTATAAAAATTATATTGCAAATTCATGGGAGCTGCTTTATAATCTCTTTACTTAAGAAAATTTGTCTTTAGGTAACAGCAAGCTTTAAATTGAAACCAACTGTAAAGGACCCTCATAACCCAATTGTTAAATTTTTGTTGTAAGCATTCACAGTTTTCAGGGTGACTATTTGCACCTCAGAAATCAGCAATCAATAAATTAGAATTTGTTTTATTGTTTTGTTGATTGTCTAGACTCAAGAAAATGTCAATAATGCAAAAATATATGTGCATATAACATTCTCTACTGTTAGAGTCAGATTGTTAAACCTTACCAGAACACCCCTTCATTGATTCATAACATTGCTTAAGCTCAGTAGGAAGGTATTAAAAAGCTCAGAAATGAAGTTGTCATCCAACTAGAAACCTGATGACTGTAGGATAAATAATAATAACTATAACTGGTATTTTTAGTTTTGCAAAATCCTTTCTACCTCTTCTCTCATTTGAGCCTTACAACAATCTTGCAGTATATGTATAAAAACATGTTTGCATGTACATATTAAGTTCATGTTAACCAAACACCAGTTATATAAATAGCAGATTCATAGACACTTCAAAAGACAAGGACATAACAAAACATTACTTGTTCTTATTGTTGTTTTACTTACAGTTTTATTATATTCAAAAAATAATTGATTTTGTTAAGATAGGTAATACTTCCTTTGATGCAAACCAAATTCATATCATGTTACTATGTGGTCTTTGTGAATTGATATAACCAAAAAAATTTTCTTCCCCTAGAGACAAAACTAGTGAGCAGCATTTCCATATTTATAATTTAAGATCAGTAGGGAAATACTCTTCTGAGATTTAAAAAAGCATTTTTTAAATCCCTTGGTCATTAGTTAATGGAGACCTACAATTATCCAGACAAATTTTCAAATGCCATCTCCTGGTGCATCACTGAGTCAATTATTCAAACCCTTTCCAGTTTAGTCGTCTTTCTTGTATCTTATTCATACCACTCTTTAGAATTTGAGGTTATTCCTATCCCATGCTGAGCTTTCAGAGCCAAAAATAGAGAACCTACATATATGCCAAATAGATAGTTATTTACTTGCCCTCAAGTTCTTTCCTCTATTTCCGTGAAATTAACAAATTGGAAGTCAACTTGTTTTTCTTAAGAGTATAGTGACAGGAGTGGTTCTAAGTACATGTGGATGTAGAAACACATTTTATAAAAAAATCTTAAGCTTCATATATCTTCATTAACAATTTTGTGATGTACATAGTACTAGGAGTGTCATCTTCATTTTCCTGATGAAGGAACTGAGCCTCAGGAATATTAAATCACTTATCCAGGTTTATATAGTAAGTTCTACCAGAATGAACTCAGGACTTCTGACTTCAAATTCAAGGCTCTTTGCACTTCATACTTCCCATGCTACTTTTCTACCAACCTTTTGGATGTCAAAGCTTATGGAAAGAAATGCCATAGAGTTTTACTAACTCAACCAAACTGATGAAGAAGGTAAGAAAGCAAAAATGATAATGAGTACAGAAGTTCCTAACTTCATTTCCTTTTAGTACATAAGAACTTACATCTGTGGTGCCACATGCTTGCTCTCCTTTTTCTATAAACATAGAAAACTAGTTTATTGATTAAAAAAGCATTCTGAGAGCATCTGTTAGAGATCTGCTTTTGATTACTGGTGTTATAATTAAAAATTGCTACTCCCAGAATATGAGACTATGAAACTTGCTTACTGGTCTTCTACTTCAGCTCTTTTCTGTCAGCAGAATGTCATAAGTGGAAACAGTGCCAAAATGGCATTAAGGAAATTTATATTCTAGATCCATGTATGCCACTTGTTAACTCTGTGATTTTAGATAAATTATTTAACCTTTCTGGGCTACTGTGTTTGGTTTAGTTTGATTTTTCCATTTGTAAAATGATTGGGTCAAATTAAATGCCGTCTAATACATTTTCCTGTTCTAAATATCAGTTATTCTGTTCTAACATTCCTATACCTGAGCTTTCGTGGCACTGTGACTATGTCTTACCATTAGTGAGATGTCTATTCAGTTAGTGAAGCATGCACTATATTTACAGACCCCAATGATACTTATATATCACAACTACCTTCACACTATAAGCTGACTTTTCCTGCTAAAACTGTCTGCTGTGATCAAGTGATATAGGAGACTGGAGGGGAGGGAAAGCACTGTCTCAATGGTCAGAGGAACTGGATTCAGATCCCACTTCTCCTGCTTATTATCTGTGTGATCTTGGGTAACTCACTTCATGAAAGTCCCTGGGCCTGTTTCCTCATATATAAAAGAAGGGTGGTAGTGGAATAGATTGCCTTTAAGGTCCCTTTCAGCTCTCACTTCTGTGATTGATTGGTCTACCAAATGTAAGGAGAGTATTTATCTACCTTCTGTTACTTCTGTGCAAAAGTTTTCAGATGTCAGGAACTTATCACTGGCAGATTTTCTGACATTTGGCACCCTTTTTTGTGAATTTTTAAAGGTTTTTTGATTTAGGGATTATGGTGGAAATTGCATGAAAGTCTAATCTATAGATTGAGGAAGAAAAGTCAAAGACATGTAAAGAAGAAAGAAAAAAAGTAAAAGGATGAGTGGTGGAAGGAAATTGAAGAGGACCAGGGAACAATTATGTATGTGACATAAGTAATCAACTGAGCTCAAAAACATCCCATTTCCCATTTCTGTGCTTTCATATAGGTTACTGAAAGAATTCTTTCTGTATCTCAGACTACATTTGCTTCAAGGCTTAGCTTAGGTACTACTTACGATAAAAAACAATCCTTAGCCTTTCCTGATTTTCTCTCCTAACACTTCTCCCATATCCCCTAGTTATTAAAGCTTTCTCCTTCCTTATATTATTTTACATTTAATTATGTAAGTATATTATATATCTTCTCAGTGGAATGTAAGTGCTTGAGTACATGGACTACATTTTTCTTTGTATTCCTAATGCTTTACACATAATAGGCATTTAATAAATGTCAATTCAACAATTCATGGATTGTTAATGTTAATAGATTCCATAATCTCTTTTTAAAAATAACCTAACAAAATTGCTTGTTTCCTGAGAATTGATATAACTAAAAATCCCGTTTTCATAGTAATTGTTGTCATGCATTCAATATGTCCTTTACTAATTTAAAGTATTTTACTAATAAAAGACAGAAGGTATAGTTAAGGATGGGACCTATGAAGACAGTCAGATTCAGCTCCATCAGTGGGAGAATTTGAGTAATACAAATTTATACCAGTCCCTGAAAACTTCAAATCTATTGTCAGTTTGTATAATGAAAGCAATGATATTCTACATCTCATTTCAATGCTTATATACCTTAGCTCACATGATTTGGTTAATTTGATCCTATTTATATATGTAGAGATAATACTAAATAGTCATTAATTTAAGTGTTCATTGTTAAGCACAAGATTGGTTGGTTTTCATCTAAGTACTTTGTGTTTGTTACCAGCATACCAAATCTAAAGAATGCTTCTTAGCTGTATGACAGGACCATCTAGAATATGGAATTCTGAGTGCAAAAAAATGGTTTATTCTGCCTTTATTTGGCATCTGAACTTTCTCAGTAACTTCTAGAGCGGTTTAGGATTTCTCTCTGGAGAGGATGCTCTGAACAAATAGCAGCAGCTTCTTTCAAGATGCTTACTGCATCCTTGAAAACAGCAGCCAGTAGGTAAAAGAGCCATTCTTTGCCTCAAGTGCCACCTAGGCTTAATCACTAATTGGGTGTGGCTTCAGTCAAACTGAGACCTGTTTTTAAGGTCTTTCTTTAAAAAGGCCAAAGTTTTCCTCTGCATCCAGAGCCATCTCCAGTCATCCTGATGGCTCTGGAGGAGAAAATGAGGTTGGTGACTTTGCCCAGCCCTCATCATTTAAATCCAGTTCACTTGGATGTCATGGCATCCTTTCTCTGATGTCATGGTCTTCTTCAAGAATGAAGTACATAGAAGAACAAGAACAATGATTATCCTTAATTAATTTTATTAATAATTATTCATGATATTTAAAATGTATGTTTATTATATTTTTCTTTGTTTGTTATTTTGTTGTTATTACCCTGCCCTGAATATGGGATTTTAAAGGAGAACTAGATCCTCTGGTGTGAGAACTTGACGAGCCTTTTTCGCAGCTAAAACTCTTGCATGCTCCATGGCTATGTACTGATAAATTATTGTGTCAGAGTGCAATGAAAGGAGAAACTGAGGCAGTATAGAGATTAGAGATTTTTAATAGTTTATTGACAGTAGGGGAGAGTTTGGACTGGCAGACATATTAACCAGCTGTCTGGATAGGACTCTTGTCTCAAAGTATCCAGCCCTTGAGTGAGGCACTCCAGGGACTCTTAAAGGGCTCCAAAGCTCGGGGAAACAAAAGTAGAAGGAGGGGTAGAGTACTGGGGGATAGAAGTTCCAGGAAAGGACCATAAATTCAGTTCTGACAGGTTGGGGTATTGAGAAAAGATCATAAATTCTGATAAGGAGCTAGAGACATTGAGTCTGAGACCAGAAAGTTATGCCCAAACATTGGAGATAAGCCATCTGGAGTTTTATGACTCTTTGGAATGTTAGTGGCTAGAGCTCCCAGCCCTAATTATCTCAATCCTAATAGCCAGGAAGGGGCATTGCCACTAGGGATACTGAGACAGAACAATTCAGGGAAATTGAGGCTGAACAATTCAGGGAAATTGAGGCAGAACAATTCAGGGAAATTGAGACAGGGGAACTATGGCACGTGAGGACTTGCCTGAGAAGAACAATTTGTCCCAAGGGTTGTGAAAGCATCCAGCTGCTATAGAGCTTTTAGAGCTTGGGCAGACATAGTAGACACCAAAGTCATCCATTGTCTTCTGGGCCATCAGCAGACATCCTGATTTCTGTCTTGCTACTGGACTTTGATGACTCTGAAAGAGTGAGCGAGGCTGATGACTTGGTGTAATTTTCCCTCACTTAAATCCAATTCTTTCACATATCCTAGTTTGTGCACCCTGTGATGTTATTGTCTTCAAAGATGAAGGACAAACAATTGTTATTTTTAGTTTTAAATTTTCTTACTCATTGCAGACCTTTGAGAAGGCAAGAATTAAAATATCCACAATACATATGAACAAAACATATTTTCTGCAACAGCCATGTTTGAGGGGGAAAACCAAGAAAAAGAAAGAAAAAGCAAACAATGTGCATCCATCTAGTCCATTATTCTCCATTGCAACATTTTTCATACATGAGTCCTTGGAATTATGAAACACCATTGTATTGATTAGAGTGACTAAATTTTTCCATGTTGATTTTCATTACACTATTGCTGTTACTATGTACGTAAGCATCACTGAAGAGATTTTTCTTACTCAGATTCTTGACTCATGACAACATTTTTAGGAATGGAGTGCTAGCCATGCCCCATCTGCTATAAGAGCCAACATCACTGTAGATCTGTAGCATATGGTACTATTCCTTAAAGTGACAAATACCTTTCATATTTCTTTCATGTGTAAATAAGAGCATCTCTTGATTTACATGCAATATAAAATAAGGAATTTATATGAAGGGCACATAGAATTCTAGAAGTTAACTAGGATAGTAGGTCCTAAAGAAATGGTTGGCATTGTGTTTAGTCATCATTAGGTCACAAAACAACTACCCAAATTCTCTTCCAATTCAATGTAATTGCCTACCATGTATAAGGTAAAGATGAAAATGAAATCATCCCTGCCTTCAATGGTCTTAGTCTACGGGAGTTTTGTGGGGAGGAACATAGATGTGTCTGTGGAAAACTGAGGAAAAGAGCATTAATTACAAACATCAAGAAATATTTCACAGAGCAATAAAAGAAAACAAGAAAAAAGACCAGCAAATCACAGATATGTTTTAGTGTCTAAAATGATTCATTTGGGGAGAGAGGTGGCAATTATTTATTTTTTCTGTCATTCATATTGACACTTTGTTGCCAGTGCTTTGGATTGCTGTATAATCTTTTTTATTTTTTAATCTCATAGGGTGTTCTGAAAGAGTAGCCAATGTTGTAAACTTTCCCAAAACAGTTTTCACCACTTTTCATAGGATAACTAGAGTATTAGGCTCAGTGAGAGTGTGCATACAATCCATAGTTGTACTTTGAAGCTTTTATTATAACTTCTACAAATAGCTTTAGCTTTAGGGGAGAAAATATGCCTTTTGCTACCAACCATTTGACTCATATCCATTTCATTTAGACTCTTCTCTGTATTTTAATTTATAGCCTGTTTCCTTAATTGGTTTTCTGAATCTTACTTGCCAACCATTGTTATTACTTTATCTTAGATTGAATTTAAATGAGTACCTAAATCTTAGAGTAGCTAAGAGTACTGGAGAAAATTTGCCCTAACCTATATAGTATTTATGATACTAGCCTATCATACAATGGCTTGAATATAGTTAACATATTTATTAAATAAATATGCATTGAATTTATATCAATAGCTACTTTTAATGTCTCATATATATATGGCATGTTAATATTTATAAAGTGATTTCTTCATAACAATTCTGTGAGGCTGTGTAAGTGCTATTTATTATTCCCATTTTGAGAAAAACTAGAAATTAACTCAGTTTTACAGTAATGAGTAAATTATTACTTCTAATGTAAAAGTCAATTTAAATCTTGAATATAAAAATAGAAAATGATTGTCAACTTCTCAAAATCAAGCATGACTATGATTTGTGGCTGTTTATCTATGTTGATTATAAGCAGTTTTAATAATGGCAAGGGCATGGGTATCATTCACGTGTGGGCCAGTTAGATAGTTTGTTTTATCACATGGCTACAGACTACCTTCTTTTCCAGCATAAGCTATCTTGCAAATTAAAAAAAAAAAAAAAAAAAAAAAACATTCATCAGAGAAGGACTTTGGTGTGAGCCTGTTGCTGAACTGGAACAAATCCATTCCCACTAAGTGGAAAACTATTTCAATTATGGGTCCTACTGAGAGCAAGTAAAAAGTATCTTCAATAGTAATAAGAATAGCATTAATACCATGGAAAAGGTAGAGTTATCTTAAAATACTTAAAGAGCAGTCATCATTTATTACATAAAGAATATTTTGAGTCTGAATTACTATATTTAATTTGTATCTTCATAAGACACCTATAATTTAATTATATTTCTGGATCTAATAACTAAATGTACTCTAACTCCTTAAACTTAAAAATTCTCTTTTTAGCTTTAAGAAAAATGTCTGAGGAAATTTGAATCTCCTTTCAAAAAAAATTCCTTGATATCATAATTATTCATTCCTATCCTACAAAGCAATTTTTATTTGTCATATACTATATTAGAAATAACAAGTGTAGTATTTTAAATAATAGCAATTTATATGGAGAAAACAATCTTTAAAATTAACTTGTTTACTGAGCATTCTGTTTGAACTGAGCAGTCTTTTTCCACTGCAGTGCTACAAAAAGGGTTACTTTATGAATCTTGGTGAAGAAAATCAATAGTATTAACTTCTCATGTACTTAGATGACTGGTTATGGTGAGGAGGATAATTTTAATTAACATTACAAAAGCTGAATTTTATGCTTTTTTTTAAGAAAAAAGTGATGGGTCTGTATTGCTAAAAGCATACATTTAATACAATTGTAAGTAATAAGACCAATTTCTAAAGCCCATAGTTGTGAGCACAGTACTTACTATATTCTTAATAATATGTAATTTGCATCATAAAATGAATTACAAAAAGGTCATGCCAATTCCTGCTTTTGTCTGATAACAAACTCCAAATGGTACATATATTTTAGAATTTCAACTATGCCCTTCAAAGGACAAAACCTCATGTTCACAAAGGGAAACATAGCATTATATTCAACACAAATTAACACTTTAAAAAGATGAATGACATATTCAAGTCCCTGGAAATCATTGCTTCAGTGTCTATTCTGTTTTGCATCTGAATGCCAAAAAGGGGGAGCCTTCTAGAATGACAGCAACTCCCTTGTTCTGGATCGCTTAAGTAGAATATCAAGGTTTATGATGAGATGCCATCTTGGCCAGAATGAGCTGGTGTTGAAAATTGTTGATTTTTAACCTCTCCTTTATCAGTTTCTACATTAAATGAAAATGATATCTATTTAGAAATTTTATTATTTTGGAAAGACTTTACTAAATCTATTTAAACAAGCAATTAATAGAGCATATTTTACTCAGTATTATTTGCTAATTAAGAATAAAGAAACGGCCTTCATCTGAAAAAGAAGAGATCTAGGCTCTAGTCATATCTTCTGCTAATTAGCTGTGTGAGCTACCTTTACTTCCATTTACTCATCTGCAAAACAAGAGGAGTGGATTAAATGATCTCCTTTGTTCCTTCCAACTCTAAATCTCTATGATGCTATGTAGGACTACTATCATATTAATGATAATAACAGCTTATGTGTATATAGAACTTTAAAGTTTGGGAAATGATTTGTATATAGTATCTAATTTAATCCTTAAATTTGCCACATATAGACAAACTTATGACCCATACAACTTAATACATTATTGCTAGAATAGTTTAAAGCTAAAGTTAGGGTTCTTAATGTTTGTTTGGGGTTTTTTGGGGGTTTTTTATTTGTTTCTTGTTTTTTGTTTTTTTGTGGGTCACAGATCCCTAGAACACTACAGTAAAAAAATCTATAGAACTCTTTTCAGAATAATGTTTTTTTAAAAAAAGCACAAACAAAAAACAGAATTAAGGCGGGAAAATAATTATATTAAAATATTGTTGTATTTTTCATCTAAGTTTATGAAGTCCATGATATTTATCTATGAAACATTGAGGTCTAAAGTAATCTATTATTGGGAAAGCAATGCTGTCTTTTGTAGTGTCATCACCTTAAAGCTAGTAAATCCAAACTTCTGTTAGTGGTGATTTATATATAATTCACAATTTTTTCAAACCCATTTTGCATACAGTTATTTTTTCTGTCAATATTAGTTTTGAGGAAAATATATTAAATAAGTCAATTAATTGCCAATGAATAAAATTTCTGTTATTTGTCTTAAACTTGCTTTGCATAGCTTTCAAAAGATACTTCTATTAGAATGTTGTGAACAAATTCATGTTTGCTTGGTTACTACATACCTGAGTGTATGCCTCAGCTAGAAGTCTAATCTTTTTAGTCTATTTATGTAAAAAAAAATAACTTTTTTGTTGCCCTTTGAAGCCAGCATGGCACAGAGCAAAAAATAATGTATTAGGAAATTTTATATATGGATTTTATAGCTGGCTATATGACTAAATAAACACATTGTTTTCCCCCTCAGTAGGCCTCAATTTATTCATCTGTAAAATGAGGGAATTAAACTATATTTTTCAGATTTCTTGATATTCTATCATTTCATTTTCCTATCTCTGAACCTTCATTATCTTTTTTTTTAGGTACAATGATCAGAATTATGCCGGTTATTACTATAGTTACAAAATCAGATTATAATAGGGCAGTTTAATGTTTTCTCTCATTTCCATTCATTTTAATATTCATTGTAAAGATATTATATTCACAGTATCTGGTGGGACGTTTTAGCTGTAGCAGGTCATTAGGTCAACATTCTCAAAAAAATTTATGTATTTGTATGTGTATAGGTGAGTGTGGATGTGTATGGGGAGGGAGGTGGTATATGCACATATACTAACATTTCCTATGAAATACTTTGAAGGCAAGGACTACATTCAATACATATTTTGCATATTTTACAGAATAGGCTGGAGACACAACATATTCTCAATAAATACTTATGGAACATGACCCTTTAAGAACAAATAATGAAAGACATTGGTGTTCAATTGTTTTTAGTAGTGTTCACTTATTTGGGGTTCCTTTTGGGGTTTTCTTGACAAAGATACTGAAGTGGTTTGCTATTTCCTTCTCTAACTCATTTTACAAATGAGGAAACTGAGGCAACAGAGTAAAGTGACTTGCCCAGGATCACACAGCTAAGTGTCTAAGGTGAGATTCGAAGTTAGGAAGATGAGTCTTCCTGACTCCAGATTGTGCATTCTATCTACTGAGCCACTTAGCTGCCCCTCTAATAAAGGACATTAGCCCAGAATAAACTAGTTTAGGATCTACCTTGAATAAGAGAATCATGTTGCCTTTGCCAGGACTTAAAGGTTTACAATATGCTTTCCTCATAATGGCACCTTAAGGAAGTTAATCCCCCAAAAATATTAGCTTGAATTCACAGGTTTGAAAATGAAAGCTCAGAAAAGTAATTTTGTGATCAGTTACATAACTAAGTACTTTGACTTCCGATGAAAATAGGGATATTGCAGAAACCATTCACCAAATAGGGGTATAGATCAATGCTGAGTTAAAAGAATGGGTCATGGAAATGACTCCACAATTAGTTGTGTAAGCTATAATCAGGACTAATTTGGTGAGTCCTATCTCCTTATGATGGCAATCCCCAGAACTCATTGGCAGCCTGCCCCTGATATTCTTGCTAGCAAATTTTGAAGTTGATTTCACATTGAGAAAAAGCATATCTTTTTAAAAATTCATTAGCTTCTTCATTAAATGAAACCCTTATCTGAACAAATAAAATACACTTCCCATTCCACTGTAGCTGGAAGCAATATGACCCTAAAAAGACTTAAAACTGGAAAAATATGAGTGATCTATTTCAAGAAAACAACATGATTAGGTACACACATTACTTATTATAGAACATTTCCAATGTCGGTCAAAGAATGAACTTAACAAAAAGTTAAGGAAGGGTTTTTTTTTTTTTGGTTGAAAGAAAAATACTTAGTAATAGAAAAGAATATACTCTAACTATAGTAGAATAGCATCTAAGATACTTTTATTATTTCCTGGTGGGGGTTTGTCCTCTAAATTATACTATTTAAAAGACAATTGAAAAGTGTTTGCAAATTATCAGATTACATTCATTTGGTCAGAAATTGGATAATTTCAAATTGTTACCTTAATTTGCATGAGCAATTGTTAATTATATCTCTTTTTTATATGTTCTTCAGTACCAAGGACAATTCAAATAACATAATTCATCTTGATACAGGGCTAGGGCTTGAACTTCCATCTCTTAGTGAAATTAAGCAGCTTCTCAGCTAATTGCCCAGGTGACAGCCTGTGTTTTCATCTGTGCTTTCCTGCATTGTGGTGTGTTAGAGATGAGACTTGAATCCATATCTTCTATGCTTTGAAACCATCTCTCTATAAATTATGGAACACTGCCTCACATTTATATAATAATTATAATAATATATGTGTCAGTCTACAAAACACTTTCCTCATAACAACTCTAAACAAGGAAGGTAGTTTTCCAATTATTACCTAAATTTTATGGAAGAGTAAACTGCAGCTCAATGAGATTAAGGGATTGTCCTATCTAATGAAGCTGGTAATGTGCTAGAGCCAAGACATGAATGTCTTCTAGCTCCAATTAAAGTATTCTTTCTGTCAGGAAAGTAGAACCAATGTATAAACTAGAAATTAATATAAATAATATTAATGTAATTCTTAATTTAATCAAACCCACTAAATGAAAACATGCAGGCAAAAACAAAAGAGATAAATTTAGTGTAATAGTTTGCTCTAGAAAAAAATTGATCAGCAAATTCCTTAAGTAACAAGTTTACTTGTAAAATCTTAAGTAATTGATTTTCCAGTTTAAGTTGTACACACCTTCTTAGTTACACATATACAGTGTAAAATGAAGTATAGTGGTATTGGTAATTTTCTTGGTTGTTTTTTAAGAACTAATTAAAATATACCTTTTAGAAATTTCAAGTATATTCATTTGTGTGGTTAGAGGTGCAATAAATACTTTTATAAAGAACCTATAATATAAAGAATTTAATAAATTTAAATTAATATGTAAACAATGCCAAAATAACATAATAAATTATTGATTATATTTGGCAGTTTAAAATGAAGTTTAGGCTACCATCATAGATCTATCATTTACAGCAAAGTGGTTTGGGGTTCATTTAAGTAATAGAAGAAACACATGAACAAATGAATTCAATGCTGGAGTTATTTATTTATTTATTTGTAATTAATCACTTAGATTTCTCTTGAATTTGTGATTAAGACTAGAATATGAAAAAATAATTTTAAAAATCATATGAACATACATTTTGATAATATTATAAATTTATATATTTTAAAATTATAATCATAGTAACCATATTAAGAGAAGCTATGTATACATATGAAAAAATAGGATAATTGATATATGGATCAGCAATTTCTGGGTTTAATTTCTGTTCCTTTCACAGTGCCTATGTAACTCAGAATATATATTACATATATAAAATATCATGTATAATATACATATATGTATTGTCTTTTAAGTGCTAATATCATTTTAAGATTTATAAAGTATTTTTCCCTCATGATACTTCTGTGAAAGAAGATATTAATATTATTATAACTGTTCTACAAATGATGGCATTGGGGCCTAGATTATATTATTCTTATATGTAGCTTCTATCTATTGTATCTGTACAAAAATATATGTATACAAGGACATATGCATATGCATAAATACACACAAATATTTACAATAATATATTCATTATCATCTAACTACATATGTACCTACATTCTGGAATATCTTTTTTTGGCTTATGCTTTTTTAATCCAGTTAGAGCAAAGTTTTGTGATCAAACACAGATATAGAATTATTTTGTTTTAGAAACTTTCAGAGTAGAGACTAAGCACTTACATATATTGCTGACTGGTACTGGTGTCCAATGATATCACCATATTGCAGGAAATACAACCCTGAATTAGTATAAATTGTAAGGCAAATGTTAAACCTGATGGTTTGTAACTAAAGCTGTTGTATTTATTTTAGGTTGCAGAATATTATTAAAAGTCCTATTATCTTCAAAAATTTAGCTCCTTTATGAAGTACAAATAAGATTTTAAAAAACTATATTCTCTGGTTTTATCTTTTAGTTTACTTAATCCTAGAAACAGGTGACCATTCTTTTCTTTTTCCTGGAGATAGTTTTATTATCTCAGAAATGAAAGAAATTATCTCCTCTACCTGCTTGCAGCATTTGATCTGCTGCTATCTCTGAATTTTTATCTCCTATCTTTTTTAGCCCTCAGTCATATTTCTCCTTTCTTCCAACTATTTTTCGCAGAATATTTGAGTAGTAGATGTTTGTTACAGGCAATATTTAGTAGTAAAATTATATTGAATATAAAATGCCTCTGCTTTTATAGTATATATACGGAGTGATGAAATAACATTACACATAGACTAAATGAAGCACATGAGCACATGAAACCAAAATCTTATTCTTTAAAAAATATTATATTAATTTCAGAGTACTGAATGACTACAGTTTGAATAATGTAAGTAATTAGTAAAGCTCTAAATTGGAGCATGATAAGAAAATTATTCTTTTGCATTTCAACCATTGTATCTTCTTAAATTGATTTAACATCTAAAAAGGAGGGAGGGAAGGGAAGATTCACTTAAATCTTAAATATTGCATACTTGCCTCTGCATTCTACTGAGTCATATCTTCTGAAACTCTTTAAGCAAGGTTTGATTAATAAGATTGTGATGCTACAATCATAAAATATTTGCTTAATTCTGCCAATGCATTATATGTTACCTTGGGAAAATGACTTCAGCTCCCTTTATTTTTTTCTACCTGTTCATCAGGAATAAACAGATGTCACTAATTTTAAAAATAGTAATATACTTTGGTGCATTTAGTTTATGTCACCATGTCAGTTGATTACCTACCAACAACTGCCACTGTAGAGTGTCCATGGCATTTCTTCACTAAATATAATTTTCCCAGTTTAAAAAAAAGTTTGAATCCCAAATTTTATCCTTCTTTCCTTTCCTTTCCTTCCCCCTTCCCTGAAATGATAAGGAATCAGTTACAGGTTGTATATGTGCAATTATGTAAAATATTTTCATTTTAGTCATTTTGTACAAGACTCCAATAAAAGGAAAGAAAGAAAAGTGAAAAATAATATGTTTCAGTCTATATTCAATCAGTATCAGTTCTTTGGGGGGAAGATTGTATGCTTCATCATTAGTCCTTTGGGATTGTCTCGGATATTTGTATTGCTAAAAATAGTTAAGTCATTCGCAGTCCTTCATCAAATACCAAATGATATTGCTTTTTACCATGCACAACATTCTCCTGGGTCGTTTCACTTCTTTATCCATCAGTTCATGGAAGTATTTCCAGACTTTTCTGAAATCATCTTCTTGTTCCTTCTTCTAGCACAGTGATATTCTATTCCTATCACATACCACAACTTTAGCCATTCCCTAGTTCTTGTATATCCCTTTGATTTCCAATTCTTAATCATCACCAAAAAAAAGCTGTTATTGTTTTATATAAATAAGTATTTTTCCTCTTTTAAAAAAATCTCTTTGCAAGATAGATCTAGTAGTGGTATTTCTGGATCAAAAGGAATGCACTATTTTATAGCTCTTTTGATTCCAAATTGATCTCTGCAGTGGCTAGATCAGTCCACAATTCCACCAACAATGCATTAGTGTCCCAATTTTTCCATATCCCCTCCAATATCCAATATTTTCCTTTTTTGTTATATTAGCTAATCTGATAGGTGTGCAATGTTATCTCAGAGTTGTTTTAATTTGCATTTCTCTAATCAATAGTCATTTAAAGCATTTTTTTTCATTGACTATAGATAGCTTTTATTTCTTCATCTGAAAATAGTTTCTTCTTATCCTTTGGGCATTTATAAAGTAGGGAATAGTTTATATTTTTATAAATTGGACTCATTTTCTATATACTTTAGAAATGAAACCTTTGTCAGAGATACCCATTGTAATTTTGCCCCAATTTGCTACTTTCCTTATAATTTTGGTTACATTGATTTTGTTTGTGCAAAATATTTTTAAATACCTATTTTACATTTGCTAATATTCTCTATATCTTCTTTGGTCCTAAATTGTTGCCTTATCTATAAATCTGACAGATAAGCTATTCCATGTTCTCTTAATTTGCTTATGTGTCATTCTTGATGTGTATATCATCTACCTAATTTGACCTTACTTTTGTATATAGTGTAAGATGTTGGTCTATATCTAGTTTCTGCCATACTGTTTTCCAGTTCTCCCTGCAGTTTTTGTTGAATAATGTGTTTTTGTTCCAAAAGCTTAGATCTTTAGGTTTATCATATATTATGCTACATCATATATTATAATTTCACTAAATGTCTTTATTCTTGAATATCATCAAATCATTCAAAAGCAGCCTTCCATAATGGATAGAATTCTAATTTTTGCTTCAGAAAGAATTAGGTTCAAGTCCATCTTTTGTAGATATTGGCTATGTGATCCTCAGCAAGCCACTTAACTTAATAAGACCCAAGCTAAATCTCTTAGACGTGAATTGGTAGAAGAAATTTCTTTAAAGGATGCTTCCTGCATTCATGAAATCACAGATCCAAACAATTAAATTCTAAATTCTTTAAAGAAAAAGATTGTCATTATAGACATTTAACTGGGTCCACAATTGAATGGAAAGAAGAGAGGGGTCTGGCTTACTTTTGGAAATTCCTTGACCATTTTACTAATCCTAAGCTTCTTCCTGAAACAGAAATCCATCTGATACCAGTGTCTTTAGTAATACGATATATTAGGAGAACATGAAATAATATATGTGCATAGAATTAAAGTTGTGAATCCCCAAAGAATAATAGAGAGATGCAGGACATTAATAAATCAAGAGTAGTTTATATAAGTGATGGATAACTATACATGGAAAGTGGTATTAGTAATAAGAAGCTGAGAGCAAGGGTATTTATGAGTGAGTAGCCATACTTAATAAGCAACTTATCTTTTGAAGCATGAAAAAGTAGGCAGTGATTCTGGCATGATTTTTAATTGTCCATGGCAGCACAAACCTATGATATTTTTAATGTTTTATGGCTTTCATATACATATAAAAATTGGTAACCCGAAATCATCGAGTAGTGTCTTTAAGTTTATATTTCTGATTCCACTGTAGTTTTTTTTTATTCTTGATTATTTTGCTAAAGAGCAGATCTTTTTCCATTTGAAGGAATTACTTACCTAACTTTAAAATTAAATTAACTATTGAACACCATGATGAGGATTTATTCAAATGAACATTACTGGATATCCAAATTGTTTTAATCATTAAATCGGTTTATTAGAAGTGTATTTAGTAATATTAGACATAGAGGTCACAGTTTCCTCACCTGCCAAATTATCTTTAACAAAGCTAAAATGTCCAGTGTGTGTGTGTGTGTGTGTGTGTGTGTGTGTGTGTGTGTGTGTGTGTAGTATTTTATTCACCCCCCCCAAGAAAAAATAAAAGTGGTTAGGACATCAAAAAAGAATTCCAAACTATTTCTTCAGGAGCCAAGTTTCCAGCCATCTGAAAAAGAATAGGACAGAAAAAACAAGCCAAATCAATGTTCCTCACATTTGAATTTTAATAAGACTAATGTGATTAAGTAGACTAAGTATTACTGGAACATTTAAGAGCAATTGTGCTTTTAGCTCTTCCAAAGCCAGATATCTTGCAAACAAATTCATTTGAAAGAAATTTTAAATTACTTTTAAAAATCAAACAGGGAATGTCATCACATCTCTATATATTTTAATAATTAACCTTAATCATAAATAATATGGTTAAAATATGATTAAAATAAAATTATTTTAATTGTAGTAAATTACAAACTAATAAAATTATAAACAAAGAATTTTGAAACTTCTTTGATGTTACTAGTTATTACTAGATCTGAATGAGTTATGAAATAAAAGGCTGAACTATCCCGCCTCCAATCTGAGATAGTTATACAAGAAAAATTAGTGCAATGAAAATCTTAAAGAAATTAAATTAAAAAGAATAATTGTTCTTCACATCATAAACAGAAGTTACAATTCCATAGAAATTAGGAAGATAACTACCTTGATCTTGTATTGTCCTTTAAAAAACTACTTCTCTCTGATAGGTAATATTGTATTAATCCCAGTAAAGAAGTGCAGGGAAAACAACTATTTTGCTTATGAATATTATATCTGTGACTTAAGTAGAATATATGTATACACAAACACACACACATCTATATGTTTCTTTAACTCTCCACTTATTCATGAATACCTTAATGCACCCATTCATTCAACATATATTTATTGAGCAATTACTATTTTAAAGCACTTGCTAGGCAAAATGTTAGAGGCAAAAATCAATAAAAAAAAAGATTGTGGCTTTCAAAGAACTTATAACATTAATCAGTTTATTAGAAGTGTATTTAGTAATATTAGACATAGAGGCCACAGTTTCCTCACCTGTCAAATTATCTTTAACAAAAATAACATACTCAAATAATTAGCTAAAATGCAAAGCTGTGTATCTTAAGTATGAAGATCTATTAACTCATCACCTTAGTATGGTATTAATTACATGTTTCTAAACATATTTGAAATGTTTTTATTCATTAGAATTTCTGACAAAATTCATGTTTTGTTCTAATCTTTGGTCTACAGCAAATTCTTTTAGCTTCTTCTTGACTAGAAATAATTGAATGATTTCAAGTACCATTATAAAATATAGGAGTAAAATGAGCATATCTAATGATTCAATTTAAATTTCATTAATCTCCCCATACCTGATACACACTAATTTATGATCAGTATTATTCTTTTTGTTTGTTTGTTTGTTTTTCTGTTTTGTAAATCAGTATGATCACCTCCATTAATGTCTTTCTCTGTTGCATTTTTATGGTATAGACACATCTATGGGTTTTTAAAGACTAGGCTTTTGCATTATAAGCAAATTCTTTTATAACCTATTAAGTCAAAAAATGCCTCACAATGAATTAGGTTTTTCCCTCAATATTACTTAAAATTGAAGAGTTTCATTCACAGTTTTGCCAAGAATTGTTGAATTTTTTTTGCCATAGCTCAAAGGGTATCTGCTAAATTACAGAGAAGGTATGATATGTTTCTGTCTAGTAAATACTCATCCCAACAATATTATAGATCTTTAAATTAAGAACAATCACCTTTTTTTTACACGTGTAAAATACCAAGAAATTAATGCTAATGAAAGTCATTAAGAGATTGGTGGTGATGAGAATAATTTCCTGTTGTACCAATTTCTTTTTCTCAACCTCGTTTTGAATATTTGAATTCAAAGAGGCCTCAAGCTTGCCAAGACTTAAAAATCATTATCAATTCTTTTAGTGGAGATAAGCAGTCAAAAATAAAGAGGAAAAATTTAATCACAATATCTTCTCTCTGGTACCTTACCTTGACTCTTTAATGAGAATATTTTTTTTCTAGTAGACATATGTGTTAATTTTTATTTAAGGTATCTTTTGAAAAAAATCAAAATAAGGGAAAATAAAGAAGAGAAAGTGTGCTATAGTATTCAAGAATAGGAGGATCTCATTTTAAGCAAGCCTCTTGACATCCTTGGGATGCACTTTCCACATATGTAAAATGGACTAGATAGATTAGATGGACAAGTTGTCCCAGATAACTTGTGGAGTCCCTTTCAACTCTATATCTATGATACTATGATGATATTTTTGTTGTGCTCAAGACCATGTCTCCATCACCCAAAAATCTATTAAAGTAGATTTGTTGAGTTCAGATTTTGTTTGTATTCATTTTGATCCAAAAAAACAAAACAAAACAAAAAAAAAACAGCTTGTAGTTTTATTCAAGTCAGAAATACCTGATTTTAAGTCTTGAATCTGACCTAAAGTTTGGGAAAGTCATATAAGCTTTCAATGTCTCCAGACAACACTCTCAAATTACATGCTGATTGCAAACATGGTGATATAAATCATCTTCATAGAACTTCCATTCTAATGGGGCAGATAAACATGAAAATAACTGTGTATAAATATAATACATATAGAAAATACTTACAGAAACACCGAAGTGGAATACAGTGACAGCTTAGGGGACTGGGAAAGGACTTTTGTAGAAGGTGGAATTTGATCAGCATTGTAAAGAAAGCCAGCGAAACTCAGAGGTTGAAGCAAAGAGGGAGAAAGCCGGTGATGCAGAGAAAGAGATAAAATATTGTATTTACAACAAATAGAAGGCTTGTGCATGAAGGAGAATAAAATATAAGAAAAGTAGAAAGTTAGAAAGGGATGTTAGAAAGAACCAAGATCTAAAAAGTCTTGGAGGCAATATGAAGTCACGAGAGAAATTGTTTAGACAGATTTGGAAGTGAGTGTAGAATGAATTGGAGTAGGGAAAGATATGAGGCAGGGAGACCAATTTAAAAAAAAACTAATTATAATAGTTTAAATGTGAGTGGACTAAAAAGAATATGTCTTTGTATGTGCATCTATATCTTTATATCAATTTGTCTATGTCTATTTATCTAATCTATAATCTTTTCAAAGTAAAAGAATGAGATTTGTCATTGCATTTGATATGTTGGGCCACTGGGTGAATAGTTTAGGATGATACCAACCGACGTGGTCAGCTTGGGTGACTAGGAATCTGATGCCCTTACCATAAAACTTATATCAAGAGTAGAATTCGGAGAAAAGTATATTGAGTTCTCTTTCTAATGTATTGAGTGTGAGATGCCCATGGACATACATTTTGAGGTGACTGAATAACTATCACTTATTGAAATGAACAAATAATTTAATCCCTCTCAGAATTATTTGCTTATTCTTAAAATAAGGGTGCTGAATTAGTTAATGTTTCAGATCTTTTCCATATCTAATATTAAATGGTGCTATTCTTATATATCTCATTGCTCTAACTGGTGTGAAGACATCTTCATAATGTTGATATATTTAGTTCATTGCTATTAGGTGATTTGGGAAGTTTTCTTTTTACAGAATCATAGAATTTTGGAGTTGCAAGGGATTTTTAGCAATAATAGTCCAATCCACAAAACACACACACACACAACTTCAACTTAAAGGCATCAGGGAAGTTACTAATCTACACTTTGTTTGGAGACTTCCAGTGAAGGGGATCCATTTCTCCTAAAGTAATCCATTCTACTTCTTGATAATTGGCTCAATTTCTTTGCCCCTTATATCATATCTAAATTTTCCTGTTTAAAATTTCTTCACATTGTTCTTAGGGGGCAAACAAAATAAATAATTCTCTTTCACCAGATAGCTTTTCAATTACTTGAAAAATATATCATTTCTCAGATCACCTCCTTTAGAAATATGATTGATCATTGCATTAATTAGTTTTCTAAAGTCTATTACAGTTATTTTTCTTTGCAGTGTTGCTGTGCTTTTTAAAGTTATTTTTAGTTTTTTTCACTGTCAGTTCATATTCCCAAAGATTCTCTAAAATAATTTCCTTTGTAATTTCTTACAATAATATTCCATTATAAGCCCAACAACAAAATCCCATTGCATTCAAACATCATAATTTATTGAAACATTATCCAATTAATGGGGAAATTTTAATTCCTGGCTCTTTTTTTTCATTTTCTTTTTCTTTTAACCCCTCCTTTAGGATTTGATTTTTTTTTTTGTTTCTAACTGTTCCCTCCACAATATTATCTTCCCTTTTAAGAATTTCCCTCATGTTTTCTTATTACCTACCGGAATGTGTGTGTGTGTGTGTGTGTGTGTGTGTGTGTGTGTGTGCATGTACACTTAGCACATTTTTGTCCTTGTCAGGTAAGAGTAAGGTCCAAATTTGTTGTATATTCTTCTCAAGGAAGCTAATTGTGAAAAATAGCAAATTCTTCCCCCTTCTTCATTTCTATACTAGTGTTTTCCTTTCCTTTTATTTTATTTTTTTCTTTTTAGGTCCTCAGGAAATAATTAATCCACTTTCAGGTGCTTTCTTTCTCTTACTTAATTCCCTCAATGCTTTTTGAAAATATAAGGTTCTGAAGGGACTTTTTCCCCCTTCTTCCTCATTAAAATGTTACCATTACATTTTCACGGAGTTGGGGCAGCTAGTTGGTACAGTTGATAAAGCACCAGCCCTGAAGTCAGGAGAACCTGAGTTCAAATCTGGTCTCAGACACTTAACACTTCCTAGCTGTGTGACCCTGGGCAAGTCACTTAACTCCAATTGCCTCAGCAAAAAATTAAAAAAAAAATTCACAGAGTTCCTTATGATTGTTCAAATAAATTTAGTGTTTAAATTTCTCTGGACCATAAGTAGGACTTCCTACTGAGCTCTGGTATTGTAAAGTGAAATATTCCCTTAAACATCCATTTTTCCCCAGATAGAATCATGCTTAGTTCTGCTAGGTAAGTTATTGTTGAGTTATGTTTTGGAATCTTATATTCCAAGAGCTCCTCTCCTTTCTATAGTAGAACCTACCAGATTTGTGTGATATTAGTTGGAGTTCTTTTGTCCTTGAACTGATTTATTTTGGATACCTAATTTTTTTTTCTTTGATGTAAGAGCTTTGAGCTTCAGCTTTGATGTTCTTGAGACTCTTTGGCGGGAGTTTTATTTAGAGGATTATTGTGGTTTCTTTCTAACTCTACTGTGCCCTCTTGTTCTGATAACTCAGTGCAATCTTCCTTTGTGATTTCTCAAAATGTGAGGTTTGCATTTTTAATCATGTGTTTCAGGGAGACAAATGATCTTTAACATTTCTCTTGGGTTTGTTTTCCAGGCTGCTTGTTTTTTTATGTTAGATGTCTTTATTAACTTGTTTTCTTTATTAATTTTTTAAAATTTTGTTCTAGTGTTTCTTGCTATGTTGTGGAGTCAGTGTCAGTCTCTTTCATCTATGTTAGTCTTGGGGGTTTTTTGATTAAGATTTATCACCTTATCTTCTAGAACATTTTTTGCCTTCTATTTCTTTCCTCTAGAGGTTATTATGTGATTTAAAAAATATTTTGCACCATCTCTTTTGGATATTCATGTAATCCTAGTGGAAAATCCATATTTTTCCTTTAAGTGTCCCCTTCCAAAGCTATTTTCTTTTTGCTTTTGAGACATCTCTACATTGTAATATTGTTATTTTTCTTCCATTTACTCATTCAGTTTTTTTGTGTCTAAATTGATGCTTTGTGCCAGGGCCAGTCTTCAAACCATGCAATTTTTTTGTGAAGAGGAGAGATATATGAGTCTATGATGTGTAGTCTTTCCTAGGGCCTTTGTATTCTGTACTAACTTTTCACCTCTCAGGATTAGTTTACACACAGACACAGACACACACACACACACACAATCATGGAGATTCAAGGTTTGGTCTCTTCTTTTTAAAAAGTGTTTAAAAACATAAAATTTGGAGTTTGGGTTCTCTGAGTGATTCATTGATTGCTGCTCTAGCCACCATTCTGTTCTTCAGGGTCCCTACCCTATGGCTCTCTGACCACCTTAGTGCTTTTTCAGATGAGGCATTTGCTCTTACTGTGGTGGGTAGGTATCACAAGTCTCTTCCCTATATTTCTGGTAGGCTAGGGTCTTATACCCCTATATAAATGTAGACTTTTACACCTTTTTCAATTGTCCCGACCTGCTGCATAATTTCTTGAACAGCTCTGCTGTAGGATATATTCTTAGTTTCTCACTGGATTTCTTGATCATTATTTTATGTCTTTGGAATACAATATTCTGTTGGTGTAAATAACTGAGAGCTTCTTTTCAGGTAGTCATTTTTGCCTAAAATCCCTAGAAATATTTGTATAAAAAGTTTCTGTTATTAGCTTATATGGTCAAACTTCAGCTTGATTATGCATTCATTCATGGCCAATAGCATATCCATACTGATAACTCTCAATTTTCAAATAATGAAAATTTCTAATAGAATATTTTCTAATAATAAATTAGTATTTTCTAATGATGGTTCCTAATGCTAATATAAATTTCAGTAAATAAGGATTAAATATTATATTATATCTAGCTATAAATTAAAAATGAAAGACAGTGATCAATGAATGCATTGGTTGAAGAAAGTTCCTTTTCAAGTAAAATACTTTCCATGACTCATCAAGCATTTAGATCATACACTAATCTTTTCTATTGTATTACCAAGGGGAATTGTGTGAGAATTTTTCTTGCAAATCTTTAACTTATGAGTAAAGATATCTTTTTTGGAATGGCTTACTTTCATTCTGTCTAGAGTAGGGAGAATAGAATGGATAAATTAAAAAAAACATTTTCATCCTATAAACACATATGAAAAAACTCTTGGTATGGTCTCTCTTTTCTTCTCTCCCTCCTTCTTTATTCACATGTACCTACTCATATACATTCACATACATATACACATTAAAAAAAAAAACCTTAATCCTTAACATTAAATAAACAACCAAATTAAAATAATGCTATTTTTATATGTTACATAAGTGCTTTGTATTATATATTTTTGTACATGTAAATATATGCATAAATATAACAATATTGTTTCCTTAAAGTAGCGCCAGTGAAAGAAAAAAATCTGCATAGCATTATTCAAATGTATAAGAATTTTGTCCTATTATGATTAAATGACAATACTTTGAGAAGTTGTCTGTGGCATTACCTTAAATTCATGTTCCTTTTTTTTTTTTTTTTTTTGGTAATTGCCAACTACTGTTTCTGCAGTCTTATTTCCTGAGTCCAAGTTAATGTGTGTGCATGTGATTAAATAAGTCAATTTTACCTCAGACTCTATTTTAAAAGATCCACATTCTATTGCATTTCTCAGTAATTTTTTATTTCAGAAACAAAGAAATAATAATGATATAAATGCTTTAATTTGACTCAGAGAATGCCTTTTAATAAGTTTAATAAATTGCTATTTTTAACATCTGAATAATTATGGTTTTTTTTCCTCATATATATTTATAAGTGAAGCCATGTTTGCAATTCTTAACAACAGGGTAATAAACTTCATAGGTAACAGGAATTGGCAGCAGTGACTTTACTGAAGGCAAATCAGGACTCACATCTGTGCCTATAAGAACATAAAAATGAAAACAAACAAACACACATGAGCATAAGCTAATACTCAGCTTGCTCTTGGCACTTGATAAACCGGGTGCATTGAACCTAATTATGCAAAACAATTATTTTTAGATATATAATTCTGCTGAGAATAACCCAAATGGGAATTTATTGAATCACAAAAAAAGGAATGGATAAACAAATTTTCTGATCTGTTATTTATTTGCCTTTACCCCAAACATTCAGAAACTTTTAGGAATCATCAGTTTGTTGAAATTGTTAAGTTGTCATGACTAGATCAACCACTAAAAAGCACATACCCTGTTGACTTTTAATTTGCATTAGCCTTCCTCATTGTGCCATCAATCTCTATCTATAATTTCAAGGCCTTTGCTTGATCCAAGTCTTACACAATCCACATCATAATATCTCAATAATAACATGGCAGAGTCTATTTTTCAGTATTGCAAAAGAAAGTCATAAAAATAACATTTAATGACTAGTGATTTGCAAACTTTACTTCATAATAATTGAATTAGTTATCAGAAAATGGAAAATTAGCACTTTCATTTTGAAGTGGTAGCAAAAAAAAATTATCTCATATTTCACCTTTTCTGTTACTTTAAAACATTTTCTCTTTGAATATGTTTAATTTATCTATCCCATGGGAATTTAGACTATTGAAAGTCCTAGCATTGTGGTTCATTCACAGTCCAAAGGAAAAATGCTCATGAAGCAATATGTTCCATCAGTCTTCAAGAGAAGTATTAAAATGATTTGTTCTGGTCATTAATACATTGATACATCACCTGAAGTTATTTTTTGTGGTAAATTTCATGTTTGAATCACCCAGGCCAATTAGCAATGTGTTTTTATCTTTTCGTTTTGTCTTCCTTGTAAATTAATTCCTTTATTGAGGATTCCAACTACATTAGTGAGATTCTGAGAAGGTGGTTTTATTGGCTTTGTATAATAACTATTTATCTCTTGGAATATTATCTTCCTTATGGGAAAACCAGGATTTATATAATTGGGGGTGCTAATAAGCTGATTAGTTTGACTCATTGCTGTCATTTCATATTATTTTGTGCACATTTCAACAGTTCTGTTTTTAAAAAATAAAATTCTAAATTTATGTTCAAATATGCCTTTGACAAAACTAGTCTTGTTTGTATACTGTTCCTTTCCTAATTATTCTATTTGTTCACTTGCAGCTGGATCTCGGGCATCTTATAGCAGCCAACACAGCCACCTTGGCTCTGAATTGAGGGCACTACAGTCTCCAGAACACCACATAGATCCCATTTATGAAGACAGAGTATATCAGAAACCCCCTATGCGAAGTCTCAGCCAGAGTCAGGGGGACCCTTTGCAGCCAGCTCACACAGCCACCTATCGAACTAGCACAGGTATGTACTCACTTCAAAGTTATTTCTTTCAAATGGAATTCTTTTGGTTGTTTATTTATTTTCATGTTTAGTGCCTAAATTATTTTCATAAAGCTAACAAAAAATAACTGAGAAAGTTCTATACATAAGTATGTTATAGTCTATCATTATTCAACCATACAGTGGGAACAAGAGAGTCAAAATAGGAATTCACTCCATCAGCCACAATTAAGTAATTAGATATTTAGATGTGAGGTCAGAAATAGTACATTCAAATATATAAATAATAAAATAGGTGATGCTGATCTTTATATTCTTATTAATAATTATTTTACTAAACATGGCTATTCCTTGAAAAGTACAATTAAAATGCAATGTTATAAAGTACATTGTTTTTACATTTTTATAAGCTATTCTTTCCTTTTTTGGAAGAAAAAAGATGGCAATTTACACATAGACTTAGTTTATAGTGTACTTCAAAGTTGAAATCCCATATTTAACATAATAAATTTATGTGGCTAAATGATAGAATTTTATTTGTCTTATTTTAGCAAATACACATATGTTCATATCACATAATACATTTTAAAAATGAGTGATTGATGATAACTTTTTTTGATTTGCTTCTCAGGTTCAAATGGGAGGGGGAATTGGGGGAAAACTATTGAGCTAAAATGTAATTTAAACACATGTTAATATGACATTTTCTACTGTTTATCAAATGTTGATTTTATATTTGTATTTACCTTTTAAAAGAAAATTTATTTAATGCTATATATTGCCATGGAGAGGTCTTAAAACCTGGGATATATTAATATGTATATCTAGAACTAAACCACCATAGGACCCTATAGTAGAGTAAGGAAATGTTATGGTAATTTTGATTTATCACTAAGTTTTGTAGGGTTCTTTGGCTTAATTGCATTGTGATATCAATTTTGTATATTTCATTGTCAAGTAAAAACTTTATATTTGATTATTGGAATTTGTAATTCAATATCTTATTGCAACATAAGAAAATGACAAAATATTAATTATTGACCTTCAAATTTGATAATGTAAATGCTATCTATAATTATTAATAATCTAAGGTTTATACATAAATTATTTTTTCTGTCACTTTCTACCCTAATATAATGATATGACTTGTTTAAAAGCTAGACTTTTTCACATTAACATCTGATCTTGATTAACAAAGCATTTTTTCTTTAGTATTAACTCCTTTTAAACAAAAAAAAATTCTCTGTAAATTCTATTAACAATCCAACATTGACTTTCAGTAATAATTGATGACTATGAATGACATGCATATTCTTATAGTTTAAAATAGCCAGGTACTTTGATGAAATGCTAGGTGTTATCAGGAAAATATTCAGCTTAACTTTATCATTATTAAAATCACAGAAGTAAATTTAATTTTATTTAAAAATTTTACCCCTTTTTTGGAAAGTCAATAGAAGAGCATCTATGTTTTATGTTGCACTTTACAAACATTATGTCAAAATGCCTTCTTATGTGTGTGTGCTGAAAAATGACAGTGAGAAATTGTTAGGATCATACCATTACCATTTTTAAGGCTCTTCCCCAGTCTTCCTCTGGCAATTTTGAGTAACTGAACTACCCCCAAATGGTTTGGATTCAGGAAAATTGCAGCTTTCCATGGATTGTCTAATCTTAGTATAACTTGTCTAACAACTGAAGCAGAACCCTAAAGAGGATAATTAGAAATATATCCACTCTCCTCTCTCCCCAGTTGGTTTCTTGATCCAATCTCAAAATCTACCTTTCTCTCACCAACTGGAGCCTTGATCTAATCTAGATATCCCATTGAATTCATGCCTTCAGTATTTTCTCATGTCAATAGATTAATTCCATTCTATAAACCCGAGTCCCTGATTTTTCTCTAGCATATGAAGGTAGGGAACAAGAAAGAGTGCCTATCTAGAATGAGTCCTAAGTCAATCATCTCTCAGATAACTAACCAGTTATAACTAATTCATTTCCCTTTCTTTGTTTTAGACATTGGGAGAAATGCAAAGAAAGGAATAGGCACAACCACTAAATTTGGGAAAATCTAGTTGGGAAAATAATATGCATATGCCTTAAAATGAGAAAATATTTCTAATGTTTTGGAACTATGAAATTGATTTATAGGCAACTATGAATCAATGTATTATACAGTTTACCTCTAAAATCTTAGGGTTTTAAAAGAATTTCACAATGCCTTCTTAAAATGTACCTGAAAGGAATATAGAATTTGGATTGACTGAAAGGAGAACCTTTGGTCCCATCCACATAAAATTCTAGGCAGGAATATCAGCAACATGAGTGAAAACACAAGTTAATGTGTGAGAGAGTATAGGGTATAGAAAGAAACAAACAATCTATTAGGAAGAATGACATAAATTAAAAACAAGCTATTAAAAGTGCCCATCCTTAAAAGAACAGAGAAGTAAGGAATTAATTTAGTTGATTAAAGCAATTTTACTTAAGAGATGAGTTGAAGATTAAGATGAAAAGTCGAGAACTGATCTGGTAGGCTTCCAAAAATCAATCTGGCATGCAATAACTTTCATGCTATCCATACATATTCTCAAACTTCAAGATCATTTTACCTAATACTGAATTTTAGAGACTGTGAATTAAGATTTAAAATAATTTAAAGGAAAAATGAAAATGCCATCTTCAACAATAGATTGTTATAGATTTGTTTGCAATCAAGTAGAGTTCTGATAATTTGCTCTTTGAGTTCTACATACAAAGTGTTGTACAAGATAGCAGTGGAGAACATAAAATTGAAAAAAAATAGTGTCCAGTGTCACAATTTAAGAGAATTTTTAACTGAGCCTGACATAAAGGTAAATATATCAAAAAAAATATGGAAAACAATCCAAAACTAGAGAGCAACAAAATAAAATAACAAAGTGACAGATGAATAATAGAGGCATTAAGTGCTTTAAGAATTCAGTAGGATATTTCATAGTGAACATCCTGACTCTCATTGCCTGCAAATTGGGTGTCCTACAGTTTGCTTCTTTCCCACAATTCCCTGACTTTAACCCATAATGTTCCTTATTTTTCAGATCCATTTAATCATTTAATTGGATTAAATTTTACAAAGGAATATTTCTTTCAAAGAAACAACGAAGTAATTATACACACATCTTCCCCCTTTCCCCCCAACACCTGGGCATATAATCTCCATACACCACCTCAGTCTCTGTGGAATGGAAAGGGAGGGAATAAATTTACAATTTAGTTCATTTCCTTCAAAACGCATTTCCAAATTCCCAAATCCAAAGCTTTCCACCTTGGTCTTGAGTTTCAAACACTCCCAGGCCTTGCTGACTACACATCCAGTTTTGAATGTTGGTATTAAGGTCACAAGGCTTGATCCCAGGTGAAGCAGGAATATCACCAGTTGTGCCAGAACTGAAAGGACAAATGAAACAGACCAAAGAGAAAGCATTTCTACAAGGTCTAAAATTTCCCTTGTACAGTTCAGTTCTTAACACTGCCATTGTGAGTAAACTTGGACCTTCATCTTCTCAACTCACCTTGGGAAAGAAAGTATGACCTTCTGGGAGAGAGAGAGAGAGAGAGTGTATGTATGTGTGTGTGTGTGCCTGTAGATATGGCCTGTTTTGGCTGTGAAGCTAATTGAAAGAAACTATACCTACCTATATGAGAATGCAAAATCTCAGCTTCCCAAAGCTGGTCCCACCATTCTAGGTAATATGGAGATATGCAGCAATTCAAAGATTCAAAATTATAAACAAGATTTTATTTACATTAGATTTGAAGAAATAAATATAGATTTCTTTTTAAAATATATTTGATATTCATAATAAAATTTCTATTCATGTGATTTTCATTTAAAAATAATTCTTGTAATGATAATGAGTAAACATAAAAATTTGATTTCATTCATTTAAATTTGAAAATTCATTAAAAAAAAAGAAATACAAGTTCCTTGAGTAAGTGGATTTGGAGTTACAAAAAAAAAAATAACCCAAAAACTAGGCCTTTATTCTGGTTCTGCTATATGTGATTCTTATGACATCGTGACTTTGTAACACACTTAAACCTGCTCCTTCTAGAAGGCCGGATTAGATGGTTAATAAGATTTCTGCACTAGCTCTAAATTCTATAAACCTATGAATTACTAGCACAAATAAATATTTTTTACAAAAAAAATGAAGCATAAACAGCTTGGTAATTTTTCTATTCAGGCACTGAATAGTCCAAAGTAGAATTCATGTGTTAACACACACTAGAGATTATTTTTTAATGATTAACTCACATTTATTGTATTTTTTTGTTTCACACAATTAAATGATATTGTTACAGCATCTGTAGTTTAATAGGAACTACTTTCATAAGTGATAATACATCATATTCTATGTCAAGTTAATGGATATGTAGAAAAAAAACAGAAAGGAAAAGGCAGACTTTTCAACAGAAGCTAGATAGATTCTAAAGTGCTTACACAAAGGATACTTCTAGAACTCAATAACCTTAGTCAATTAATCTTCCAGTAAGGAAATGAGTAGGACTGAATAAGTACTAAGTTATTGTCATTTCTAGTGTTATTAATAAGTGCTGACCAAGTTACTTGGATTGCTTATATTAGTGTGAAATGGGACAAATCTACTTAATGTGAACAAATCCCTATATTGTGACATTGACTAATCACCTCATAAAAAATTCTGCATTTTTCTCATAACTTATTGATTGACTTCAAAGTTTTTTCAAGAACTGTTTTAACATTTGCATAAACAGAACAAATGAAAAGAAACTAACGAGAATATTTTGTTATTGTGCATACAAATATAAGTATTCAAAGTCAAAAAGATACCACGTAGTATTGACTTTCAAATGCACATCATTTGAAGTATATGCTATTTAATACAAAAAGATACTTTAAAACTGAAATTTTCAAAGTTATATTGATGGTAACAGTATCAATACCAGTTCTATATATGTGTAAATATGAGTTAGGTATATTTTGATATCATTAAAATTCTAAGTTCTATTGATTAAACTCCACAAGTTATTTTAAAGCTTGTTAGCTTTTATGAAGTAGGAGTATTACTTTATTGACAAAGTGTAATATCCTATATTTCTTCTTTCTGAAATATTAAATATAAAAATATATATGCTTATATGTGACCCTTACTATTTTGTTTCATTATATTGAATGATTTTAACTATAATTTCCATAAAAACATGTTTCTAAGTAGAATATCAATAATATTTAGAACTCCAGATAAGAATAATATTTATTTCTAAGTATCAGAACATATAACACTAACAAGCTCACCATGAAATGGTATTTAATTTAAAACTGGGGAAAATTAAAATGGAAAGTATTTCTCTGAAATTATGTTAACTAGTCAAAAGATTAATTTAAAACAATTGAGAAATAAAAGATAGGGCAAGATAAGTATCTGCCATTTACAATGAAACTTATTTGCAATTTGAGACTAATCTGTGCCATAGAATGAAATGAAAAACTCACCAAACAGTTTCAATATTTAGTTTTACAATTATAAAAAAATTGTAGTGTGATTCAAAAAAAATAAGCTTTATAAGTCAATTCTTCATCTTCACTAGAAATTTTGGATAGTTATTAACCAAAAGAAATTTTGTTTGTGTTATTCATATAATTTCCATAGAACTATTGAATCCAAAACAATATATATTACAAAGAGACTATTGCAGAGCTTCTCCTTAATCCTTATTAGTTTTCTTGTCTGTGTTCTACAGAATAGTAACACTGGACAAAGATTTAACCTAAAATGTGATAATAAGCTATCTTCTCCCTTCTCTGAGATGTAACTATTGATATTGCAGTCTACTTATATTGCAAAGATCTAAAGAGATGCATAAAATGGTTTTGATATAGAGAAATGCAGTGTAATATACTTGGTTAACCAAAAGTATGCTATAATGGATGAAGACACAAAACAAGGAACTTTTCTATATAATAATAGTTTTTTATTTTTCAAAATACATGCAAAGATAGTCTTCAACATTCACCCTTGCAAAATCTTGTGTTCCAAACCTTCCTCCTATCCTCCTCACCTCTCCTAGACAGCAAATAATCCAGTACAGATTAAACATGTGCAATTTTTCTAAATACTTATCATTTATCATGTTATACAAGAAAAATCAGATCAAAGAGGGGGAAAATCAGAAAGAAAAAGAAAGGCAAACAACAACCAAAAAAGGTGAAAATACTATCCTGTGATCCCCATTCAATATCTATAGTCCTCTCTCTGGATATGGATGCTCTTTCCATCAGAAGTCTATTGAAACTGCTTTGAATCACCTCGTTGTTGAAAAGAGCCAAGACCATCACAGATGTTCATCACATAAATTTGTTGTTGCTGTGTACAATGTTCTCTTGGTTCTACTCACTTCACTTAGTATCAATTTATGTAAGTCTCTCCAGGCCTTTCTCATATCAGCCTGCTGATCATTTTACTGATCATTTCTTATAGAACAATAATATTCTATTATATTTGTATACCATAACTTATTCAGCCAGTCCCCTGATTCCCCTTCACCTGATGGGCAATTCAGTCAGTTTCCAGTTCCTTGCCATTATAAAAAATGACTGCTACAAACACTTTTTTGCTTGGGTCCTTTTCCCTCCTTTATGATTTCCTTGGGATACAGAGCCAGTAGTGTCCCTGCTTTTTCAAGGGGTATAAAGAGTTTTATAGCCCTTAGGATATAGTTCCATATTGCATTCTATTCCATTCCTTTCCATTCCATTCAGAATGATTGGATCAATTCACAGTTCCACCAACCATGTATTAGTGTCCCAGTTTTCTCATATGATCGTCAACATTTATTATTTTTTCCTGTCATCTTAGCAATTTGAGAGCTGTGAAGTGGTACCTCAGAGTTGTCAAATAACTCCTTCTAAAAACTTCTTCATAAATATATAAGGTTAAGGGAAATTAGCATATCAATATTAAAGAAATCTGGATGAAAACATTCAGTTTATATTTTTGTGTGGGGTGGAGAACCTCTCAATATCCACACTATGAATAAGGAATAGATAAGTGTTACAAGATTGATCACATTCAGTTAGTATTTTGAAATAAAACTGTTGAAGGATTTTTAATTAGAATTCATCCTACATTAGAAGCCTTTGACATAATATCAATATAATATAATCACTTCAAAGCCACCAATTAAAAAAGATTTCTATTCCAAGTAAAAGAAATATTTCTATTCCAAGTATAATGAATATAAATGATCTATAATATATTGAAAACTTCAAAAATGAAAAATCAATTCTATGGCTGTTCTTATCACAGCCTATATACTTTTAGTCTTTATGGATATAGGATAAAGGAAAATATAATTAACTATCAATGCTAGTCAATGTTATTTCCTAGATAGAGACCTAACTTCATAACTAGGAAATACTGGGTTCAAATTCTGCCTCTGTCCTTGCAGACTTTGTGGTTCTGGGCAAATCGCTTAATCTCAAATCAGTTGATCTCTAAACACCTTTTTGAAACTAAGAGTTGCAAAGTATGTGCTGACCTGCTTTGATAGAGGGAATTTTTTTCATTTGGGAGATCTCTATACTAATGAAATGACAGAACTGGTTCAACCATACAATTATTTTTATACTTTATCAGTAGACTTATGAAGCCCTTGGATAGATGAGAATTAATAGATTAATTTAGTATTACAATGAAGAAATTAGGAATGCTTCTGGTAATAACCAATGAAAGATCCATAGGAATATAACCATGATAACATAAGAAATCTTAGTCTTCAGACTTATACATTCTCCCACATGACAAAAATTAATGATGGAGTGGGTAGGACTTATTACTATAGTTATCTGAGTTGTCACAAATATTATAAAAACTTATACAGGGAAAATACAAAAGCAGAACAGTTTATTTTTAACTCCCCCCTACTGGAGTGTGCTACTTGAATTTGCCTGTTGCATACATTATGGTTACAACTTTTGCTCTCTTGTTTCTTGTTGAAAAAATTTACAAGTTGAAGAGAGATCCCATCCAAGGCATGAAGGAAAGAGTACTAAACCAAATCAGTAGACCTATATTCTTTCTCTTTTTGGTCCTGTTAACTTAGGATATCCAGATTTCAGGATTTTGTTTTGTTTCTGTAACTTGCGTTTATACCTATCTTGCCAATGCCACAAGGGTTTTATTGGAAGAAAATATACAAAGGTTGTGAAAACAGTTTGAAATATGCATTTTTATCATCTTCTCCTTTCTCTCTCTCCTTCCTATAAGCCCATCTGACTTTAGGCAGGTCACTTAAATTTTTAAAAAGTTTTTTCATCTACAAAATTAAAATAATAATAAATATATTACCTACCTCAAGAGATCACTGTGAAGAATATATGTTATAATGTATGTATAATTATGTAGTTATGTGTAGTTATTGTGTTTTAAAGTTAGGAGAACTTTGGACCAACCCCTAATTTATCCAACCCCTAATTTATCATTTTTCAGAAAAAGAAGCTGAAACCTAAAAGGATTCAGTGTTTGCTCAAGATCACATGGATAAATAGCAGAGCTAGGATTTAAAACTGGTGTAACTCCAAGGCCAGTGATCTTTCCACTATATCACAGATCATCTCATATAAAATTTTAAGCAATTATAAACTTCACAGTCTGTCCAGTATTTGGACACACCAAATCATAAGCCCAAAAATCTGAAGATAATTTTTACAAGTCTCAATTAGAAATAATATAATTTTCAATGTTACTTTTAAAAATGCCTTTTTATCTTTCTTTCTGTAATAGCTAATAAACATCCTTAGATTTCCACTTTAGAATATTTGTCTACTTCATTTGCCTTTGTATGTTACAGCTGTTTGAAATATTGCATTAGTTTGTTTTTCTCTGTGTATCTAGGATCATTTGAATTTGTGAGTTATGCTAGTCTTTATGCTATCTTCTTGCTTTTTTTTCTAGCCTGGCTCTTCAGATAAGCTATCTTTATATAGAAATATCCATTATGTGATATCTTTTACCCCAACTTATCCTACTTTTAAAATTTTCTCTACTTTTAAAAAAGAAGACATAAGGAGAGGTAAACAAAAAGAAACATAGATATAAAGTCTGAGAAATATATTTTTTTAAAAAAGAGAGAGAAACAATTGAGGAAACAGAATTTCAGAAAGTGTAGATGACTTGTCCAAGAGCCAATTCAAGGCAAAGCTAAAACTAAAACACAGCTTTTGTGAATGCCAGTGCAATTTACCCCCATTAAATTGTAAGTTTCTACTAGAGTAATCTATATTATGCTTTCTATTCTTTGATTATACCTTTCATCCTTCCATTATTCATCTTGTCTCTGTTTCCAAGTCAAATAATTAATATGCATGTATAAACAAGTATTTGGTTTTTTAATGGCTTCCATTAATGTTTTCATAGTGAACCAATATATGATGGTGTTTATTTCCAAAAGGATTAATTAACATAGAACCATATAGCTAATAGAATCACTAGCCATTTTATCTGAACTGAAATTCCATATAAAAATACATAGTTACAGTTTTCCCTTTATTTGACAATTACTTTGTTATGCAGACTATATCAAGAGGCTAAACTTTTTGAATCTTTACAAAATGTTCTGCAAAATGAAAATTCTTACTGTTTAATTTTTCGCACATATATTTAATGATCTTTTGAAGAAATAGCCCCAATACACCAAAAATACGCTGTGATCAGTTTTAAAAAATCTTTGTCATTTCAAATTTCACTGTTAATAAGGCTTGTTTAAATTACAATCATAGTAATGAAGATAATGAAGTGGTGAAATAAATGTAATGATTCTCCCTCATATCCTTGTTCACAAGGCCATATTTATCCTTGTTAATCCTTGCCATAACATTCCCTATGTAATGGAGTAAAAAAGTAGGAAGAAAGCTTTCAAATTATGCAGTGTCTTAAAAGCAGGAGGTCCCCCTTTTTGTATTTCTTCTTCGCTCTGTGGAGCCAATTTTTAGGAAATTATAAACAGACTTGGAATAAAAGCTTCAATATATACTAAATAATGAACTAAGATCTGTTTTTCTAGAAACGTTTTTGTTCTTTTTATAAATTGTGTAACTAGCTATTGGGACAAAAATGGAATTAACAAGAAAAGGATGATCTTATTTTTCTGTAGGGGTATAGTGACTTTTAACATGATAAACAGCAACCAAAGCTTATAAGATTTCTTTTTAAATACATATGAGACAAAATAAATTCATATTTTTATAATCAAGTTTTCATATTTGTATAAAGAAACCATTCACATTTTAAAAAGTCATTACCATTCTATTGGATTGTCTAAAAGTAATAGAGCTAAAATTTGCAACCTAATAGACAGTGGAATAAGTTTTCTGTGCTTTTTGAAACTTAAGTAAGACAAGTTTATTTTTCTAGACTTGAGAGAGAAGAATATAAATACATTCATAGATATATACATATTTAAATAAATGATTAAATAGATAAAAACTATAAATGAATGAAATATAAACATTCTATATGCAAGTGTGTAGAACAGAAATAGGCCCTGTATCTATTATTTCATTGTTTTATGAAACTTCATCTACCAATTCAAATCAATACATTCTTTGTAGTTTATAATCCTCCAGAGTTATCTTGAATCTCATAGCTAATATGTATCAGAGGCAGGATTGAACATATGCCTTGTTGGCTTGAAAACTATTACTCTATTCTGTATGCTATGCTCAATTTAATATATGTGCACATGTGTTCTTTACACAGAGACATGCACACATATTACTATTTATAAGTCATTAATAGAGCTGGAAGAGATCTCAGTGGCCTACCAGAGTAGGAAAGAGTTGCGCTTGAAGCTAAAACCTAAATTTGAGTGGTGTCTTGGATGCACACTAATTGTGTTATCCTGTATAAGGTACTTAAATTATCAACTTCTAGGCAATCCTCTCAGACTTATAAATTTCATAAAAGGTTCTTTCCTTCTGGATAGAATTTCCTTATCTGAGAATTTTCTATATTAATGAAATCACAGTTTCTGGCCCTTTATGTAGAGATATATAGTGTATCATTAGATACATATAGTCTATAGAATAAAGAAATTTAATCTTAAAAAACATCTTGCTGAGGGGCAGATAGGTAGCACATTAGATAGAGTGCCGTCTCTGGAATCAGAATTCAAATACAGTTTCAAACTTCCGACACTTACCAGTATGACCCTGGGCAAGTCACTTAACCCTAATTCCTTTGCCCCCCCCCCAAAAAAAATCTTTCTGGCTTTACATTCTATTTATTTATTTAGCATTCTTTTTGAATTAAATACCTAATTTCTAAATTCCTAAAATTCATTTATTTCCTTATCATTACTTTTAAGTGAGCTAATAGCTAAATTTTATGAATTCTCCTATTGTCCAAAAATAGTCTGATATTCACTCAATAATCTACTATCATTGACCAGGACATTCCATTTATTTTTAAAAGTATATTCTTGGGGCAGCTAGGTGGCGCAGTGGATAGAGCACCAGCCCTGAAGTCAGGAAGACCTGAGTTCAAATCTGGTCTCAGACACTTAACATTCCCTAGCTGTGTGACCCTGGGCAAGTCACTTAACCCCAACTGCCTCAGCAAAAAGCAAATATATATATATATATATTCTCTATCTCTAATATAGACATGCACAATAATTAAGAGTGTAACTTCCATTTTCACTAACTTCCCTTTATGATTCTAAAAATGTTAAACAGAATATTTTGTAATGGGCTAATGTTTTCCTAGTGAAAAGCCTGGTGCTTTAATACCCAGACAAGAAGAGGGTTACACAAGGTTTTGTCAAATGGAGAAGAAAAGGTTTATTTGCAGAGAAGAAAGAAAAATGGGGAATATTTGGAGAGCTGAACAAGGACTTTCCATCTAAAATGTTTGCTCTGACTTTACAATGAATAGATAGGGAAAATTTTTTTAAATGTTTAAGAAAAATTTGGCTAAGAAAACACAGAATTCCAATATGACAAAATGTGTTATAAAGTGAAAACTAAGCAAAAAAGCCTTGTTTAAAAAACATATACCCACAGCATATTGTTATAACATGGATCATCCAAATCAGGTAACAATAGAAAAGCTATTGTTTGGTTCTAATATGTCTGATTTCTTTTTATGATGTCTTTTTAAAAATGCATGAATCTACACATCTTATTCAACTTGGGATGTCTTGTGATCTTAGTGTTGTTGTTTTCTGTATTTTCATATGGTCATTTTTATGTTATTTTGTATCTTTGTAGCTTTATGTATGCATTAACCTATATTTGCATAATTCATTATTTTTCGAACTATATTATGAGTGTAACAAAGTTACTTTGAATTCTTGTTAGAAAAAGGAGTCAATTCTTCTGCCCTCTATCTTTCTCTTTAACCACTGCCCTTATTTGGTGGTATCATCAACAAATGCTCCTTTCTGACATTGATGACATTTATATGCGTTGTTGTTATTATTACTTTTTGTCAGGAAGTGTGATACCATCAGTATGAGGGACTCCTTTCACTGATGGAAACATCAGTTGTCTTCAAACTCTGGTCTTTTAGAATTGCTTTGGGTACTGAGATGTTGAATGGCTTCTCCATGACTGCACAGTTAGTCTGTGCCAATGGCAGGACTTAAACAAAGATCTTTCTGACTCTTGGGTTGGTCCTCTGTATATTTGCCTGTTATATGTTAAAATCTGGGCCCTGATATAATCACTTCAGCAAACCACTCATATTTAATCTCAGCACCAACCTTGACTCCTTGATATGACTTGTGCAAAAGTTATGTAACCCCCTCCTAATTGTAGAGTTCTTGATATTATTTCCTAAATATATTGACATAGTGGGTTACAAAATCAAGACTCTTATTAAAAGGATATAGTTTGTTCTCTTGATTGTCAAGTCTTGAAATGTGATGAGATCAGTTTGTTTGACAGGGGTCATTCCTTTATTTTTTGAATATTTTAAATTGGAATTCCAAAGGAAAAATCTACTTATGATAATATATGATACACACACACACTCCAGTATATGAACTGGCAGAATTAGCTTCTCTCCTCCCCCATTTTAAGTAGTTCATCTTTCCTAGGTTTGGGTATCTCAACAAACATCCAAAAATTCTTAAAAAATGTTATATCGTTAAATCACCTTGAATGACAATGGTAATTGAAGTCAGGTTACATCTAGCATATTGAAATAATTTCATTCTGATCTGACCTGTGCACTTCTTGCTCATAGCAATATTCTCCCTTGGTTTTCAAAAAAAACAAAAACAAAAATAAGTCTTCCCAATGGTGTTATTTAATGAACAAAAAACATTTGCCTTTTTAAAGTAAATTGTATTCTTGAGAAGTGTTATTTCATCATTTCCTTTCTAATTCTTCCTTAAGTAATTGAATTTCAGTTCCCTGCCTTAGCTTTTCTGAAGTAACCCCTTAAAAGCCATCAGTATTGTTTTGTAGCTCTCCATCATGTTTTTCTGTAGCTTCTGGGGTGTATGTGTATATGTATATATGAGAAAGAGGAAGAGAGACAGACAGACACACAGACACACAGAGAGAGACAGAGAGACAGAAAAACATAGAGAGAGGAAGAGAAAGAGAAAGAGAAAGAGAAAGGGAGACAGACAGACAGAAAAACAGAAAGAAAGAAACAAAGACAGAGACAGATTTACTATTTCAGTTTCTTAGGTACTTTGTTCAGTCAGTGAGGTTTTTCCTACCCTTCTCTTGTGTGTAAAAATGGGTTCAACCTAATATTCTTTATACCATTTGATAATATCCTTTAACTTACATTCTTTAATTCCTTCTACCAAATATTTTCATATATTCCACAAGTATTGAAATCCATGAAATTTGACCATTTTTAAATTTTTGTTCACCCTTTTGCCTTAGAATTTTATGTTGCCAGTTCCCCTTTATTTGCAAGTATCTAGTCAAGAGAAAATTTCCTTTATTTCATTTCCCCTTCCCTTTCTGTCCCCTTCTTTCTAGCCCAAAAGTTTTTTCATGCTAAGAAGACAAGTTAAATATCATTTATTAAGCACTGGAACATCAAGGGCTAGGCTAAGACTTGCTGATATAAAATAAGGCAAAAAACAAAAACAAAACAAAAGTCCCCATTCTCAAAGAACTCACCATCTAATGAGGCGATAACATGCAAATAGTTTGGTTATAGACAAGCTATATATGGGATACATCAGAGACAGTTTGAAAAAACATAAAGGACAGTTTATAAGTTATTTTGATATTCTAGCAGAAGACTAGCTTACAAATCTAGCAGCAATAAGGAATAGAGTGTGGTCCTTGCCAATGTCACAAATTAGCACTACCAGAAGGACCAAAATTTAAGATTGTCTCTAGCTGCCATGAAAATTTTATATGTTCCTTCCTAGTGTAATCCTTGGCCTGGACACAGTTTCTGAGGACCAGGCTTCCCTGCCTTTCCATTTTGAACATTTTACACTTGTAGAATTACACAAATAAATTTCAGCCATGCCAGCTAACCAAACAAGAAGCAACATGGAATTCAGAAAATCTACCTTCAAGTCCTACTTCAACCACATACAAGTTGTGTAATGATGTTCAAGTCAATTGATTAATCAAAATCTGTCTTTAAGACTTTGTTTAAACAAGTTGCTAATATAAATTGGTGGTAATATTCAGACCAGGAATTTATCTGCCTATGAAATTGTATAGGTCTAGACCAGAAATATAACAAAGGAACTCAACCAAACAGAATCGCAGCCATTAATAAGGACTTCAGTCATTTTATATGATCATAGCAATGCAAGTATACTTCCATACAACAGATATTTATGTCATATATCTAATCATGTTCTTGAAAGTATATACCTATTTCCAAGTTACTGTGCCCATTTTATGGAGGCAACAAAGTGAGAATAAAGAAGTATCAGTCTATATATAGTTTGAAATCTATTTTACAATCCATTAATTAAGGGAAGATATATCTAAATCAAGTAATGTAGTAAAGTTTCTATTTAAGTAAACTCTTTCATCATACAAGCAACATGACTGCTAGGAGATATGGCATCATACTAGGAATATGGAGACCTGAGTTCAAATCCTGATTAAATTCTTAACAATCAGCATTCTCATGGGCAAGTCAGAACTTTGTAGAGCCTCATTTTTCTCATCTGCTAATCATAATTATACTACCTACCTCACAGGGGTATTGTGAGGAAAATACTTTGAAAACCATAAAACATTCTGTGCATTATATAGATTAATCTTTGTAAAGGAAAATATTTTAGAACAGTAATAAGTAATCTTTTGAATAATTCTGTAAAAATTTTCTTAAAATTTAAGCACATCAACAAAAAATGACATGTATATAATAAATCTCTATGTTGCCCTCTATTTGCTGTTTAACTTATCCTGATTTCCTTAAAAATTGAACTGTTCTGTAGTTTTATGCATTGTTTTTAACTGCTGCCTTTTCCCTTGGGACTAACAAATTTAATTTTAAATTCTCTTGTTCTTGAAGTTTTTGAAGAACTTTCTTCTTACTATTTATACTCTCTTAAATATTGTAATACTTATTATTACAATGTATAAATATATAAATACATGATATGTCAGAAAATTATATCATACAGGTAATATAAATACCTAAATAAAGTTATATAGAAATAAATAATAGCCCCAAACTTCTTATTAGTCGAAACATATTACTTTGAAATAGAAATGTGAATAACTCTTGCTTACTTAATTAAATGGTACCCCCAAGGGCTGTAACAAAGAGACAGCTTTTCTTGTCAAGCATGTTTCATAGCATTTGCTTTGTCACTGAAATATTTATTTTTCCTTTTTGGAAATCCCTGAGCTGACATGAAAGATATGACGGGAAGTTGTGCTTCTTTTTATTGGCAAATCCATTCCCAGGACTGGAACTTGTTTTGTTTTTATTCTTTTCATCTTTATCATCTTGACTGAATATCCCTAAATTTTTGTACCATAATTTTGTCACTGTGACACAGTTTCATTTGTGTTTTAATATGATGCATGTTCCCAATAATCAAAGGAGAATACAATATGCTTTGGCCAATCATCTTTAGCAGGTGACACTGCTTAGCATTTCATGCAAGTCTGGAATGATTTATAATGGGGCCTTAACAATGTTGCAATGTAACAACTTCATTATAATTGATCTTGTCTTGACTCTGACTTTTAATTTGGGTACATTGTTATCTAGTAAGCCAAAAAGTAAATGTGTTGTCTATCTTAATGATCCTAAGAACTGAGGTATTCTTTGGCAGTCCATGAATTTATCAGACATGATTTAGATGAAGTTAGTTACTTTCTTCCTGTAAATGGAGTAAAAATAATGGTTACATGATATGCCATTTTGGCTTCATTTTTTTAAAAAAAATCAAATTGACCTTACTTACTGGAACTTTATTTGAGGTAGTATTCTTTCACAGAATAACTTCAATTAATTTAGATATGTAAGAAGTCCTATAGTTCATTGGGAAATTATCTAAACCTACAAGGGAAAATGCTAAAACATTAAATAGAAGAGCAAAACAAATAGTAGTCAATTTGTCATTTTATTTACATCCTGTTTAGATGATTGCCCTTCCTTCACCACTCCTACAAACTGTATTAATAGGTTATTTTGGAACAAATTGTTTTGGGGAAAAGAAATAGAAATCTTATAGAAATTGTCATTCAGAGTAATGTTACTTATATTTTATGTAGGGAATGACATATGTGAAATCATCTTATTTGTCTTTTAGTGGTTTGGTGTTACTTTTTTTTATTATTATTAATTTTTCCAGCATTTACTATAACTCCCTCCTACTTCCCCACAGTTGAAGAATTTTTTAAAATGAAAAATAACAACCTTTGTGTTTAAAAATTCATAAACCATTTGTATATACTTTAAAGTATAAAAACTGGAATTTTTAATAGATGATGTCTTACCTTTTTTTTTTTTTTGAGGCAAGTACATTTACCACTAGAATTTTGTCCAAAAGGAAATGGGAAGAGAGAATATTCCTTCCCACTTCTCAATAATTGTTTCTTTATAACCTAGCTTTATATTGATTGTTCATGATTCTTCATAAGATATTAAACCAATTTAAATTGTATTTTAGTTCTGAAAATATTTTTCATTTCTCTTGTCACCAACTGTTGGATATTTACTACCCAATGATAAAGGATTACCTCCTCTTAGTTACTGTTTATTTTCTTAGTGAATCATTTGATTTCAATTATGACAGCTAATTTTTTTTTTATTTTTTTTTCAAACCCCTGTTTTTATGTGTGTATTTTTTTCCTCTGCCTAGACCTGGTTAACCATTTCTGTGAACAGGTCCTCAATTTTTTACTTTGTCCCTACTTTCCTGTCGTAGCCCCATCTTCCCCTGGTGTCGACTCCGTACCCTTACAGCGCACAGGCAGTCAGCACGGCACACAGAATGCAGCATCGACCTTCCAGAGGGCCAGTTACGCTGCAGGCCCAGCCTCCAATTACGCAGACCCCTACCGACAGCTGCAGTATTGTCCTTCTGTCGAGTCACCATACAGCAAATCTGGGCCTGCCATACCACCTGAAGGGACTTTGGCTAGGTCACCTTCCATTGATAGCATTCAGAAAGATCCCAGGTGGGTGAAAACTTAATTTTTTTTCTACATTACATATCACAAAAAAAGTTTCTAACTTTACTTTGTATTATTACTTTTTTACTTGTGTTTTAAGAGCATTGATTTACTTTTGAGTTCTGTGATTCTAGGTTTAGGTTACAATCCAATGTGTTTTGAATTATCTATGGAATCTAATGTCTTTCTAAATAAAAGAAAAACTAATGTGAGAATTTCTAAATATGCATATTTATAGCTATTAATAAGAAAAAGAACATATTTGCTCTATGCAATGAGAAGGGATATTGGTGAGGTTGCCTCTGAAGACCTGAAGTCACATGTTTTATTTTTACATTAATTGATCAGTAATATCACCCTCCCCTTCTTTTTAAATGAATGCTTCTTTGGCCCTCAGTGAGTTTTCTATCATGATATAAATTCCTGAAGAAAGATAGTAGCACCATTAAAACCAAGGAAATTCTAGTTACTCTACTGCTTTCATATCTCTCCATTTGAAAATAAACTTTAAGGAATAAATTGTTTCTGAGCTTACAAAAGCCATGAAAAATATTTATTAAAGAAATTGGTAATAGGTGCTCCTTCTTCCTATCCTCCCCGCAGTAGCATCAGAATTAGTAATACTATACTTCTGAAGTTGAAATTGCTTTGTTGTATAGTTAAACAATGTTTTATTCATATTCACTAGATTTATGCAGATAGAGCTACCATAAATATATGTCTCCATCTGTGAGTACTATAGTTATGTCACATTTCCAGTATCTTTATGAAAAGGCATGTGACTTGAGTATATAAGAGTATATACTGAAAATTCATCCCAAAGAAATTTAACTGGTAGAGTCTAGGAGTGCAGTTGTAGTGTGGAGGAGGTTTTGCATATATTTTACAGAGAAAGAAATAATATCCATTGACATGTAAATGTTAAGATAGGTAATTTTATGGCATGCCTTGAAATAGTTACTTGAGCACTATTCATACCAAATTTGAAGAACCCACATTGAACTGAGTGTTTGATATAATCTTACCTCTGTTATGTATTCAAAATAAATGCTGTTATGATGAATAATATAAGAGCAATTATTAATCCAATGCAATAGTCCTGATATTTCAATTTCTTTACAAATGTTGGCCACCATACACTTAATCCTCAGCTGTGTTAAAAAAAATTACATACTTAATTCTGGCACTACTAGTTAAAAAGTAATCTTTAAAAAAACTGTTTTAATCTATTTTTGATGTCTTATTTTGATGCTTACAAAAAATTTGAAATTGGACAAAATCAGAACTGTGACTTCATGGGCATAGGGAATTCCCATTGAAGAAAAACCTCTCCCATGGAAAGAAGTACTTTTTCAGTAATTCATAATCATTTCATATAAACAGGTGGAAAAGGATGGAGAAATAAAATGAATCAGAATCATCAAGAAGCATCATGGACTATAATAGTTATAAATAAAAATAATCATTTTAGAGTAAAAGGTATGAAGAATGATTATTACATATTTTTAAAAGGAAAATAGTTTCATCTTAAATGAATGGATTTTAAAATGTAGGAGCATGGGATATTACTTGAAAAGAAACCAAATTTCTGAAAAGTGTGATTCTGCAACATTGTCAGAGGACATCAGTAGTGTTGTTCAGTTGGACATGCTGTGTTTTAGTATAACCTGAGTCATTCTCCTGATTGCTGTCCCTTTGTGGACATTAATAAGATGGAGAACATCCAGAGCAGGAGGGTTATTAGGATGTACAACAGCTTTGAGTGCATGTCACATAAGTATCTGTTGTTGGCATGGTAGAGGAGGGATGATCATGGGACTACTGTTTAATTGATTTCCCTCTAGTCCACTTGACGGAATATAATTCTGCCCAAGACTCCATCCAATATGAATCAGTATTTATAGCTCAGAAATGGAAGTATCATGAGTCCTTATATTGGCTTAATAATTGCTTTTATATTATTCATGATAATAACATTTGTTTTGAATAAATATCAACCAGGAGAATGGCTTGATCTTCAGTCTATACTAAAATATAAAGAGGATAGTAAAGAAACCAAAAGGGCATTAAAGTCTTAAAATATAAAAAAGTGATTATGCTGTTATTCTTGATTTTATTCTAGTATTATCCGATAGAATCATAAGGCAGCCAGCCATAGCCTATATTTATGGAAGAGATGCTTTGTAGTTATTGTTTTTGGAATAGTATCTTAGTAAATGTTTTTGTTTTTCCCCCCCTGGCTAAAAGTAAACGGCAAGAGAGACTCATGAGCTTTGTAGTTCTAGGAGTGGAAACTCAGCAAGTATTTTGATGCAAGAGTAGATGAATCAAAGATGAGTCTAAGGTCCTGAATCTAGGTGATTTAGAAGAAAATAGTGTCTTTTTTCCATTTCAGGTTAGTATTTAAAGAGTTGAGTATTGCACAGTATTCCACCCCATTTCAAATAAAAATAAATGTTTATTTTTGTTAGCATGTTAATAGGATGAGTTGTATACAAGTATTTAGGTTCAAGACCGAACCTACTTACTTTGACAGAGTAACTTAATGAAAGAATGAGAAATAAATTCCAAAGTTCTTAAGGCTGAGGTATTTTGGTGTGTTGTAGATTCTACCATTCTTTTTTCCTACATAAAGACAAAATTTGTCACTTCAAAGTTCTTTAAAATAATTTCATGCATGAGTTTTGCAGTAATAGAAGTTGTCTTATTTTTAATCCTTTTTGATTAATCCTCTTATTTTGGATGTTGTTAATTTCTGATACACACTTCTCAAAAGTAATTTATCTATTGTCAACATGGGAAAATGATTTCACTTACTGCAATTGTGATTCACTTGTTTCACTTAACATAGAATTGGCTTGTTGAAACTGATATCTTTATTGAAAGAACAAAAGAAAATATGTACATCAGATTTTTAAATTGGAACATGTGGACAGAACTAGAATTTGCATTTTATTGTCACCATTTCACATGAAAATTATACTTTGTGTAATTCTGTTGTTCTTTTAAGAGGACTTTATTTTCTAATTAATATTGTAAAGAACTGTATCATATATAATGACATTTTATATAACTGTTATAGATTTATTTTATGTTATAGAGGATTCTTACCAATTTCTAGTGAAGAATGAAAGGCTTGAAATTTACCCTGCAGTTTATTATAAGCAGGTATTTTGTGCACAATGAGTTAGATGCTAGGAAAATTGATTACTAAAATAAGTGAAAAATAAAGAAAGACATTTTTAAATATCTGATATTATCTTCTACATATTAAATTTCTATTTTGTAAGTAATATTTTGTAAGTAATATTTTGTAAGTAATATTTTATTGTCTTGACAATTGGAATGTGAATTCCTTGGGGCAGGAACTGTTTTTGTCACTTTTTTGCATCTTCACCATTTTCATATTGATAGGCATTTAATAGATGTTTGATAATGCTTGTTAAATAATTCACTGATAATCTCATAGGGATCTCATCTTAAATTAGCTTTTATGTTACCTTATTTGAGATAAATTGGCAAATAAAAAGAGAAAAAGCAGGGGTTTTTTTGCCTAGAATTTTCTTTCTTGCATGTCTGAGAATTTATACATCAAATTGTCTTTGCTTACCTGCAGAAAATTCAAAGAAAAAACTTTCTAAGTGTTCCAGATTCTTAGTCTCTGAAGGGAAAATCTCTGAAGAGTCTGAAGTTCCTAATAAATTCCTTGTGGTATCTAGGTAACTCCTCTAACATTTATTTTCCCTTGAGAATATTCTTTAAAATCCCTTCATTTCACTCTGCATTTGTCTATGGAAGATCTTGCTATGATGTGATGAACTATCTCCATAGGAAAGATCTTTTTCAAAACATCTTCCCAAAACTACAATATCTATTGAACATGAAGTCACTCTCATTCTGCCAATTTGGCCACAGAATACAGTAGCCGTAAAAATGCAGTTCAGATTCACGCCATTGCAAGCAGAAGGTATCTTCCTAAACTGTTCCCACTGGCATCATTTCAGATATTATTTACTTGAGTGATTTATTGACCTTTAATCAGCAATGAATGCTACTACTTGCACTTTAACTAAAGGTGTTTCATAAGGAGTTTCATTCCAAACAAATAAAGATGAACATCACCAAAGGTCATAGAAAGCTGTGTGCTGGTTGTGAGCAGGTTGAAACAAAAAACCAATCAGTAATTCTGATGAAGAATAGGTGTAAAAGATGTCACTGAAGAATTGTATAATAGAAAAAGATGACAACTCTGTCATATGTCAAGAATGAGAGAAGACAAATGGATATCCAGAATCTTCCAGTGATACCCTTAACAATGGGTTGAAACTGTATGGAGGACTTTCAGGAAGATATAAGGAGAATCATCTAGCATGTACAGACAAGGATGGGATTCAGGTTTTGTCCTTTAAAAAACTTACAAATTAATGAGAACACAGACCTATTTGAGTGGTAACTATTCATGCTCCAAGGAAGAAGTGGAGTTAGATGGTTTTTAACAGTTCTTTGTAGTAATCAATCCTATGAAGCCTCTTGTGAAGAATTCTTGCCCCTTCTATCCTAAAAATGTAATTGAGACTATAATTCTGGGTTCCTACCTCCGGAGTTCTTAATGCTGTGCTAGGAACAGAGTATACATGAGTAAATAATTATTTGAGAGAAGCAAACTGGCTTTGTACATAATGAGATGCACTTGGAGCCAAGAAGACCTGGATTTAAATTTTGTCTCAGTTATTTATTAGCTATATGACCTAAAACAAGATCTTTAGTCTTTCTTATCCTTAGTTTTTTCAACTGTGAAAATAAATGCCTCTTTGCTTCACAAGCTACTTCTGAGGATCGAATTGTGGGAGGGAGAATTTATTGAAAATTTACTTTGCAAAATTTGTAAATATAATTGTGAGATATTTGCTTAGGCAATTGGAGTTAAGTGACTTACCCAGGATCACACAGGTAGGAAGTGTTAAGTGTCTGAGACCAGATTTGAACTTAGGTCCTCCTGACTTCAGGGCTGCTCTATCCACTGTATCACCTAGCTGTCCCATCATGAGATATTTTGTATTACTTGATAAAACAAGTATTTAAATGCATCACAATAATATACCGTCCAAAGGATTTTTACCAACAAAAACTTATTTGGAATGCTAATTCTGAATTGTCCAATGTTAATTCTAACATACGGGTTTGTGCTGAGTATTCTTGTCCTTCATACTTTTTTTCTGTGCTTTTGTTCACCCCACCATTGTCTTCATTATTGTTGTTGTTTTTAGTAACAATATTTTAGAAAAGAACAATTTTTAAATTAAAAAAATTTCAGTTGATATGTTATGAAAATGTCTACCTATGAAAATTAGAGAAACACAAATTTTAAAAATCAGTTATATAACTATAGGAATCTTGACAGACACAATTCTTGACTTAAGTTTTTTTTTCCACCTCCCCGTACTTTAATATACATTAACATAGATTTTTTCAAATAACTATAATGGTGTTAAGCAACAATATGGAATAGTGAGATGGGTCTTGAATTGAATATGTGAAGAACTGTGTCTACTTTTGTTAGGTTCTATTCCCGTCTCTGAAACTAGTTAGCCCTTGTCATGTCCTTTCATTTTCTGAATTGCATTGTGTTCCTGGGGAAAAAAATAAGGGAAGAGACCTTCCATTTCCATCTCACTATTATGCTTATGCTAGTTCTTTATTCAACCCTCTTTTCTCTTAGCATTTTTTAAATCACTAATCATTCAACTGTATCCAAAAGAATTTGATTTCTTTTTGTCTCCCTAGCACATAAGTACACCATTCATGAAGCACTTTATATATCTATTCATCAAAACAAATAAAATCATTGGAATAAAGGGAAAAGAATACAATGGTCTATCCTTGTGTTGTATAATTTCATTTTAACACTTGTCAGCATTTTACCCTTGGTTGTACATGCTCCTACCAGAAGGAGCAATTGCATTGTTAGCTTTCTTGTTTGTAAGTTGTCCCCCTTTCCTTCTCCTAATTTTCAGCATTTGATGGATGAGGACTAATGAGCATTTAAATATTTGCTGTTGTATAGAATCCAGTTGTGTTTGATGGCCAGTTTGTTACTAGTTAAAATTTCATTCTGTTTTCTCTGAATGTATCATAGACATTGGAATTAATTAATTGAACTAAAATGAACATTTTTACAATAATGAATGTGCATTATTAGAAAAAGTTATTTATGATACTTTGTTAGCCTGACAAATCAGGGAACTGAAAATATTTTCATTCTAAAGATAAAGCTTAACACAAGGTAGACTTGATAGTTTTAATTCTCTTAAAATAATAACTGAAAACAAGGGGTATCCAGTATGGGACTATGTTGTACCATGGACTGAAACCAAAAAAAGGGCAACAAATGTGAAGTGAAAGAATCAGAGTAGAGTTTATTATTATTATTATTATTATTATTGCTTTTTGCTGAGGCAATTGGGGTTAAGTGACTTGTTCAGGGTCACACAACGAGGGAATGTTAAGTGTCTGAGAACAAATTTGAACTCAGGTCCTCCTGACTTCAGGGCTGGTGCTCTATTCATTGCGCCACCTAGCTGCCCCTGAGAGTAGAGTTTATGCCTTCTATAGAGGAAGGAATTCTTGCCATCCTCTAACCCTCCAGTTAACAAGGAGAAGAGGAGACCAAGGGAGACAGAGTTCATCAAGGCTTGAATTAGTTGGGTGATGGTGAGTTTAGAAGTCTGAGTTTATTCTGGGAAGAGTATCTTCTTCCAGGCAATTGAAACCAGGTAAAGTAGCATAGGCAGCAAGCCAAACTGCCTGTCAAAAGATTCTATAGGAGATAAATGTTTGGGGTTTTTTTCAGTCTTCTTGATAATAGCTGACACACTCCATGCTTACAAAACACAAACAAAACAAAAATAAAATGTTTTATATACCTTATATACATTATCTCAGTAATCCTATTCTAAATAGTTTGGCATACAGTATAACTGCATTTGGAGATAAGACAAGACTCTTGTCTTCCTTTGCAAGGTCTTTCTGAGGAAGTTTCAATATACTTCTTTCTCATCATTTCAAGTCTACTGTTTGTGAAACTAGGTCTCTAAAAGTTCTGTTAAAATCAGTTTAGTTCTAAAGCCATTGAGGCAGTTCAGTAGTTAAATAAATAAAAACATTTAGATATTTCCTAAGATAGAGTTCCTGAGGGAGTCTTTATTTATTTTATCAATGAAATGTTTTATTTATTTTGTGAGCATGCAGTACAAGTGATTGACTTGTGATTTCATGATCAAAAGGAAATTCTAGGTGAGGACAATTCCTTTTCTAAGGCTGATCAGTAACTGATCCACAACTTATAGCATTAGAATTGTTCATGACATTGAGAGATCAAATAAATCTCATAGTCAAATGGCTATTAAATTCCAGAAGCAGGGTTTGGGCATACATTGAGAAGCTAGAAATTGTCTAGAGCAGAACAGGTAGAGTATCTTGACTGGGGAAGGGCTTTAAGTTCAAGGAATAAGAAGCAGACTTAATAAAGGAATGGGTCATGTTTCTTTGGAGAAAAGAAGGATTAGGTAGCTGTTTTCAAATCTCTGAGGGGCTATCATGTGGAAGAACTTGTTCTGAAAGTTGTTGCATTTGGCCTGTAAAAGATACAGTGATTAAACTGTTAAGCCTGAGTTAGAAAGACTCATCTTTATGAGTTCAAATAAGGCCTCAGACACTTATTAGCTATTTGGCCCTGGGCAGGTCCCTTAGCCCTGTTTACCTTAGATTCCTCCTTTGTAAAAATTAGCTGGATAAATAAATGACAAACCACTCCAGTATCTCTGCTAAGAAAACTCTAAATGGGGCTATAAGGAATCAGAAACAACTGAACAAATTTGGCCCCAGAGGGCAGAATCAGAATATGTAGATATTGAAATGAAGCAAATTTAGGTTTGAAATCAAGAAAATTTCCTAACTTAGAGATCTCTCAAAGTGAAATGGATTTCCTAGAGAAATGATGAGTTCCCCAATTTTTAGAGGTCTTCAAGCTCTTTGTTTAGGTAGCTATGTGGAGAGCTGAATCTGAATTCAGGTTTAGCCTCAGACAATTATTGTCTTTGTGACCCTAGCCAAGTCACAACCTTTGCTTCAGTTTCCCCATCTGTAAAAGGGGGGTAATAGCACTTGCCTCATAGGGATGTGAGGATCAACTGAGATAAGTGTAAAATACTTTACAAACCTTGAAGTATTGTATTAATACTAACTTGTTATTGTGATGATGATGGTGGTGAGCTCTTAGCATGTATATTATGGCAGGGCTTTCTTCAGTATAAAATTTAGACTAATTGAACACATCTCAAATTTGCTTATACTGGTAATCAAGATTAGTTCTAAAATTTTGCATTTTCACCAGCATATTTATAGATTAATGATGCTATTTTCTAAAATTTGAATAATTTCTTTAAATCATAAAATTATAATCCTAGCTCATAATTTACAGGTATATGATTTATATATTAGTGGTAGCTTATTATCAGTTTTTTTATAGTTAACTCAAATTTATCCAGCCTCTTTCCAATGATATCCATCATCCAATTCCAACTACTCTACAGATTTATTTCTGTTATTTAATGGGGGAAAAAAGAAAAGGTCAAATTCAATTAAGTTCATCAAAGTATCACAGTATACAACATTTTGTATTAGACAATGAGAGGGCAAGATATAACACATGATCATTGCCTGAATAAAATTTTGTCTGATAATGCCGCAACATATTTAGCAGAGAAGACTGGGACACAGGAAGGATAGACTGGCAACTGTTGCCAATGGGGTGGATGTTAGCCATCAGGAAGAATTCATTGATTGATACATGTCCCTACTTGAGCAATACCCCCCTTTTAAAACTGCATCAAAACAAAATAATAACAACAACATAGATTGTGTTTCCTTATCTTAACCAAGTTGGAGATGCAGTTGCTATTCATGAGCTGGTCTCATGTCCTGATGGACATGAGAGCTTTCATCTATTTCAATTTTGACTTGATGTCCTTTAGAAACCTGATGGTCTTAGGACATGGGGGCATAATGAAGAGGGAAGGTAGAGAAATTTGTCATGTTAAAGCTCAAGTTAGTACAAATACACTATAGGCTTATACCACTGTTACTTGGAACTAATTCCAGAGAGATCCACCTGCTTCAACCTCCCTGGCAGCAGAGACTACAAGCCATTGCCACCACATCTGTTTCCTCCACTTTTTATTGTTTTTCATTATTATACAGAACTTCTTGAGGAGAAAAAATACTATGAGATAACCTGATTTGCAATCATTTGACTTTGAAATCAAATCAACATTAAATGAAAACTATCTGATACCTTTTTTCTTAACTGCCTAGATATAAGTCAACAGAAAAACTGATTGTGCCAGCTATTGCATAATTCAACCTTAATGTCCTGAGGCATTCCTGCTGTGCTTTCTGCTTTCAAAGTCAAAGTTCCATTTCATTACCTCTGCTGGGGTTAATCTCCCACCACACTGAGGATGAAGGCAATAATTTAGTACCTTCAGAGCTTCTAAATCAGAAGCCTTTCATAATCACACAAAGGAACAAGACAGAAAAGTTTCTCATTTCTACCATGAGCCCTTCCTCAAAACCCTTGTTTTCAGCCTCTTCTATCTACAAAGAAATCTCTCCTACTTTCAAAATAAGTTTCCCTCCCTTTTAAAAAAAAATATTGGTAGGGAACTCATTTCGATAAGTGGCAATTAGCATGCACACTATAGCAAAAGTGCCTATGAGATTAGAGCTACAAATCTAAAAACTTGGACTCTTACAGATAAGTAAAATGGTTCTGCAGGGGTCCTTACAATATATTTGTTATGCTTTGTTTAAAAGATTATTGCCACATTAACAGATTGACACATTCATAAGTCAATTTGAAAGAGATCAGAGTTGCAATATTTTGAAAATGACTCAGGAACACTCAATGCATTTGTCTGTTAATCAACATGCACACACTACTTCAATTTCTATATGCGTCTATGTATTGTCCATGTATAAATTGACTGAGAATCCTGGAATTTCATCATTTTTCATGTTTCTCTCAAAGAAAATAAAGAAGGTTCTAATAAATTTGATTACCTTACTTCTTAGAACTTTGATTCAAATGAGACCATTATTTAAGGTATAAAGCAAAATATACAATATGCAATAGTATTTTTATGTGCATACATGTTTAATACATGCACATATGTGCAAATCAGTATATCAACTAGTTGGAAATGGCTATTCTCTCTACCAATGGGAAATCTTTAGATCTATTATTTTAGCACATTCACATTAAGTCATTTTATCACAGGGGTTCTATTTTCCTAAACATTTTATTCATGATCCACAAACTATATTTTCTACTCTAAATTTAAAAGTCTCCATAGTTATAGAGATTTCTTTTTGATGTAATGGGAAGAGTGCTTGCTTTGGATTCAGAAGACCTCAATTTGAATCCTGGTTCTATTTCTTATTAGGTGTAACTTATTAGGTTAAGTCACATCATGTCCCTAAATCTACATTTTCTCATTGGATCAGATAAGCATGTTATACTACAAAATAATCTAGAACAATGAATTTTAGTATGGAATCTATTAATTTGTTCTTAAGATATGTTTATAACTATGTTTCAACATAATTGGTTTCCTTCGTAATCCTAGCATTTCATTTCTATACAATTATATGCAATACATTATTCTGAGAAAGGATCCAGAGGTTTCACCAGACTACTAGAACAGTACTTGGCATAAAAAAGCTTAAGAACTTCTAATGTGGAAAGTATTTTACAGGTGAAATATCCTATGGTCTTATGGTCTTTTACTAAATAAAGTTTTTATTATTTAAATGTATCATTAATATAAATAATAAAAATTTATTTCTCTAAATTATTTATCATTGTGATTATATACCCCATATTGTAGTTGTTTATAATATATGTTATAATATTCACATAATTTCTTTTCATATATAATTATAACAAATTACATTTTATTATAAAAACAATAGTAATAAAAAAGCTGACTTTTATGTAGTTTTTTATAAGTTCACTAATGTCTTTAAGTAAATTAACTAATTTGAACTACAATAAAATGATGCTTAGAAAGTTTAAATAATATCTATGACCAAAGGTGGAAGTGTCAGGATTTAAATATTAAGTCTATTCTAAATGTATCCACTGACTCTTCAAAAAAAATATGAAAGAAATGGAAGAGCAATTTAGATTTTTTTTAAATGACTAAACAATAGTAGCATTGATTTAATTAATAGGTTAAAAAGCAGAGGTTTTTTTCCTTCTTCTTAGGGATTGGAAAATACATACAAAATCAAGATATAGATTCCTATAAGTTTATATGGTATAAATATACTATGATAGATTTCTGCTTTTTCTGTGCATTTCAGCAAGTATATTTCTATAGCCTTATTAGGAGCAACCTGAAACTTATAGTCCTCCCTTTCAGAATCATAAAACATACACAAATAATGTACATAATAGAAAAACATATAAATGAAGTCTGTTGCTAATAGACTAGTGGATCCGTGTTAGGGTGTTAATTTTATTTTATAACTAGCAAAATTAATATAGGCATTCTGATGATCAGCAGTGGGAATGTAAGAGAAGAGTGCCAACTGTTCTAAATACTCAAATAGTTTGGATACTCTGGGGGAAAGGAATGTTAAAATGAATTGGGAAATTAGAGAAGGCATTCAGTATGGCATTACTCATATCACCAGTTATTCAAGGACACAAAGAAGTTCACCTTAAGTGGTTTAAGATGAATGGAACTGATGAAGTCATTCAAGTGAAACTCAGTACTCAGTCCATGCACCAAAGTTTTTGTAATAAAACTCTCCAAATACTTCTAGGACTTATAACTGGAGGGAAGGTGTTTGCCAGCAAGCTTTGACTTTCTCCAAATGGGACAATGGTATGGTCAAATGAGATATCATCTTGTTTACAATTTGAAAACATTTATACACTAAATGTATCATTGTTGTTGCTGTTAGATACTATTTAGGACCCTGATAAATAGTAATAATTGATAATTTTCATAAAATGAAGTAAAGATTCTAGTTGGTCCAGAAATTGCTTGAAGTCATAAAGAAGTAGTTGTAAATTTGTTTCTGTCTCAATTAATTATACAATGTAGTTTAATATTTCATGTTTTGTATTTTAACACTGCATTGTTTCCTCTACTGAGGCCAATTGTAATCTTATACAAAGTTGAAAATGGTATTTAATAATTACTCTCTCTGAAAAAAAGAGCAATAACCTTGTCATGGTGAAGATTCACTAAATTTTTCTATTCTGGTCCTTACCTCAATATGGCAAAGTTTTCATTACTGGGCTTATGTGGCAAACATTTGCAGCCCATTAGGATATGCCATTGGATGACAGAAAGCTAAATGGAACCACAGAGGCCATCAATTTCAATTCACCTATTTTAAAGATGAGAAAACTAAAGACTACACAGGTAGATTAAATTACTTGTCTAAGGTCACACAGGTAAGTAACAGGAGTATTTGAACCCAGTTCATCTAATTAAAGTCAGGGATTATTTCCCTCTGCTATACTGACTGATAGCTTCTGAGAACTCTGGGTCTCCTTGCCATAATGAGAATAGAACTGTAACAGAAGTAGAATGCACTATGGAGTATAAACAAAAGAACACATTTTTCTTCTATAATTGGATCACAACAAATTTTCCTACCCCATATCTCCTTTAGATATTATAAAAATCACAAATATCCCCATAAAATATGTCCATGCTATACCTGTAAGGTGACATTACTATTAAAGATGAGGCCAGGATTCATTTATCATCATAGTTACCTTGAGCTTTATTATGATATATTGTTAATTTGATAACTAGTCTATGAGTTCTTATGCCAAGATATATAATTTTGATGTAATTTTATATTTCATTTGCTTAAAATCTAATCATTTGGTGTTCTTGGGTTTTTTTCCCTTTTTCTGCTTTTCTAGTCTTTGTATAATCACATAATCCTGATTGTTGGAGAGGTTGTAAACCAAAAAGGTTTTTAGAATAGGGAATGCAAATCTATATATTCACCCAAAGTTCAGGGCAAAATCTCTGTTGAATAGAAATCCAAATCCCCTCTGCCCATGACTTCACTGATCCCTTAAGTATTGACCTTACCACCCTAGCTTTTTCCCTGTAACCATGACATATATTGACTACAAGTTGGAAGCTCTAACACATCATTGCTAATGTTTCTTGTGAGTCAAAGTGAATTTTGGGTTTTTAGTTTGGGTTGAGTTTTGGTTTTTTAGTGTTTTTTCTGATCTTCATCAGGTTCTTTTTAAATTAAGCATCTTGCAAATGCTTTAGAAAATTTGCCTTAGAAAAGAAAAGGGGGCATACCTTTGTAATTAATGCAATTGTTTTATTTTGCTCACAGAATTTGTTTTCTTTGTCTTAACCTCAGTTTACCTTACTTGTTAGTTTTCCAAAATTATGGTCACACAATGCTTTCTAGCTACTTTACTTAATCAATGACCAAATAGCGTATCCAATTTATGTTGAGTTTTTAAAAAGACAAATATGTATCCCTTTTAATCCAGTGAGGCTGTGTCTCATAACATTTTCATTTCATTGTGTTTTTAATTAATTAAAAACAAAGGGAATAATCAAAACCTAGATGTACTCTTTGTTTGGCAAACATTCCATAACATACTCTAAAGTCAAGAATTTCCCCAAAATCCTTCCAATTGTCTCAGAGGCCTGAACTAAAACTCTGACTTCATTTCATTTATGATTCTGTGATGTGGCAAAGATATGTCTTGATAGCACTATACTGTTCATGGAATTATGACTTTATTGCATTTGGAGTTCACAAATTTTCTTGTTAAAGAAATAAACCTTTTGAGTTTTCATATACAAGAAAACAAACATGACCAAGTGTGTGGGGGGAATACTAATCTTGAGATCTGAATACCCAGGTTCAAGCAGCATTCTTTACTAGATGTGGGATTATGAAAAGGTAATAAAATGATATAATGTCATTCAAACCCTAAAGATCATCTAGCCAGCCAGTAAGATGCCAGAGTGAATAGAGAGCTTCAGCTGGTCATGAACATCATGAAGAACTAAGTTCAAATCCAGCCACAGACACTTTATTAGCTATCTGTTTCTGGACAAGTCATGTAACCTATCTGCCTCAGTTTTCTCAACCATCAAAATATATCTAATATCCTTAATGTGTTTCCCAGGATTGTCTTGAGGATTATCCAGAATATTATTTGTAAAGCACTTTACACAGTGTCTGGCACACAGTAGATGTTCAATAAAGCCTCCTTCTTTTCCCACTTTTTAAGGTTAGGAAAGTAATTACTAAAAAAGTTATTACATATTAAAGTGCTTATAGAAGATTTAAATTATCTTTATTAACACTCAGTCATTTATCTTTTCTCAACCTCAGATTCCTCATCTACAATCTATATACATACCTCATATATATATATATATATTTGCTGAGGCAATTGGGATTAAGTGACTTGCCCAGGGTCACACAGCTAGAAAGTGTCTGAGACCCGATTTGAACCCAGGTCCTCCTGACTTCAGGGCTATATACCTCATATATTCTAGGAAAACCATTGGATTTGAGAGTCCTAAAACATGCCTTCAAATTCTGTCTGCAATACAGGGATTATAAATTATTCCAATAATTCTACTAATGTTCTGATAATACTTACTTTAACCTACCACACAGTGTATTTATAAGAAACATATCTAGTGAACATAAAATATAAAAAATATTTACTTTTTTTCAATTTAATCATTTGAGCATTTATTAAATAGTTATCTATAGCACTTGTCTAGGAAGTGGAAGAAATAGAAAAGTAAATGCTATTAAGGGTTGTTTTAGAGACTTAAATGAGATAATGCATACTTGGTTATGTGTTAGATCATTATTATTAAAGAATGTGGATAACAGTTCTCAATTATCTTAAGTAAAATGTGGTAAAACTAAAAGGAGATTGTTTTGCATGATATAATTCTAACATACATTTCACTATTCTTAATAGATGAAAATTATAAATGTCTATAGATTGTTTAATGAGAAAAGAAGAAAGAAAGGAAAAGACAAAATTTCATTGGTTTTTAGAACTATTTCATGTATACATGAGCATTATTTAACAAAAATAAAAAACCTTTAATTAAATGGCAGGGTTATATTTTTTGATCTCCTAATTGTGAAATATTTCAAAAGAGGGTTAAAAAGAAAAACTACAAAAATCCCTTTAACAACTAGGATTACTTAATCTGATTTTTGTTGGGTCAAAGCTCTGAGTCTTTCATTAAACCTGAAAAGGACAACAAAACGTCTGAAGATTTCTATTCAAGTTGAACTTTGAACCAGTTTCTCATAAGTGAAAAAGAAAAGCAAAGCCAGCCCTTGTTAGATACCAGTGTATTTTTTGAAAGTTTTAGTTCTTAGGCTACAGACTCTGATTTTTGTTAAAAGGCTTTTCCTCTTTAGAAAGAGGATAATGCATTATGTTGAAAGCTGAAAAGTAAACTTGGCTTTGGAATTTTCTGCAAGTCAATACCCATTTCATAAAGGAGACTAAGAAAACTCTTCTCAACAATAAAACCAACAGCTTCTATTAGTCAGTGACTCCAATATACACCAAATATTCTTCATCTTTGACTTTTTTCTCTGTGAGAAGAGGAATTTGGCATCCTTTTAAAACACTGGGCAGCCTGGATTTTTTCCTTCTCTGTTCTCTCTACCTTCAAAGAACCTCTGTTAGAATAGTAGCAGGTTGCCCTCTGGCCCAGAAGGCATGGACATTACATCCTCTTATGTAGGCCAAAATTATCCCTTGGAAGTATCCTGAAGTGCCCCTAAACTCCTTGGGTGAAAAACTCTGTTAGGTAATATACCATTACAGGGTTACAATGACACTGAGCCATTGAGAAGTATGGTTCCTTGGGGATATCCAAACACCAGGTGAAAGTCCCCTGGTTTCTTTTTGCTTTCCTTAAGTTCTTGTGATATGTGCCTCTTTAGTATTTCTGGGCCCTCATTAATGCTAAATTCTTGCATATAACTGCATAATGTGAAAAGAAAAAGAGAAAAGTGAAGCTTTCACTGATCTCATATAACCACGCTGTGTTTTGATCACCATTCCAAGTGATAGAAAAGGTATTTTAGGTAATGTTTCTCTCTCCAACAGAGATGGTATTCAGCTATTTCCTAAAACATGTTTTGTCAGGGTTTTCTTTGACATGGTTTTAAGTGATAAAATTTGGAAATCATAGAAAACCCTATGAACTGCAGAATTTGCTAAGATGACCTGATTTTATATAAGTTTTGCATAGTCATTTTTGTGTTAGGACATGTGGCCTAACTGTGATAAAAAAAAAAAAAAGATTGCTTATAACAAACTAGTCTCCATGTGAAAATGCTTCAGAATTTCCTTTTGATAATTTGATAATTCTTGTGTTTCATATCTAATCTTGGGAACAATGGGAACTAATTTTATCTATACTTTTCCTAGAACACTTAAGGTAAAAGAAAGGGTTTGAGCAACCAGGTCTGAGACATTAGAAGGGAGCTTAATTGAAGAGAAACTAGAGAAAGGAAGTTTTGACTCTATGAATTATTTCCAGGGAGGAAAAAAGGCAAAGATATACAAAAATATCAGTATGGATATGCAGAAAACTCCCAATAAACTAAGATTTTTAAATGGCCTATACAAAAACAAGTTACAGAAATTTATAACAGAATAGAATACAAATATATTTCACTAAACAGTTAGAATAGTATCTCAAAGATTTATTCCTATAATGAGCTGAGGTTTATAAAAATATTTAAGATAAAAAGATCCTTTTATCTTTGAGCAAATGCAACAAGAGAGGAATTGTTCTGCTGTTTGTAGAAGATGCAATGTTAATAGCTGAGTCAGAAAGCAGAACTATTCAGCTACAACATGGCTTGTGTCACACACACAAAAAGGGTTATATTGGAAAGGGTAAAATTAGTCATAAAAGAGAAAGAACCTGAAGTTTAAGGATAGGGTCAAAAAATAAAAGCACCCAACTAATTCAAATGAAAGGCAGCTTAGTCTACTAATGATATCTGGCCTCTGAACCAGGAAAAACTGGGTTCTTGTGTAAACTCTGAAATGTATTATTTCTATGACCCCACACAAGTCACTCTCAGTGCAACTGGAAACTACGTAAGTTGCAAAGAAGGCACAGTTTGCAATGGGAGGAGTTTCCTAATATAGGAATTCCGTATAATAATGAATTCACATTTCTTAGTCCTTCTCCTTGTAGTAAGAAAGTATCTAGCGAATTTAAAGGAACATCGTACCAATTCCAAAGAAATTACAGGGGATGATCATGGAATTTATGTTGTTAATTTTTGAGAAATCAGGAAAGGTATCAGAAGATCAGAGATGAGCAACTGTTCTAATTTTCAAAAAAGTTAAACTCTTCAAATTACAGACCAACTTTACATCAAGAATCTGAAGTTGTCAGGAATGAATGATTGCTTATAAATTTATTTAAAGTAAAACAGTAATGCCTATCTTCAGTTTCATGTATTTTGTGAAATTCACAAAAAAAGTAAAGAAAAAAAGAGTGGATCACTTTAATGTCAATGGAGTTTTTCTTGATCTCAGTCTACCTGAGAGTAATCATGTTCATTTTAATAGGCTTAGTAACACAAGAAGAGTTAAAAATGCGCCATCCATTAGAGAGTTAGACCTGTAAATTTCCTACTAAATCCTAAATTGTGTGATTCTATGAACTTTCATGGTTGATCATGAATATTACCTTCATGACACTGTCATTATAATTGTCTAATTGGATAATCTCATGTTTTTAGTGTAATTCATGACATTTAATAATTTGACAGAATTATTAAGAAACAACTGAAGTTGAAAGAAGTATGAAGTATGAAGGAAGCATCAGGCAACTATTTCATTTTATTGTGTATTAGGGAACTGCTATACTTAACTGAAAAAGAAATGAGATGTCTGAGAGAATTCTAAGGAGCCCACACATGGTAATAAACAATTTCTGTATTAAGTACATACTAAATATTGGACATAGAAATGCAAATAAGCAAGACAGTTCCTGGATTGAGTTTATTTTCTAATTCTTACCCCCTATATTGGGAGCTGAGGAAATTTGAAAAGAAAGAGATATAAGAAAGGAGGAAAGCAGGAGTGAGATGACCAAGAAATGGTGCAGAGCTTTGGATTCTGAAACAAAAAAGAGAAAGCCCCTCCTTTTCAGAGCCTAACATTCTAGGGCTAGAGTCTGATTCTGCAGAGAGCATGGCATAGAGATGGCTGGGAAGTATTCAGTGATAAGATTTATTTACCATGCAGAAGAAAAGGTTGAAGAAGTAGATTATGTTTTGTTTTATTACATGATGTTATACATGGCTAAACTCACTTACTAAAAATAACATGTGTGGGGCAGCTAGGTGTCGCAGTGGATAGAGCACCAGTCCTGAAGTCAGGAAGACCTGACTTCAAATCTGGTCTCAGACACAACATTCCCTAGCTATGTGACCCTGGACAAGTCACTTAACCTCAATTGCCTCAACAAAAAAGCAAAAAAAAAGAAAAAAGAAAAGAAAAATAATGTGTATTAGGCCTCATTGTAAAGAGAGCAAGTATGTGACCTTTTCACTTACCTTTTATCTTAATATTGTTCATTAATTGGAGATTAAATTTTTTAAATATATTCCAAAACCTTTTAGAAATTTAATAGAAAATAAGAATTATCTCTTGCTAGAAGAGAAGAAAATAAAAATGAGAAATAGAGAAAACAGAGAATGGAATAAAAATTCTAGAATATATTTCACTAAATTCAATAAGGGTACAAGTGTCAGACACTGTTTTGGGCAATGAGGATTCAAAGACAAAAGATGGAGTGTTTAAGGAGTTTACTTTCTAATGAATTCCCTTCCTGTATCATTAACTGTCTAATGAACATTTTCAAATGGATGTTCTTCAATCATCTTAAATCTAGCAAGTCCAAAAGAAAACTTTGTGCTTCTGATTAAACTGGCTTCTTCCCTTAAATCACATTTCTATTGACAGCATCAAAATTCTTCCAATTCTCTAGGTTCATAATGTAGGAGTAATCTATAGTTCTTCATTCTCACTCACCCTCATAACTCATAGTCCCCAAGTTTAGTGATTTTTAACTCCATAATTTCATTCACATCCATCCCCTTCTCTTTACTTATGCCACACCCTAATTACATCCTCAAGCCTCACCACCTTAAAACTTACCTTCAGATGCTAATTGTTTCCTCAAGCCTAGACTATCTCAACAGAATCCTAATTTGCCTCTCTACCTCAAATTTCTTCTTCAACAGGTCTTCAACTCACTTTCATAGTCATATTCTTAACCTAGATATATGAATGTGGTCATTCTACAAAATAAGCTCCTGTTACCTTTTTTTCTGTCCTCTCTATTCTCTTGTCTCTCTCTCCCTCCCTATTTTTTCCTTTTCTTCACCCTCTTCTCCCTCTTCCTGTCCCACTCCATCTCCTTTTTAATGATTCTTTTTTTTAAATTTTTTAAGCTTTTTATTTATATAACATATGTATGGGTAGTTCCCCAGCATTGATCTACAACTTTTACCCCCAGTCCCCTCCCGTCCCCTAGATGGCAGGAAGTCCACTAGATGTTAATAATGTAATAATAGTTGACAAGTTGTGTAAGAAAAATCCTATCTACAAGAAAAAAAAGAAAACCAGAGAAAGACAACACAATGCAAGCAAACATAATAGAAATCATGAAAATGTTACGTTGTGGTCCATATTTCATATCCCTCTCTCTGGGTGTATATGGTTTTCTTCAGTGAACAGTTGGAACTGGTTTGAGACATTTCTTTGTTGTAGAGAGCTATGGACCTCAGAATTGATCATCATATAGTATTGTTGTTGCCGTGTATAATGATCTGTTTCTGCTCATTTCACTCAGCATCAGTTCATGCAAGTCTCTCCAGGCCTCTCTGAAGTCGTCCTGCTGGTCATTTCTTACAGAGCAATAATATTCCATAACATTCATATACCGTAATTTATTCAGCCACTCTCCAATTGATGGGCATCCATTCAGTTTCCAGTTTCTAGCCACTACAAAAAGGCTGCCACAAACATTCTTGCACATGTGGGTCCCTTTCCCTCCTCTAAGATCTCTTTGGGATATAGGCCCAATAGAAGCACTGCTGGGTCAAAGGGTATGCACTGTTTGACAACTTTTTGAGCATAGCTCCAAATTGCTCTCCAGAATGGTTGGATCCATTCACAGTTCCAACAACAATGTATTAGTGTCCCAGTTTTCGCACATCCCCTCCAACATTCATTGTTATCTTTTCCTGTCATTTTAGCCAATCTGACAGGTGTGTAGTGGTATCTGAGAGTTGTCCTAATTTGCATTTCTCTGATCAATACTGATTTGGAGCAACTTTTCATATGACTAGAGATGGTTTTAATTTCATCATCTGAAAATTGTCTGTTCATATCCCTTGACCACTTATCTATTGAAGAGTGGCTTGAATTCTTATATATATGAGACAATTCTCTATAAATTTTAGAAATGAGGCCTTTATCAGAACCATTAAATGTAAAGATGATTTCCCAATTTGATGCTTCCCTCCTAATCTTGTCTGCATTTGTTTTGATTGTACAGAAACTTTTTAACTTAATATAATCAAAATTATCCATCTGGTGTTCAATTAGGAGTTCCAGGTCTTCTTTGGACATAAATTTATTCCATCTCCACAGGTCTGAGAGGGAAACTATATTACCTTCCTCTAACTTGCTTACAAAGTCCCTCTTTATATCTAGATCATGAACCCATCTGGATCTTATCTTGGTATGTGGTGTTAGGTATGGGTCAAGCCCTAATTTCTTCCACACTAGTTTCCAATTTTCCCAGCAGTTTTTGCCAAATAGTGAGTACTTATCCCAAAAGCTGGGGTCTTTGGGTTTATCAAACACTAAATTGTTAAGGTTATTGACTAGATTGTCCTGAAAACCTATCCTGTGCCACTGATCGACTGCTCTATTTCTTAGCCAGTACCAAATGGTTTTGATGACTGCTGCTTTATAATATAGGTTTAGATCTGGTACAGCAAGGCCACCTTTATCTGCCTTTTTTTTTTCATTAATCCCCTTGAAATCCTTGACCTTTTGTTCTTCCAAATGAACTTTGCTACTATTTTTTCTAGATCTGTAAAATAATTTCTTGGGAGGTTGATTGGTATGGCACTAAATAAGTAGATTAGTTTGGGTAGTATTGTCATTTTTATTATGTTCGCTCTGCCTACCCATGAGCACTTAATGTTTTTCAAATTGATTAGGTCTGATTTTATTTGTGTGGAAAGTGTTTTGTAATTTAGTTTGTATAGTTTCTGACTTTTCCTTGGCAAATAGATTCCCAAATATTTTATCCTATCATCCGTTATTTGGAATGGAATTTCTTTTTGTATCTCTTGCTGCTGAATTTTGTTGGTAATATATAAAAATGCTGATGATTTATGTGGATTAATTTTGAATCCGGCAACTTTGCTAAAGTTGTGAATTGTTTCTAGTAGTTTTTTAGTTGAGTCTGTAGGGTTCTCTAAGTATACCATCATGTCATCTGCAAAGAGTGATAATTTGGTTTCTTCATTACTCACTCTGATTCCTTTTATCTCTTTTTCTTCTCTTATTGCTAAAGCTAACATTTCTAATACAATATTAAATAGTAATGGTGACAGTGGGCAGCCTTGTTTCACTCCTGATCTTATTGGGAATGGTTTTAGTTTGTCTCCATTACATATGATGCTTGCTGATGGTTTTACATAGATGCTACTGATCATTTTAAGGAAAAGCCCATTTATTCCTATACTCTCTAGTGTTTTTAATAGGAAAGGGTGTTGGATTTTATCAAAGGCTTTTTCTGCATCTATGGAGATAATCATATGGTTTTTGTTAGTTTGGTTATTAATATAATTAATTATGCTGATAGTTTTCCTAATATTGAACCAGCCCTGCATTCCTGGTATAAATCCTACTTGGTCATAGTGTACTATCCTGGGGATGACTTTCTGTAATCTCATTGCTAATATCTTATTTAAAATTTTTGCATCAATATTCATTAGGGAAATTGGTCTATAGTTTTCTTTGTCTGTTTTCACCCTACCTGGTTTAGCTATCAGCACCATATCTGTCTCTTAGAAGGAATTTGGCAATATACCTTCTGTCCCTATTTTCTCAAATAATTTGTGTAGTATTGGAATTAATTGTTCTTTGAATGTTTGGTAGAATTCACATGTAAATCCATCTGGCCCTGGAGATTTTTTCTTAGGGAGTTGGTTAATAGCTTGTTCTATTTCTTTTTCTAATATGGGGCTATTTAAATAATTTATATCCTCTTCTGTTAAACTGGGCAATCTTATATTTTTGTAGATATTCCTCCATTTCATTTAGATTATCAAACTTACTGGCATAAAGTTGGGCAAAGTAACTCCTAATTATTGCTCTAATTTCCTCTTCATTGGAGGAAAGTTCTCCCTTATCATTCTTGAGACTAACAATTTGAATTTTCTCTTTCCTTTTTCTTATCAAATTAACTAAAGGCTTATCTATTTTGTTGGTTTTTGCATAGAACCAACTCTTAGTTTTATTTATTAATTCAATAGTTTTCTTATTTTCAATTTTATTAATTTCTCCTTTTATTTTTAGAATTTCCAATTTGGTATTTAATTGAGGGTTTTTAATTTGTTCTTTTTCTAGTTTTTTTTCAATAATAAGCCCAATTCGTTGATCTTTTCTTTCTCTATTTTATGCAAGTAAGCATCTAGAGATATAAAATTACCCCTTATAACCGCTTTGGCCATATCCCACAAATTTTGGTATGTTGTCTCCTTATTGTCAGTCTCCTGGATGAAATTATTGATTGTGTCTATGATTTGCTCTTTCACCTATTGAAGAAAGAAATCTTTCTTCAGGATTAGATTATTTAATTTCCAATTAACTTTTGGTTTATTTTCTCCTGGCCTTATATTGCATGTGATTTTTATTGCATCATGATCTGAAAAAGATGCCTTTACTATTTCTGCATTTCTGCATTTGATTTTGAGGTTTTTATGCCCTAACACATGGTCAATTTTTGTATAGGTTCCATGGACTGCTGAGAAAAAAGTAAACTCCCTACTGTCTCCATTCAACTTTCTCCATAGATCTATCATACCTAGCTTTTCTAACAATTGGTTTATCTCCCTAGTTTCTTTCTTGTTTATTTTGTGGTTTGATTTATCTAGTTCTGAGAGAGCAAGGTTGAGATCCCCCACTAGTATAGTTTGACTGTCTATTTCTTCTTGCATCTCTCTTAATTTCTCCCCTAGGAATTTGGATGCTATTGCACTTGGTGCGTATATATTTAATATTGATATTGCTATATTATCTATGGTACCCTTTAATAAAATATAGTTTCCTTCCTTATCTCTTTTGATTAGCTCTATCTTGGCTTTTACTTGATCTGAGATAAAGATGGCTACCCCTGCTTTTTTTTGTTCACCTGAAGCATAATAGGTTCTGCTCCGGCCTTTTACCTTCATCCTATATGTGTCACTATGTTTTAGATGTGTTTCTTGTAGACAACATATTGTGGGATTCTGGTTTTTAATCCAGTCTGATATCTGCTTCCACTTTATGGGAGAGTTCATCCCATTCACATTCACAGTTTGAATAACTAATTCTTTATATCTTGCCATCTTATTTTCCCAAGTTATGTTTTTCCCCTTTCCTTTCCCCTTTCTCCCTTCCCCCCTCCTCAGTGATTTGCTTTTGTTGACCCCCTCTCCCAAACAATCCACCACCCTTTAGATCCCCTCCCCCTTTTTTAACTCCTTTCCCCTGATTCTTCTATTTTCCCTTCTAATAATTTATTCCTTTCTTTTTCCTCCTGTCCCTCCCACTTCCCTCTAGCAACAGACAAGTTTCTATGTGAAATCAAGTGTCTGATATACACTTTTAGAGCCCAACCAGATGAGAGTAAAATTTACACAATGCTCATCTCCCTCCCCTCGTTCTCTCAATTATATTAGGTTTTCTTTGCCTCTTCAAGAGATTTTATCTTGTTTTTACCTCCTTTTTTAGATCTTATTTTACCCCTTTTTCCCTCTTTTCCCCAGTATGACAACCTTTCCTCCTCTAGTTTTCTTTTTCATATTATCAAAGTAATATCTAGTTAATTATACCCCCAAACTTTAAGTATCCCCATAGTAGAAATAAAGTTCTCAAGAGTCCTTTCCTTTTTACCTTTTTATGCATCTCTTGAGTTCTGTGTTTGGATGTCGAATTTTTTGTTCAGATCTGGTCTTTTCATTAGAAATAGGTGAAATTCACCTGTATCATTGAATGACCATCTTCTTCCCTGGAGGATAATGCTTATTCTAGCTGGATAGGTTATTCTTGGCTGTAATCCAAGTTCCTTTGCCCTTCAGAATATCTGGTTCCAGGCCCTTCGATCCTTCAATGTGGAGGCTGACAGATTGTATGTGATTCTAATTATTGATCCTCGGTATTTGGATTGTTTCTTTCTAGCTGCTAGCAGAATCTTTTCCTTGGTGTGATAGTCCTGAAATTTAGCCACGATATTCCTTGGGGTTTTAATTTTGGGGTCTCTTTCAGGAGGTGATTGGTGAATTCTTTCAATGGTGATTTTGCCTTCTGATTCTACAATCTCAGGGCAGTTTTCTTTCAGGATTTCCTGGAAGATAGTGTTGAGATTCTTTTTTTCATCATGGCTTTCAGGAAGTCCAATAATCCTTAGATTGTTTCTCCTAGATCTATTTTCCAAGTCTGTTGTTTTTCCTAGGAGATATTTCATATTTTCTTCTAATTTTTCATTTTTTTGTTTTTGTTTGACTGATTCTTGAAGTCTTATTGAGTCATTCACTTGCATTTGTTCAATTCTTATTTTTAAAGTGTTGTTTTCTTCAGTTACCTTTTTAAGCTCCTTTCGTAACTAGCCAATTGAATTTTTTTGTTCATTGCACTCTTTTTCCACTTCACTAATTTTATTTTTCAATAAATTGGTGTTTTTTTTCATATCTCTTTTGTAGGACATCATATCCTTCTTGCAAGATATTGTATCCTTCTTGCACTAATTTCAATTTATTTTCCCATTTATCCTTCAGTTCTCTTATGAGGTTCTTTGTGCAATCTTCCAGAAAGGCCTTTTGAAAAGGGGACCAGTGATGGTCCTTGCTGATTTCCTCTGGAGTTTTGTCTAAAGGAACCTCAGGATCTGGGGTCAGCCCTTCTCTGTCATGATAAAAGCTGCCTATGGTGAGAGCTCTCTTTTGCTTCTTCATTTTTTTTTTAGACAGCATGTATATTTATTTAAGGTTTGGAAAACCGAGGCTAAAGCTTTTTGCCCTGGGGCACTTCGGCGAATTAACTTAAGGTGCTGGGCCAGTGGGGGCTAGGACTAAGTCCAAATTACTCCTTAAACAAGGCAAGTCTGCCAGAACATCTGCCCCCAATCAGGGCAGAGTGTCCCGAGTGCCTCAGATAAACTCCAGGTGTTTGGAATTTGGAATTTGGAGTTTGGAGTTTTTGCCACAATGAGCTGAGCTGAGTCCCACCCTCACTTCTGGCCTATACCCGAGTCCACTTGTTTATCCCTCTGTCCGAGTTAGACAAACCTGATATGAAGTTCTTCAGAGAGCAGTGTCCAAATATTTCTGAATTCATTGACTTGGAGATCAGTTCAGAGGCTATTTTATTGTTGGTTTGAGAGAAGATCGGAGGAGGACGCAGAGAGTCATGTTTTCACTCTGCCATCTTGGCTCTGCCCTTTAATGATTCTTTAAAAGTATGTACTTATATTGATATTTTAAAATAGTTCCTTTGTCTTACCAATTTTTTAAAAATTCAGATTCAATTTATTTTTTGTGTTTGAATGAAGACATCTCTTTGAAGCTGATTTTTGCGTATATCTTTGTGTTTTAGCAGTGTAGCCTGGGTTTGGGACCAACTCATCAGGGTAAGCATGATCATGTAAGGGTATTTCTTCTTATGTGTAAACTATACCCCCTTCCTTATCTGTTTTGATTTATTCCCTAATCATTAATTGTCCTCATGCAAGCAGTTCTGGGTTTCTCCCCCATTTTCAGAGTAAGGAGCTGACCATGCCATCAACCATGTAGTCACAAACCAAACTCAGTGATTTTTGGAAAAACTATGATTCTATATTTAAATATACTCATAATTCTCATAATTGTAGTTTTTGACTCCCAGTTATCATACTTTCCATTTATACAAATCAATCTTTTCACTAGCAACATCAACTTTTAGCATGAAACATTAAAAAAAGACGAGCAAGAGTTATCATAATATTTACTTACTGGAAGGCAAAACAGGAATTGTTTTAATGTTTACTCAATAGAAGAAAAGAAAAGGAATACTCAATACATAATAGAAGGCAATAGCATGTAAAATTAAAATATAACATTCCTCTCATAAATTTGGATCACACTTTCCCATCAATTGTCACTTTTAGGGAGAATGGATATACACCTGCAGAAACTTAATAGAGAGGCACAATAATTTAGAAACCCATATACCTAAACCAACTCAAAATCCTGCTGACAAGACTCAGTGTCATCAGTCCCCTTAAAGAATTGTCTGCAGTATGTATCACCTGTTGGGCAAAGTTGCTATTCTTCCACTCTTATTATACTTAAGCAATGGTACAGCCAAAGATATTTTTAGGCTATCATTAAGACAGTGTATTCTTTTAGTAATAAAAATTTCCTGAAGCCAAAGAAAGGAGAGAGATAAGAGGCAGAGACATATCTCTAACTCTATCAGGTTTCCTCTAGATCTCTGAGAAGGTTTTCCTTCACAAGCTAGAAATAACAATAGGGTCATGCAGCTTTTCCTGAACTATTTACTCTTCAAATAATAAAAGATTGTTATTTTCAATCTGTTCTAAGAAAAACTATACCTTTTCTCACCCCAAAGCAGAGGCAAAGTTTGTCTTTCTTGCCATTCTCTTCTATTACACCTTTGTACCAAGTAGTAACTTTATCCCTCCCCTTTCCCTTATTCAGTTGCCTTTAATATGCTTTCTTTCCCCATTGAGATATAATCTCCTTGATTATATCTTGCCCTTGAGGGCAAATACTGTCTGGTATTTATTTGCATCCTCCATTCATAGCCTAGTGCCTTCACATAATAGTCATTTAATAATTGCTTGTTTCCTTGGTATCCCCTTCTCAAGCCAAAAATATAATAAAGGCAATACAAAACCGCTTCTGATAAATTTCCCTCTGATTATGTAGAGGTAATAGTGGACTGTTTTTATTCACTCGTTCAGCTCTCAGAAAAGCAAGCATCTCTTCCAATCAGTTCAGTTCCCAGCAAAACAGATGCACACTATCGGCTTTGATCATCTCCTATCAGGTCATATGTTTTGAATGTGTGCCTTATCTCTAAAAATTTCTCTTAGTGCCCCTGTCTCTTTTTCAGTGCTCACATTCCTTTTATGCTTCTGTTTTCATTTAGTCACATCCTATTTCTTTATATTTTTCTCTGGTTGACTTTTCATGTCTCAAATCAGGCTTCCTGCTAAGTATTTCTACCTTATGTTATGGATCTCAAAATTTCTACCTTTTGGTCAAGAATGACCCCAAAAATCTTTATATAATCTTTCCATATGTTCCAAGCAGTAATTCATTTACAGTTTGTTAGTTAAACATTGAGAACTCTAAAAAGTAGCACATCCAAGTTGTTGATGGCCCACAATGCACTCCAGTCATCTTTAACTCAACCAGTGATCTGCATTCAACAGATCCCTTACATATATTTATCTATGAATGTTATCTGGCAGTTTTCTTTCCCTGATTCTCAATATAGTCTGTGTCTCTCCACATTTTTTTATGCCAGAAATGAACATTTCTTTTCTATCTAATTTTATTACTGTAGAAATCTTTATCTGCCTCTTTCATTAACTAGAATGTCCACTTAAGAAAGGGATATAATTTGAGTAATATTTCTCAAATTTTAGATAATTGCCATCTGGTAAACACTGAAAAAAAAAGAATTATAAACATGTGTACTCAATATTTTAAAATATTTCTACAACACATATTTCAATCTATTTCCTCCAAGGTCTTTTTTAACTGAACAACACTCATGAAACCAATAAGGGATACCATAAAATTGTTTTTAACAAAAAATATGCAATTAAGAGAAATACTTCACAATCAACAAGTCTTAATACAGGAGGAACAATATCAACAAACTCTTAAACAGGAGGAACAATAATACAAAAGGCATATGCATGTTTTCTAAAACATTTCTAAAAATGATTAAATCTACAAATTATTGGAATAGAGAGATTGATAGAATCTGGATTAAAGTTAATGGAGGGGCAAGGAAGGAAATCCAAATTTTCTTGACGCAACAAAAAGAAGGGAAAAGTTTAATAACAGATCTGCTTATACAGTCTAGGTTGAAGATCCTGTTATGACAATTGAAGGAAAATGACAATAAAGTGTTGGCTTGAACCTCTGAGTTACATCTGCCAACACACACATACACACACACACAAACACACACACACACACACATGCACACATATGCACTTCACTTTTAATTGGTGCTAAAAGGATTTAATCATGTCTAACTTTATAGTCATTTGAAAAGTCCTAATTCAAAATCAAGGATTCTCTCAGCCCACCAGAAATATTTTTCCTACCCATTTTCTCATGCTGCCTTCAGATATTTGAATTCCACCTCTCAACTAAGAGGAAGCTTTTAACTGGACAATGAAAAATCATTTGAACATAGGTTTAGAACATCTAAAATGCAAATGACTAGTTGAGGTGATGCTGAAGAATAAGTTTCTATTGAAGTGCTAATCAATCAGTTTATATGTGGTGGTGATAGTGCCATATTTGTTTACTTCTCTAGAGTATAAATGACTGGTCTTTTGATCAGTGATCAAGTTGATGAGGTGGGAATGATGAGGAAAGAGCTGGGTAAGAGTTGAAGAACCCTGTAGTGGAAGTGGGAAGAAAAAAGGGAGTAGAGAGTTTGGAGACAAAGGCAAAATTCTAAGTTTGCAACTCGGTCTATCCTATTTGCTTTAGACTGTAATAAGACAAAAACTATGCACTGAGATTTTTTTTGTCTGACATCTGTAGGTAAACTCATTTTTTTGTTTTGCATAATTTATGAATAGTTGTTCAGTCTATGTTTTTAATACCTAATACCACATAAAGGAACTATCTTTATCCTTACTAGGGAATTCTATAATGGGGAAATTACTATTTATATGGAATGAGTGGACCTGTATGTACCTTTTGTAAATACCTGGCTCTCTATACTTGTGAGAAATCCTACTTAAGAAAAATCTTGAATATGCAGATGAAGCTACTTAATGAGAGCACCCATTGCTATAGATTTTCTTTTTTGTTTTTTAATAACATTCTAAGCAATATTTTTCTGCAATTAAAATGATAATGATAAAAGCTATCATTTAAAACTATTATTTATAAGTGTAGAGAAGGTATCCATAGCAAATGGATTTAACTGAGCCCCCAAAATCAAATTCTTGAAACCACACTAAATATTGACATTATAAATCATCATTAGGCTTCTCTCAGAGAGAAAGAACATCACAATTTCATACTTTTATGGAAGATACCAAATTAATATCTGTATTGTTTTCTTTCAGAAGGAAGAAAAGATTAGGAATTTAAAACTCCTGTTATGGTTAGAGATATGGGCCTGTGTTTATGTGTTTACCTGCACAAATGTATATAGGGTTAGGGGTAACTAACCTAGGTTCTGAGCTCAGTTGTTCTATAGGGAAGCTGGCAACTATTAATTCAGCCTGATATTACTGGACCTAGAAGAACAATCTTCAAGATTCAGAACTCACTTTAGTGACTAATTTCTAAATTATGCTTCAAATGAATAAATCTTTAAGGAGAGATATATGTGCTCTTTTAAAACTCCTTCAATGATTCATCCTAGTGAGGAAAGAACTCTGAGTAATCAAACCCAAGACCAGCACAAGATAAGCTCTAGTAGTTCCTACCAGTGAAAACATTTCAGATGAAGTGAATTTAACTAGTATTTTTCATGACCTGAAAATATTGACAGTTACTAATAACTGCAATTAATTATTCTCTATAGTCAGCCTAAATTGTTCATGATTTGAGCCAATAGATTCTTCTTAGTATGGGAAATCCCATTACCTGATAAAATATTGATAAGTCACTAACAATGCTTCCTAACAATTAATTATTCTCTACAGGCAACCTAAATTCCTTGTGGTTGAAGCCAATAGATTCTTAGTATGAATTGAGTGATGGACCATATTCATTTTCTAGACACCAATCTAAGTTTGGAGAGGGTTAACATGAATGGCCACAAGGTGGTGTTTATTTTAACTATAGCATCTCATGTAACTTTAATACTAAGACACAAAAAGATTAATGCCAGTTTCCATTAAGGCAGGAATTCACATATGCATGATATTGGGGTGATGGAATGGCTGTTAAAAAGGGATAGTCCTTATGCTAAGGTGCAAATTTTGCAGCATACAGATCCCATGATCTCTAGAGCCTATGTGTTTGGGTTACAACTTTATGGTTAGTTATTTTTTTTTATATGTCTGATCTTTAATCAATTGGATATAACAGGACATTGTTTTTTAAGTATGTTTTGGACTAGACAGATACCCATATCTCTTCCAACTTGCGAATCTGTGATCATGGTCTTCTTTTCTTATATACATTTCCTCCCAACCATTGCATTAATTTTCTCCAATGATGATATTTTCATAAATAACAAAATTTGATCTCCTTAAAGAAAAGATATTAATGTGAGCTAGTAACAAATTTGTTTTCCTCTGATTTTTACTATTTTTACCTTTGCCTTCTTTATGTTATTTACCCCAGCTTTTGTACCTCTTTGTCCCATTACCATAATAACCATTGAAAAGCATAAAAATGAATTTCAAAGTAATGAATGAGCATCTCCATAACGTGGTACAAGTGAATACTTAAAATTAGGAATTAATTTTATATGATAGTCATAACAAAAATTCCACAACTAAATAAAAGACAATATAATTTTTTTAAAAATATAACAAAATACAGAGGTAGAAAATAACTATATTTAAAAATATTGCCTATTATAATGTGGTTTTATGGAAGAGCTCAGTTTTAATTCTGCCATTTCTGCTTAGTGAGGGATATATAAGGATTATGGTTTGATCTTATAGTTCTTAGCAAGATTATGAAGAAATTGATTTTTTGGAATATATTGTCAGAATTCATATTTATTTTAAGAAAAAATACTCTTTAATGCTTAACAGTGCATTTCTCAAAAGACAAATCGAAGACATCTACATATTATTCATAGATAACTAGAAAATAGATGTAACTAAATGCTGCTTTAAATTTGAAAATTGGTTTTTCATAGCTTTCTATTTTTCAATATCCCTACATTCTCTAATAGTATTATTGTGTAGAAGTTAGCTTTATAACCCTGTTTTCAGTCCTGCTATTCAGTTATTCTTCTACCTACCCCTTAATATTCTGTCCTGTTTCCTACCTCACAAAGAATTTTCTTTTCAGCCATGACATGACTGTCATTTTGTCTGAGGGCAGCTTTGTTCAAACACATATAAAATCTGGTTGAATAAAAGTTGTGTTTCTTAACGAAAACCCTGAATCTGTCTCAACAAAGTAAAGTTGCTCATGTGAACAGTACATTCCAACATTTAGCCTTTTTCCTCCCTGTAATTGAGAAATGCAGTTCCCAAAATTATAGATGAAGAAAACAAGATGATGCTAAAAGCATATTCACTAGTAGTTAGGAGTTCAGTGATAGGTCTAGAATCAGGAAGATCTGCAAATACTGACTAGGAGTTGTGTGACCTTGGACAAGCCACTTAATCTCTTTTATGCCTCAATTCCTTATTTCTAAAATGGAGATAAAAGCACCTCCCAGGATTATTGTGAGGATCAAATGATACTATAATTACAAAGTGCTTATCAACTAGTACCTAATGAGTACTTTATAAATATTAGCTATTATTATCAGTAGAAGTAGTAGTAGTAATAGAAGTAATAGTAGTATCTGTACTTCATAAGGACACTTCTCTTTTTGAATACAAAATGTGTTCCTTAAATAATCACCTTGTTTCTTTGTAATTTATATTTTATATCTTGACAGTGATTTCCTTGATAGTAGAAAAGACTGATGAAAAAATTCCTTTTTAGGTATCCTGTGAGAATAGTATTTGATAATGAATGTAAGTTGATTGTACTTAGGCCACAATGCCTATTTCCTCTTGACAAAAGTAATATGCTTTTAGTTAGATTTCTCTGTGTGTGCATGCATGTGACTTCTCCTAGGGAGAAAAAAGGAAACATTCATGTTTGAGTTTCATTGCTAGGGTGAATTATGAATATATTTTATATTATAATATTACCTAGAAAATATGTTACTGGATTAATGTATTAAATTTATATAATTAAATATATGAATGAGACCTTAGATAATACCTAATTTAGGACTCTCAGGTTCAACAATTTTAAATATTTACTGAAAATCCAGCAAGCAGTTTGATTTTTAATGTGATATTATCTCCTAGTCCAGTTGTTATAACATCTTAATTTCATATGTTTTTTTATACTACTTCAGAAAATAATTCAGTTATTTTTCAAGGAAATTTTGTTAAATATAGAATCAGAAATATTAATATCTTCTCTATTCAAGACTCTACTCTTCCCATGAATTTGGAACAAATCCCCCTGTTGTATAGACCCTCTCTTAGTGACCCTATCTTCAACCCAATCTGATTGAATGGAATGAGAGTCTGATTATTATGTAAATTGGAAAATTAATCACAGGAGAATAGATCCTTACATACCTGTATGGATATAGAATTCAAGTCCTAAAAACTACAATTTTTTTTAACCATGACAAGAGAAAGAGAGTATTCATTGCACTGTTATGTCTACTATTTAGTATGTGTCTTTTAAAATTATATTCCCTGTTAGCAATTATATGAAGTTTCCAATAAAGGATGCCATTTTTTTTTTAGTAATTTTAGAAGTTACATGGCATCAGGAATAACTTATTTCAGGTTTAAGGTACCTCTATTTTTTTGTGTATACCCTCATAGGTATTTTAGAGTATTCTATACTCTAACAGATTTTAAAAAAAAATTAATAGTTTTTCATGAGCTGGATTTAATGCACTTAGCAATTTAATAGATATATTTATTGAAGGAGGACAAGTAAAGAAAACTTTTTTAATAGGATAGGAAAGGCACTAGCATTAAGGATAAGGAAAGTTTTATTGTAGGAGGTAGAATTTTAGCTAGTACTTAAAGGAAATAAAAGATATGAAGAAAGCCAGCACATAGAAATATGGAGGCAGAAAATTCTAAGGCTAGTGAACTCCCAGTCCCTTATGCTTGAATACAGGAAATCTAATGTCTTATTTTAGGAATAAAAAGAAGTTGAGAGCAACTATATTATGTAGTTCATGGAATAGTGTAAGTATTAAGGAGAAAAGTAGGAAGGAACTAGGTTAGGAAGGTCTTAAAAGTCCAAGATGTTTCATATTTGATCCCAGAAATAATAGGGAATTCTTAGAGTTTATTCAATGAGAGAAATAGAGTAGTTGCTAGTCTTAATAGAATCACATTTTTTTTTTTTTGAGGAGGCAGGGGTATTTATAATTCCTCAGTTAAGGCAACATCTTTTTTTCCCCTAAAGTGCCTGTTATTTATCATAGGACCTCTTTGTAAAGGTAATTGTGAAGAGTTATAACTTAAGAGAGAATTGGAAGCATAGACTCGTTATGTATATATACATATATATGTCTCCTTAGACAAATGTCCAAGTTCAAATAGTTAATCAGTGACAAAAAAATCAGTTGTCTTGCTTTCCTGGAAAACTATCCTAAAAATAATTATTGAGGAGACCTAGTAACAAATCAAATGATATCAACAAATATTTACTGAAGATCTGCTATTTATAAGACACAGTGTTGGGCATTATGAGAAGTACAAAAAAGTATTATACCTCATTGGATTGAATGGTCTCTGTCTTTTTTTTTAATTAAAGCTTTTTATTTCCATAACATATTTATGGGTAGTTCCTCAACATTGATCTTTACAAAGCTTTCCATTACAAATTTTCCCCTCAGTCCCCTCCCCTCCCCTAGATGACAGGAAGTCCACTACATGTTAATTATGTTAAAATACTTGACAAGCCGAATATATATATACATATTTCCACACATCATTTTTGTGCGGGAGAAATCGTATCTATAAGAAAAAAAATCAGAGAAAGGAAACACAATGCAAGCAAACATCAATAGAGAGCATGAAAATGTTATGTTGTCGTCCATATTTCATATCCCTCTCTCTGGGTGTATATGGTTTTCTTCAGTGAACAATTGGAACTGGTTTGAGACAATTCTTTGTTGCAGAGAGCCATGTCCATCAGAATTGATCATCATGTAATATTGTTGTTGCCGTGTATAATGATCTCCTGGTTCTGCTCGTTTCACTCAGCATCAGTTCATGCAAGTCACTCCAGGCCTCTCTGAAATCGTCCTGCTGGTCATTTCTTACAGAGCAATAATATTCCATAACATTCATATACCATAATTTATTCAGCCACTCTCCAATTGATGGGCATCCCTTCAGTTTCCAGTTTCTAGCCACTACAGAAAGGGCTGCCACAAACATTTTTGCACATGTGGGTCCCTTTCCCTCCTCTAAGATCTCTTTGGGATATAAGCCCAATAGAAACACTGCTGGGTCAAAGGGTATGCACACTTTGCCAACTTTTTGAGCATAGCTCCAAATTGCTCTCCAGAATGGTTGGATCCGTTCACAGTTCCACCAACAATGTATTAGTGTCCCTGCTTTCCCACATCCCCTCCAGCATTCATCATTATCTTTTCCTGTCATTTTAGCCAATCTGTCAGGTGTGTAGTGGTACCTCAGAGTTGTCTTAATTTGCATTTCTCTGATCAATAGTCATTTGGAGCAACTTTTCATATGACTAGAGATGGTTTTAATTTCATCATCTGAAAATTGTTTGTTCATATCCCTTGACCATTTATCTATTGAAGAGTGGCTTGAATTCTTATAAATATGAGACAATTCTCTATATATTTTAGAAATGAGGCCTTTATCAGAACCATTAAATGTAAAGATGATTTCCCAATTTGTTGCTTCCCTCCTAATCTTGTCTGCATTAGTTTTGTTTGTACAGAAACTTTTTAACTTAATATAATCAAAATTATCTATCTGGTGTTCAATTAAGAGTTCCAGATCTTCTTTGGACATAAATTTATTCCATCTCCACAGGTCTGAGAGGTAAACTATCCTATGTTCCTCTAATTTGCTTACAATATCACTCTTTATATCTAGATCATGAACCCATTTAGATCTTATCTTAGTATGTGGTGTTAGGTGTGGGTCAAGCCCTAATTTCTTCCACACTATTTTCCAATTTTCCCAGCATTTATTGTCAAATAGTGAGTACCTATCCCAAAAGCTGGGGTCTTTGGGTTTATCAACACTAAATTGCTAAAGCTATTGCCTAGTTTGTCCTGATATCATATCCTATATGCCACTGATGGACTGCTCTATTTCTCAGCCAGTACCATATGGTTTTGATGACCACTGCTTTATAATATAGTTTTTCGATCTGGTACAGCAAGGCCACTTTCATCTGCCTTTTTTTTTTCATTAATTCCCTTGAAATTCTTGGAATGGTCTCTGTCTTCAAAGAGTTTATCATCTAATTGTGGGATGCTATTTGGGAGGAGTTTTACAATAAAAGAATGAAAGATAAATTAGAACCTGTATCTTGGCTCAGTTTAACAATTTGATCAGTACTTGCTAGGGTTACAGAGACAAGGTGAAAAACAGATCTTGACTGCAAGGAGTATACCTTCTGCTGCACAGTACATAGCAGTCAAATTGTATAGAAAACAATTTTTACAAGTTTTTTTTGAGTTCTGATTACTTGACTATAAAATAGAGAAATTTCTGTGGGAAAAGTTGTATTTGTATTGGATGTTAAAGGGCAGGTTGGATAAGCAGAAAAAAATAAGGATTTGCTAGATAGTGCAGACCATGTGAATATTATTCAGTCAATCTATAAATATTTATTACAATCTATCTGTCAGGCATCTTATAATGGGGCCTTGGGATAAAATTATACAAAGGAGGCATATAATACCTTGCTTTGATTCAGCAAAGCAATACCCATTCAAGGATGGGATAGGGTTGTAAAAGACTGAATATTTTCAAAATAAACATATACAAAAAATACACTAATACTAATACATATAAGGCTAGGAAGAGATTACAGAGGACCTCAAATATTGTTTGGGATTTTAGACATTAGGCAATTAGGTTGCTATGAAATATATTTGAGCAGAACAGGAGGGTCAACATGGTATATAATATAGCAAAGTAAATACACTAATATTGGGGGCAAGGTGCCCTCTAAAATGAATAGACCCATGATCTCAAACTTGAAATTCTTTTCAAGGAAGGTAAGTATTCCAAGAGATGTGATACACATAACTTACACAGGGACATTGAAGTAGAAGATGGAGCATCATGAATGGGAAAGCAATAAGTTACTAAGACCAGAGCATGGGCAGCAGGGTGAATGTTCAATTGTCCCTGAAAGCAAAGTTGTGGACAGATTGTGAAAAGCTTTAAATGCCAAGCAAAGGAGAATGCATTTTTTTTCTTAAAGGTAACGAAGAGCCAATCAAACAATCAACAAATTCTAATTAAGCACCTATAATGTGCTAGACACTGTTATTGTGCAAAGCAAAAAAAAAAAAAAATGAAACAGTTCCTGACTTCCTGATGTTGATTGAATAGAGGAGAAATGTAGATAGAATTGTGCTTTACGAATATCAATATGGCAGCTGTGGAGAAGATAGATTTTAGAGAGAAGTTACAAATCAGAGAATCATTTCTCTGTAAATTGATGAAATATGGAATATGTGCAAATTTAGTGTGTATAGGGATAATTGTTGAATTCGCCAAAGCTGATAATATTATACTGAGAAGAGAAAGTGTAGCACAGAGTCCTGGAATATACCTATGTTTACTGCACATTGATGGAGATTATGTATAGGAGATTGAGGATTGGTATTATGGAATAGTATCCTAAAGATAGAAGTCGTATTCTATATAGAGTGAATAAATCAATGGAATTGCAGCAAAGGTTTTCAAAAATGGTGAGAAGTAAAAAAAAAAATAAGATAGAAAATATAAGACTGGGAAGAGATTGCAGAGGACCTTAGATATTAAATTTGGGATTTTAGACATTAAGAATGTCTACTGGTTTGCTATGAAATTAGGTTGCTATGAAAGATATTTGAGCAGAACAGGAGGGTCAACATGGTATATAATATAGCAAGAACATTTTTTTGTAGCAATCCATAATGAAAGACTTAAAGTAGAAAGTAGACCAGACTCAAGGATACTAGTTAGGAGAATACATACAGCAGGTCATATGAGGTGAAAAAGGCCTAAACTAGAACAGATGGAAATAAAAATGGAAAGGAAAAGACCAATAAAAATATATTGAAGGAGAAAGAATGTATAATCTTTGGTGACAGACAAAATGGGAATGGAAGGGAAACAGGAGTAAAAATCGAATTCAAGATTTGAAGAAGGGTGATAGCATTAATTGAAACAGTGAGGTGGGGGAGTGGGGAAGCAGGTAATTGGGTTAGGATTAATGGATGACATTATTTTCAGACTTGTTCAGTTTCCTGTGATAAGAAAACGGAGTGAAAATATCTATCAGGTAGATAGAAATATAAATTAGACTTTTGTTAGTAGTCTTTGTGAAATTTCATATTCCAATTTAAAAATGTTTCTTTGTTCTACATGAGAATTTAGCCTAATTAACAAGAAAAAATCAAGAGTAAAACCTCCTTAATTTGGGCGTTATAAATGTAGAAAACATGGGATGAAGTTCACCCTTGATTTTTGAGTCAAAAGGGATGTTTATTAAAACTGAGACTTAATAAGAACAACATTAACTTATTTAAATTTAAGTACTTTCCAGTACAATGGCAATCTTACCCACAAATACTTTAAAATAATATAAACAGAAGCTAACAATGGTTAGAAAGGGACTTCAATGTGCTAGTCATTCTTATATATTAATTAAAGCAGGACTTTATTATCTAATATGTTTTTCAGCCTAGTCCCAATTAATGCCCATATATACACAAAATAATAAAATTACAATTATTTTCAGGATTTTCTACAATTTTCATTGTCAGAAGTCTGTGCATAATTAGACCAAACTAGGGAAGTTTTCTTATAGCAGAAATAACATGTTTTTAATGTGAAAACAAGTAAACAGTTGTTAAAATTACTTCTGGATGATATTATGGAATGATCTTACTAAACAATAACAACATAATGGAAATTATTATTGGAAGGATGCCAGGGACTTTGGGAGATTATGATGATGATAATAATGAGGTAACAATAATGATAATTAGCATTCATTTAGCATTTTAAGGTTTTCATTTGATCATCTTAACAACTCTTTGAATAAGGTGTCATTATTATCCTTATTTTATTTATTTATAAATGAGAAACTAAGGCTGAAAAAAGTTAATTTCTTTACTGATAATCACATAGCTAGGAAGTGTTTGAGGTAATATTTGAAGGCAGGTCTTCTTCATGCAAAGTCCAACAATCCATCCATTATACCCCCTAGTATGTTCAAAGAGGAATGTCATAGGCCTTATAGTTGAGTTGAGTACTGTCCAGTTTAGCTAAAAAAAGGAAATTGTCATATTTAAGTGACTATCAAAGAAAAAACTGTGTAGGATTTCATTCAACGGCAAGTATTTAATAAGCACCTATTAATGGAAGAGATAACTTGTTACATAGATCAGAGAAAACTCCATAGAAAAGTTAATGTTTGAAAGAAACTTTAAAGAATTGGTAGGGTTTTGTCTAGCAGAAATTTGAAGTAATTATAAAGAATGGACATTAGCAACATGAGCAAAAATATATAGTAAGACAAAAAAACAAACAAACCAACAAAACCCAAGGAAGTTTCAGAAAGCTATAAGTTAGCTCATCTTTTAGGGGATCATACAGAGTTGGGGGTTTTTTGGGGGGAGGGAATTTGTTGGGAATTTTGGTGTTGTTATTTTAGTTCATAGGATCTTTGACAAATGTTTGTTGAATTAGATCCCTAGAGAAGGGGCCCCTGAATACTAGACTCAGCAATTTGGACATTATTTATTTGAGAACCATTAAATATTTTAAACAAGTGCAGTGATGCGGCCAGAGCTGCTCTATATGAAGATTAATTTGGCAGTTCTGCAAGATGGATTGAAGAGGGAGGGGTTAGTGATCCCATTTATGCTATTCAGCTAATTTCATCCCATGTTATCAATTTAGAATATTTACAACTTGCCCACAGCACACAAATGACCTTATATCACTGGGCCTACTTTCAGAAAAGATTTCTACTCTCTGGAGTCTTAGTCTTCTCTTATGATACCCTTCACTTTTTTTTTAAATAAATGTTGCTTGGGTTGAATTTCAAAGCTTCCAAGTTCCAAGTTCCAAAACTTCCAAGCTGACAAGGCTTCCAAGAGGTAGATGAGAGGGAGAAAAGTATTTTCTGTTTATAGTTTGTCCTTAGCACCTCCCACCTGGATTATGAATTCACACTGAAAATTTAACAGTGGGTTCTTCCCACAAATACCAGCTTGTTCCAGAACACCTCTGTAGATATAACTTCCTTGTAACATCAGGGTGCAAGTTAGTTTTCTAAATAGAGGGATAAATGTATTTTACCAGTTGCTGCTTGTGTGACCTTGGAAATAACTTGGAATCTCAGGCTTCATCTTCTTGTGGGTAAAAAAGAAAGGTTGGACTAAATGACTTCTAAGATCATCTTCATGGAGGTAGTGATTCCAGGTTCTCCCCCTATCTTCTAGTTCTAAATATGTGACAATGATCTTTCAGCATAAGTTGAGATCTAAAATGTTTGGGCCAGAAGCTTTGAATTCATTGAAAGAAATTATATCTCCTAAACTATCTTAGACTTCAATATTTGATCCACTACTTGCAGTATGAAGAATATTGCCCTTGATAAAAGATGGAAACAAAAAGGCGTGAGCAACCTGCTTTGTTATTAAATCTTCTGGCCTAAGGAACATGTAACTTCCACAGATCTTAATTGAGTAGTAGTTTGAAGTTATAATCTCTGGTGTGAATTAAATTATTGCATTTAGAATTTAGATTCACAGTATCATCATTAAAAATATAATTCCATTCTGGGCTTATACCATAATCATACCATGATTTAGAGAACTAATTTGACTTAGTAGCTTGAAAAGTTTCTCTGAGTCAAGATCTGGGTTTGAGTCTCACCTTGTGACCCTGGGCAAATCATTTAATCTTGCTGTATTCTAGATCTTAACTTGAACTGTGGTTCATGACCCCATATAAATTTCATAATTGAATGTGGGGATTGTGAAATTATGATTTAGAATCAGTAAATGTTTGATTTGTTTATTTTTTCATATTCATATACCTGGATTTACCTAGGGAAAGGGGATCATCAGTGGAAAAAGTTTAAGAATGCCTATTCTAGATAACTTTCTGAAACTAACAATTTAAGAAAAAAAGTGTCAAGCTGAATTTGGCTTTATCTGAGATTTTTATGTCAGTAAAATCCCAGGTCCAGTTCCTATTCCATGTCTTACTTTAATCAATTTATCCCATAATCTAATTGAGGATTTAACATTTTCACTATAAAGGGAACATTCTAGGCAGATATCTTATGAATAAGGATTTTTGGACAGTCAGAGGAAAACTTGATCCCAGCAGGGACCTGAGGGACAGAGAAGGAGAGAAAAGAAGATGAGGAACACACCTCCCAGAGTGGGAACCTCACTGAAAGCACTAGGAAATAATGTCTACAGAGGATCCTTCGAAACTCTCTGGACCAGGGTGGAAGGCTGTGTCTACCAATGCAGACCAAGCCAAACTAGTCTGCTTTTAGAGTAGGTTGTGGTTTTTTGGGTTTTTTTCCTCATGAAATCCCCATGCCTCTCTCACTGAAAGGAAAAAGAAAGCAAATTTTGAAGGGAATGTTGTGTAAATGACACCCTTTCTTTTCCTTTATTTCCTCTGAGCTACAAGCAATACAATTTTGAAAACAAGAGATCAGTGCTCAAAATATCTGAAAAAAGAAAGAGCAAGATACTAAAATATTAAAAAAATCATAGTATTATTATTATGTAGTTGAGAAAATATCAATAACTGCCTGTCCAGCTATACGCACACATAAAGGGTTCCTATGATGTTTTTACCTATAATATCCTGCGCAGATTACAGCTTTATAACCACACAGATGACAGAAATAAAACAAGTGTACTTATTTTTTGCTTTTTTTTTTAAGGAAGGCATTCTATCTGCTAGAACAACCTGCTGCCTTAAAAGCTTTCCTTCAACAAAATCTCTCATGCAAATAAATGTTAGTCATTCAAGTAATTGTGTAAGATACAAATCCTTTATTCAGTGACTGATTATTAATACCAAATGAGGCATATAAAGGGGGAAATATATTTTGGCTGTCCAAAACATCATAGTCATAGAGAAATGACCAACACAAAGTAGAAATCAAAAGAAGGATTTTGCAAAGATTGGATTTCTCTAAACTGATCCTGTTCATGTGTGCCATCTTGCTTGTTATATGAAGCCTTAGAATAGCTTTTTTACTGAATGATGCTCCAAAGAGCCTTTCCTAAGAATGCCTATTGTCCAGTCTATGATTCGCAGTTCCATGGACCATCAGTAGTATTATTTTAGAAAAACAGAGAAAATAGACTGACATATCCAGAACTGAATAATAATAAGGCTGTAGGCTGAATTGCCTTTCAATAATTATGCAATGCTTTTTATGCCCTTAAATTTTCTCCCTAAAGAAAGATGCTTTTTTAATATCAATATTACAGATATATGGGTATAAGTTGTGGGATATTAGTCTTGGGAAAATTAAAGCTATGGGTCATCTAAAAGATATTGGAATATTATCACGTTCCATCATATTATCAAAGGAAGAATTTTGCAATACAGAAGACAATTAGAAGGATGCATGATAGAAAAAGAAATAGCCAGGTCATATAGCAAAAAAGAAGGGAAAGAGTTGGACACTAGACATAGCCCATTGGTATGCACACAATTTCAAAATATTTAGAGCTAAGGTTTAAGCTATTTATAGCTTAGGTTAGGGTATTAGAATTATTTGCAATATTTTGATAACTATTTCAATATAATTGGTTTCTTTTGCAATCTTACATATTTAGTTTTTAGACATTTAAAATTATTAATCTGATAAGGGTATCAGTTAGGCTTTATAAAAAGGTTCAAGACAATCATCACATGCACATACACACACATGTACCCATATATATATACACACATATAAATGTCAAAAACTCCTGATAAATGAAGGCTATTATGCCCTTGAGTAGAGCTACTATAAAAATTCATAGGATAATGTAGACAAGAGTCATATAGGATCAGAATGCCTGGGAAAGGTTACTGTGTGTATTAAACCTACATTAATGGAATCATACATCTGTGTGAATATGGAAATAAATGGCAGGATTCTAACTATTTTCTAGAATCTCAGTCTTTCAAAGTCTTATACTTAACATTATTAAGTCAAACATCAAATATTTTAAGATGATTTCCTTGTTGGAAAGTTATATACTTTTTAATTTTATTTACTTTAAATATTAAATTTTCATCTGGATTCTTTAGCAAAAAGCAAGAACCTTATTTATACACCTTCCCAAACAAGTCAGGAATTTCTCGGGGATTTCTGTAGCATATTATGTAAGTAAACTATAGTCTTAAAAGTAGAGAATTTTCACAATGCTTGAAAATACTTTTGTGTGTGTGTGGAGAAGTGTTCAGTATACTGAAAGTATTTTAATATCCAGGAGTCTATAGTTTGTACAATAATTTGAAGAGTAGCAAAGTTCAGGTATCTGAATTTTTGAAACTGAAAATTTGTGCAGTCATACTCCTGACATACATTACTACAATTCCTAAGTGAACCTTTAAGAGATGAAAAACACTTAATCTGAAGACCCTTTTCAGTGCAATCATACTAAAAGGAAATCCTTTCTGCTTTTCAGCAAATGATGGACATATTTTCCAAGTATTTTGGCTAACTGTAAATTGCAGATATTGCAGTGTTGAACAGAGGAACTCATAATGTTCACAAAATAAAGAATTAGTGAGTCTAGAAAAAGTATAAATCAAAGAAAAACACAATTTGCTATAAAGTCAATGCAATTGAAATATATAATAGATTTTGGTTTTATATTCTTTAATTTTTTTAAGGTCAGTAAGGGAAATCAACCATGTGCATATTTAGTTGCTCTCTTACAATGTTAATTTCCAATATTTTTCTTGTTAATAACATCATAGATTCCTTGGTGAGACTATACATCAATTTATATACTTGTTAGATTGTTATTAAAAATTAAAAAAAAACAAGCAGTGTATTAGCAATTTGAGAGGTTTCCCTTAGAGAAATATATTTTATTCCCACAATTCCCTGAAGCAGTGATTACAAAACTAAGATGTAAAGTCCAATAAAAGTTCCATAACTGTATGAGAAAAAGGCCCATATGGTCCAATTGTATAGAAAAAAGGAGAAACACATAATTAATGAGAAACAGAGAAATTTGTTATTTTCATTTACAAATCACTTTATGGCCCTTTGCAGATAATATAAAGAGAAACTACCTCCAAAAATTGTAAAGTTTTTCTTAAGTTTATTATGATTTTTGTAAAGTCAGAATCATTATTAATTATAATTTAGAATTTACTTATTTCACGATTTCTTCCCCTACTTCAAGGGCAATTACTTTTCAGAAAAGCAGAGAAGTTGATCATTTTGCAGTTATTGTTATCATTTGTGATTTTTTTCATTAAAATTCCATATGAATACTAATAGATATATTAATATTTGGATAATATATTTTATTATTTCAAACCATTATTGTGGGTTTTGGAAATGGAAAAACAAATATTTTTTTAAGGTGTATGATCTTTGAAAATCTTAAATAGTCTAACAGTTTTGTTAGAAACTAATGTCTGATGAGGGTATGTATAAATATTGGCTAATCTAGATAAAAAAAATTTTAATTTATTAATCATCCCCAAGAATTTTCAATATTTACCCCCTTTAGTGGATACTGGTTCTGTTTTTACTTCAGACTTATATTTAGCCTTTAGTTATAGTCACATTTTTTAATAGAAGTAGCCTAGAACATGCTAATTAAAATATGTAATTTTTTTCTTTATACCCTATGGAATTTATTTTTATTAGTTTTTATATTTTCATTGACATGTTTAAAAAGATGTTTGAATTGTCCAGTGCTTTTTCAGCTCTTATTATAAATATGTATTATAAACATATTCAAGAAACAAATATTTTCAGATTTTAATTTTCTTTATGTACTACATGATATTTTAACTTTATTTTCTTTTTTTTAGTAATAATTATAGACTGGCATTATTAAATGGAAATAATTTTTAATTAAATTTGTTAAGGTTGATCACTAAATATAATGTAGTTTTACACAAATAGCCTTTAATGAACAGAATTCATTCATTTAGAAAATGTTTATTAAATACTTATTAAAGGCAATACATTATGCTACACACTAAGAGAGAGGGAAAAAAAATGAGAAAAAATAAGTCTCACCACAAAGGAGCTTGAAATGTAGTGAGCATGTGTCTAAATAACTATAATATATTTTTAAAAATTTAAAATCACCTTATTTTCAAAATACATGCAAAGATAGTTTTCAGCATTCATCCTTCAAAAATCTTGCGTTCCAAATTTTTCTCCTTCCCTTCCCTCCCATAGACAACAAGTAATCTCCATATAGATTAAGCATTTGCAATTCTTTTAAACATATTTCCCCATTTATCATGCTGCACAAGAAAAAACAAATCAAAAAGGGAAAAAAATGAGAAAAAAAAAAGCAAGCAAATGACAAAAAAAAGATAAAAATACTATGTGGTGATCCACATTCAGTACCCATGGTTCCTTTTTGTATGCAGATGACTCTCTCCATCTCTAGTCTATTAGAATTGACCTGAATCACCTCATTGTTGAAGAGCCACGTAAAGTTGATCTAGTCTTTTTGTTCCTGTGTACAATGTTCTCTTGGTTCTACTCACTTCACGCATCAAAAGTTTATATAAATCTCTCCAAGCCTTTCTGAAGTCATCTTTCTGATTATTTCTTATAGAAAAAGAACATTCCATTACATTCATATGTTATAATTTAATCAACCATTCCCCAACTGATGGGGATCCATTCCGTTTCTAGTTCCTTGCCACTACAAAAAGGGCTGCCACAAACATTTTTTCACATGTGGGTCCTTTCCCCTTTTTATGATATCTTTCGGACAAAAAACCAGTAGAGACACTGCTGGATCAAAGGGTAAGCACAGTTTGAATGCCTTTTGGGCATTAACGATAATATTTTAAAAACCAAACAAAAAATCCACATTAGTTTGTGAGAGAGGAATAAACCAAATACTCTAAGAACTTTGAAAAAGAGGCATGCAACTCCAGCTGGAGAGAATCAGATAAAAGCATCACCAGGAAGATATATTTGGTCTAAGTATTGAAGGACTGGTAGCATTTCAGAAGGATGGGACGTTGGCTGGGGCATGAAGAAATCTCAAATATTTTCTTAGAATGGTGAGTAATCTACTCTGGAGCACAGATCATGAGAACCATGACAGTGTGAGATTACGGTGCAAAGATACATTATTCATGTATTGAGTATCGAACAAATAATATAGATTTTGCTTAGTATGTAATGAGGAATTTAAAAAATGACAAGATGCAATGAAATCTATGTATTGAGATGATCAGTCTGGCAGCAAGGTGAAAGCTAGATGGAAGAGGGAGAGATCTGAAATCAGATGGGAATTATTGCTCTGAAATTATCCAAGAGAAAGATAATTCCAATAGATTTGGGATGGAAAATGTAATCCACATCCAAAGGGAGAACTGTGGAGAATGAATGCAGATCAAAGCATACTATTTTCACTTTTTTGTTTATTTGCTTTTTCTTTCTCATAGTTTTTTTTTCCTTTTATTCTGATTTTTCTTTCACAACATGCCAAATATGGAAATATCTTTAAAATTATTTTACATGTATAACCTATATCAGATTTCTTGTTATCTCACAGAGGGGAGAAGTAAGGGTGAGGTAAGGGAAGGAGGAAGAAAAAAATTGTAATTCAAAGTCTTATAAAAATTGAATATTAAAAATTATCTTTTACATGTTTGGGGGAGAAATAAAATACTATTGAGAGAAAAAATACAAAAAGAAATTTAAAAGAAGAAATTATGCAGGAGAAAGATTTTGCAGTTGGATATATGGAGGCCATAATTGAAGATAGTTTTTTAAAAGAAAAGAAAGAAACATGTATTGAACACATACTTCTTCTACCTTCAAATGGCATATGGTGAATTGGAAAGGAGAAAAACTGGAATGAGGAAAGCTAGTTAGGCAATTACAATAGTCCAGGTGAGAAGTAATGAAGGTCTTAACTAGTGCCTGAGATTTTGGCGGAAAGAAGGGGCAAAACCATAAATGCTGTGAAGGGAAATTCAACAGTACTTGTCAACTGATTAGATATGAGTTGGAGGTAAGAAGAGAAAGGGAATAGAAAAAGAAACAGAAGGAAAGAAAGAAACGGAAAGTTTCAGGCATGTTTCCAAGGTTACAAGTCTGGGTAGTTAGACGATTTTGTCCTTAAGAAGAACAGGGAAATTTTTAAGAGCTTTTTGAGAAAAGGAAAAGGTAATATGTTTGGTTTTAGATATGTTGAGTATAAGATGCATATGCTGAGTATTCATCCCCAACTTCTGGTGAGGATGTTTACACTATTCCGTTATTTATTTAATAATCACTTTGTAAGGTTTTACTATCTGAAAGGCTTTGTGCTATGCAAATTAAAACATGATACATTCTGTGATATAAAGGCATTTTGTTTTCTACTGGGGAGAGTATCATAATGATAAATCAATAGAGTAATGTGGTACTAACAAGAGGGTTTTGTTTTGGACTCTGGGTTTTTTTTAAGCAACATATAATAAAGATTAGGATAAGGTTCCTTTCCTTGTGGAACATGTATAACGGGGTGATAGAGATCTTAAAATTATATATATATATATAGATAGATATATATAGATACAACACACTATGTACAATCCCCTTTTACAGGTGAGCAAACTAATATCCAGAGAAAGTAAGGTAGTTGTCTATATCATATACATAGTAAATGTGAGAGAGAAAATTTGAACTCATATCTCCTTACTAAATCATGCTATATTTTTGTCACTAAAATTGTAACTATGGTACTTTTAAAAATAAAAGTTTTTATCAATTTAATTTCTCCACAGTTATCCTAGAAACAAATAGTAAAGTACTAAACTGAAAAGTCAGGATACCTGGGTTCTATTCCATAGCATCCTACTAATTAGCTACATGATTTTGTTTAAGTTTTCTTTTCTGGAAAATGAAGATCACTAAAGTACCTTTCAATTCTAATTTTGTAAAATAATATGAAAATATAGTATGATATTCATGCTAGACATGCTTCAATATTACTGTGTACAATCTTCTCTTGGTTCTACTCTTTTTATTCAGCTTCAGGTCATGTAAGTCTTTCTAGGCTTTTCTGAAATCAATCTAATCATCATTTCTTATTACATTCATATGTCAGAACTTATTAAATCAATATTCAAATTATGGACATCCACTCAATTTTCAATTCCTTGTTATTTAGTAGTTTTTCCAGCTGAAAAGAGAAACTCAAAGATCATAGGAAGTAAAAACTTGAGAAGACTGAAGAATGGAGGTGAATACATCAGGCTGGCTGACAGTAGAAGAGAAAGAGAGGGAAAGAACAAGTATTTATTAAGGGCTTACTGTGTGACAGACACTGTGCTAAGCCCTTTTCAAGTATCTCTTTTGATCCTCACAACAATCCTGTAAGGTAGGTGCTATTCTGATCCCCAGTTTACAGTTGAGTAAATTGAGGCAGTTAGAATTATGCCCCAAATCATAGAGCTAATAAATACATGAAGCTGGATTTGAACTGAGGTTTTCATCACTTCAGGTCCAGCACTGCATCACTAAGCTGATTCTCTAAAATGATAAATTATGAGTAGTTGCATCTTTGCCTAGTTTACTCACCCATTTAAGGAATGATTTGCCTGCATAGAATTCGCTCCTACAATGGCACTTTGTGAATCTATCCATCTTTCCACTATCCTCTCCCTCTGCCTTATCACTGCCTAGTGAATTGATACCTTTTATTCTTGGAGGTCAAAATATTGTCCTTAAATATTGTTTATTTGTTGTCTAAACTTTTATAATGGATTTTTTATCTCTAGAAAAAAAAGCTAATTTTAGTGCATTTAGAGCAATTGTTGGTCATAGGTGAGTAGACCAAGTGAGTACACTATGGGAAAGGACAAAGGGAAACTTCCTAGACTAAAAGCACTAGGTAAATGCATGAGTTCTCACCTTGCCCTCCCTTAGCCCTTCCCTTTTCCCCTCCCTTCCCCACTTTTCTCCCTCTTTCTCCCTTCTTCTCCTTCTCTTTCCTCCATCTTTCCTTTCTCCCTCTCCCTCTCTCTTTCTTCTTCTCTTCCCCCCTTTCCCCCCCTTTTCCCCTTTTCTCCTTCCTCCCTCTTCTTTTCCTCTACTCCTTCCCCTCTCCTCCTCCTTCCTTTCTCTTCCCCCTCCCCCTTTTCCTCTTCCCTTTTCTCCTTTTCCTCTCTCCCCTCTCCCTCTGCCCTCTCCCCCCTTCCCCTCCCCTCTCCTTCTTTGCCCTCTCTCCCTCCCCCTCTTCCTCCTCCTTTCTCCCCCTTTCTCCCTCCCCTTCTCCCTCTCCCTTTTTATCTTTCATTGGATATTATTCTGCTCTTATGAACTTCATTCACCATGTTATTTTTGACAATTACTCCAATTTGATATCCCTTTGATTTCTGATCTTGTGCATAGTAGGATCTTAATAGATACTTATTGTTGACCCTTCATGAGTCTAGGCAATCATTTTTCCCCTACTCCTCCTACATCAGTCTTATCCCATCTCAGTATTATAGAATTAATATCTATTAAAATATATTTAATATTAACTATTTTATATTATTATCTATTGAGAGGCATTGAAATAACATTCAAGGTCATATAGTCCAACTCTTCCACTGTCAAACTGAGGAAACTGAGTCTCCAAAAGAGGTTAAGTGAGTTGCCTATAGTAAGCAGACCCAAAATTTGAATCCAGGGCTAGCATTCATTTTATAAGCCACTGATAGAGATTTCAAATAAGAGTAGACAAAGGACTTTAATATTTTAATTTTTATCAATAGATTATATTAAATTAAAGGGGCATCCCTATCATATTTGCATATGCTAATGAGCAAAAAACTGCACAAAATATATTGTGCAACAGGGAAAATTTAAGAAGTTCTTCACAAGCTTGAAACATTGAGCAGAATATAATAAAATAATATTTAATAAGAATAAATGTAATGTCTTTAATTGGTTTAAAAGAATAAATTTAAATGAGTATAAGATGGAGGAGACATCTATAGATAGCACTTCATGCAAGAAAAAATAAAGGGATTTTTTATTTAAATCAAGCAAACAAATGAACAATCAAAAAAGCTATTGTAATTGTTGGTTGCATTTAAAGAGGCCTTGTTTCTAGAATCAGAGAATTACCATATAGACTATTGTATTGATTTCTGGATACATTTTAGGAGAGCATTGATAAACTCATGAGTCACCATACCAGGGTTAAACACAGGATAGAAAGAGCTTTGAGAGCATTACATTTAAAAAATCCATGAGGTCTGCTATGGTACACTTGCCTTGGGGGAAAGGCTTCCTTAAAAAGTTTGCATTGAGAAGAGGAAATAGAAATCTTTTATTTGACCTCTAAGTACAAAACTAGTGGAAGCAGAAGTGGCAGAGAAGCAGATTTAGGATTGATGTAAATAAAAATCTCTTAAAAATTTGAGCTATCCAAAAGGAAAAGAAAGTAGTAGAACAATCCCTAGACATTTTCACATAAAAGCTGGATTGTTGAAGAGCAGATTTGGGGATTAGCAAGGGATCAAAATAAATGGTTTTTGAGGTTCCTTCTAACACTTTGATTCTGTTACTCTGAACATGGCATATAGTTGGAGCACTGGTTGCTACTAGGCTCAATACAGCAAAATTTTGCTATGCAATTTCTTCTTTATTAAATTATAATTTACTTTAGTCTTGACTTCTAAATTTTCCTGTCTACATCATAATAAATTCCTAAGATAAACACCTGTTCCATTTTCTGTAGTGTCATTTTCCATTATCTTGTTAATGCACTTGTTGCTTGCTTAAGTATGAACAGTATTTTCTTGCTAAACAGACTTCTTGTATTAAAGTTTAAAACTGTATTATCTTTCTATTTAAAATAAATAGATAAAGGTACTTGTGGAACTGGGTAATGACATGAAGACTCTCTTTGAAAAATTACTATTTGTTTCATTATTAGCATAATCAATTCAGTTTGCCATCCCTTTCAAAGTGAAAGCATTTCCACAAATTTCTGTATGGAATAAAGAAGAGTAAATGTTATGCATTATTTCCTTGTTTAGAGGATTGTTGGGAAAACCAGCCTTAGACACATGGAACAAATGTTAAATAATAAAATATAGTGATATTGTAGAAAGTGCAAATTGAATGTAATGCATTACATAAATGAATAAAAAACTAATGCTGTAAAATTTTTCAAACAGGAAATTTTAAACTAATTTATTTAGTCTCCTTAATAAGTACTACTTAAGAATGTAAGCACCATGAGGACAGAATATAGGTTCTTTTTGTTTGTCTTTGTATTCCCATATTTCTTACACAACAATAACTTAATAAATCTGTCTTTAATTGAATTTACTATTAGAAGCTATTGCAGAACACACTAAAATCTAAGAGGATATGGACTAGGGTTGAACTTAATAAGTAAGTCATAAGTAGGTTACATTTACTTTTTTCCCTATTGTAGTAAGTTTATTTATTTTTAATACACATTGATTTATGAATCATATTGGAAGAGAAAAATCAGAGCAAGAGGGAAAAAGCATGGGAGAGATAAAAAGAAAGAAAAAAGAGGTGAATATAGCATGTGTTGATTTACATTCAGTCTCTTTAGTTCTTTTTCTGGATATAGATGACATTTTCTGTCCAAAGTCTACTGGGATTGTTTTGGATCACTGAACTGCTGAGAAGAACCAAGCCTTGTACAGTTGATCATAGCGTATTTTTGCTGTTATTATGTACAATCTGCTTGTTTCTGCTTGTTTCATTCAGCATCAGTTTGTGTAAATCTTTCCAGGCCTTTCTATAATCAGCTTGTTCATCATTTCTTATAGAACAATAATATTCTATTATCTTCATGTACCAAAGCTTGTACAGCCATTCCCCAATTAATGAGAATTCACTCCTTTTTCAATTTTTTTTTTTGCTACCACAAAAAAGAGCTGCTACAAACATTTTGGTTGCATTTACTTTTGATGAAAAAACTTCTCACATTGCTAATTGCATAAATAAAGCAAATCACAGATCCTTTGGTATACTCATCCATGGATAAATGAAGGACAAATGTATATTAATTGCTTACTAGGTTAACAAAACACTGTATAGGTAGGATAGGATGGTGGATAGGGCACTGGACTTGCCTGGGTTCAAATCCTGCCTTAGATATTTTCTAGATTGAGCAAGTCAAGTTACCTTTCTACATTCCTCATAAGTAAAATGAGGGGCTTAGCTTCTGGCATCCATTCTATGAGCTTATGAATCCAGTTTTAGCCAAGTCCAGTATTGTTTCTGCTATACCATACTTCCTCTCTTTCACAGAGAATGATAAATAGAACTGTGTTTCTAATAATGACATTTAGAGTGCTTGGCTGATATTTCATGAGTATACCTTGAAGAATAACTTGAATGATAATTGTGGATTTCTTTGTCAGACCTCATTGAGGAAGATAGTGATGACAGTTAAAAGTGTAATTTTAAAGGGCAGGTTTTCATGTAAATGTAAATAGTGAGTTACCTAGTTAAGCCATTACATGAGAGAAGGAGAGCAAACCTGAGGGCTGCCCGGAGAGTTTCAGGACATGTGCTGAGAATAAAAATAGGAAAATAAGATGAAATTTAGGAAAAAGAATAAAAGTGGAGAATAAAGTGAGTCAAAGGATCTTGGGTTTAAGAAATGGGATGAATAAATAAATTACATAGAAAATATATATATTGGTTTTGGTTTTGTTTAAATTCTGTTGGTTTAAATTTGGTTAGTTGTTGTTCGGTTCTTTTAAGGCCAAACTGAAGAACCAAGTTGGAACCAACATTATTAAAACATACATAACATTGTCATGTATTAGTTGGTACAAAATGTCTTATTTAAAATTTTTGTCTAATAAATTAAAATCAAAACAGAATTTAGAAGCATATGATTTGTTCCTTAGCTGAGGGGGGCCTTAAAAATCTAGTTGAAACTTTTTTTTAATTAAAAAAAAATGCCTAACGGCATTAAATGATTTAAACAAGGTCATATAACTAAGAAGTAGCAGAACCATAACAAGAAACCATACCTCATGAATATTAGGCCAGTAAACACAACTGTTAGACCATACTTCTTCACATTCTGGCATGTTATAAAAACTTTTCAGCTTATTACTTTTAGCATTGGCTAGTTTATTTGTTTTTTTTTCCCTTGAGTGTATAAGTTTTATAGGTTTCAAAAGCTAAATTTGCAAGTTAAAGGCCTATGTGATTTTTATAATGAACTGAAAATCACTTTTTTTCTTGTTGTATTTAAATTATTTATTTTTGAAGGATAACTCTGCATAGAAGCAGACTTCTCTTAACTGATCACTCCAGGAGCCCAGTGGTAAAGGCAGTTTGGAAATTATATATAGCTACAGAAATCGACAGGAACAGTAAATCACCAATAGCTCTGAATAACTTGTTCTTAAGAAGTCAGGATTTTAGGTGCATTATTCCAAAGCATAGATATACCTACTCTGTAAAATTACTAAATGAGGATTTGAATGTTAGAATACTGTAGTGCCTTTGAATCATCTCTGTGTTTTGGCTACTTTGTATAGTAAGTTTTAGAAAAAGAAGAACACTGACTAAAACCACTTTCGATTACCTCAGAAACAGATTCTCTTGATAGCTTCAGAAAATGAATTTGTCAGTAAGTTACATATCAATAATTGTAGAAAATTTCACAGGTGCAGTATTTGATTTGTAGCAAATTTCCCAACTTTAAAGTGGTTGTTCAGCATATACCTGAATTCCTACACACTGATTTCGCCTGTAGATAAATAAGTCCTCCTATCAGCAATGATAATCATGATTCACATTTTTGTGATACATTAAGGGTTACAAAGCACTTTCTTCACAACTATCTTGGTAAGTACAAGTAATATTACCTTCATGTCTAGTGTCATTTCCCATTTCTTTGTTAATGTACTTGTTGCTTGCATGAACAATACTTACTAAATATTAAACTATCTTGTCTCTACTTATATAAATATATATTTATAAATTTATATATATTTTTATATGTAACATTCCTATATAATTACATTTATACATGTATATAAATATATATTATACATAATCTATATATATGTAGATAAAGGATACATATAATATATAGTCTCTATATGTAGAAATAAGTAAAAGAACCGAGTAATGACATGAAGGCTGTTTTTGGAGAATTATTATTTGTTTCATTAGCTTAATCAATTCAGTTGACCAACCTTTTCAAAGTTAGGCTTAAAGAAAGAAATGACTTGCCTGGGATTACAGAAGTGATAAGCATTGACTGGGAATTCAGATCTTAAGTTTTATCTAATACTAAATGGGGATATTTCTCTGTTTGAAAATTGAAAGTTCTTGTGCCACTGTATTTCCTATTTTCCTTCCTCTCCTCTCATGGTAGATGCAGGTGGTAGTAGTGGTGGTGGAAGGGATGTATGGTAGTGGTTGGAAGGAGTCTCAAACCAAATTCCATTTTGCCAAATCCTGCATGCAACCCAGAATGCAGGTGTCATTGTAATTTGTGAGAAGGAACTGGGGCACCATGAGTTCATACTAATTCCTGGAGCATAAACTGTATAAGGAGGCAAAAAAAGGAGATTTCCTTGGTACTCTTCAAGTGTCAGGAGCCCCCTATCTTGTGAATTTCTGTTATCCCCAACACTAATTCTTGGAAAAATTTGCATGTAAGTATTTCTTCTTTTTCTTCTTCTTTTTTTTTTGGACCATCTGGATACATTTTGGCCTGAAGTATGACAAAGAACCAAAGAAGAGAATTATACTTCCTTTCCTCATCATTCATAAAAACAGCATCTAGTATTTTATATATCCAGCTCCTTCTGAGCCCTCCATCTGGGTTTGCACATTAGCTTCATCTGCTTCCAATTAAGTTGTGGCACACAATATATACCTGTGGCAGTTTTAACAGTGGCAAAACATTGCTATTAATTCCCATCATCATTCATTCTCTTGAGAAGAGATATTGTGTCTTTCAGGTGACCTCAATAAACTGAGCATGCTGTGGGAAATAATCAAATGTTAATAAATAATAGAATGAATGGAATAACTTTTAGCATAAGAAGCATACATAAAAGTTATTGCCTCCCATAGAGTTTGATCAATATTTTATTTATTTTTTTTAATTTTATTTTATTTGCAAAACATATGTATGGGTAATTTTTCAACATTAACCCTTACATAGCTTTCTGTTACAGATTTTCCCCCCCAACTCCCCACCCGTCCCCTAGATGGCAGGATATCCACTACGTGTTAATTATGTTAAAATATTTGGCAAATCAAATACATGTATACATATTTCCAAACTTATCATTGTTGTGCAAGAAAAATCGTATCTACACAGGAGACATATCAGATAAAGGAAACACAATGTAAGCAAACATCAATCAAAAGTATGAGAATGTTATGTTGTGGTCCACATTTCACATCCCTCTCTCTGGGTGTATATGGCTTTCTTCACTGAACAATTGGAAGTGGTTGATCAATATTTTGTTAATATAGATGTTTATCCTTTTTAGTTAATTATTGCTCTGAATTTGTAAACTGATGGTAATATCACTTGTCCTTTTCAGGACAATTGTGAAGAAAATGCTTTGTATCCTTTAATGCATCACAGAAATATGAATTATTATTATCACTGTGATAGGAGAACTTATCTATCTGCAAGGGAAATTAGTGTGTAGGAATACAGATTTATCTTTCCAAGGAAGATTTTAAGAAAATACTTAGGGATAATTTGAAAAGCACATATTGTAAATCCTTTCAGGACAATGCTAGGAATAAAAAACTAGTGAATTTTGAATAACAGTTAATTTTAATATAGTTTAATATAATGATAATCTCTCTCTTTAATAGCATTGGATCTCACAGAAGATTGAAATATACACATGTCTGTACTGCCTGTCATAAATATTAGAATAAAATTTCATGTAGAAAGAGAAATAATCTGTAGCCATGGATCTGCTATGCATTATAAATTAGAGCATACTGAATTATTTAAAGGATATACCTGACTGATGCTTGATATGCTCCAAAAACTAGAACAGCATGTTTTTGTTTGGTTTTGTTTTTCACAATTTAGATGGAGAAACAATGTAAATTATGATTCTTAAATTAGTTGTTATTTCACAATGGAAAAAAAAAATGTAGTTTAAGAAAATGATTATGTTAACATTTACTAAGTTTCCTGAAATGTGGAGTTTACCTTTTGGCATAGTGTTTTTCAATAGTTTTGAGCCCTGGTCCAGTACTTTTTATTGTAGGGAAGGAAGTTAGCTTAGCTTGTTCTTCTTAGACTATACTAAGATTGGATATTCTTTGATTATATTCTAGAAAAAGAAATACATTCCCCATTTTATGAAAATTGCTCTAAAATAAAACCTAGAGAATTATGTATCGTTCAATCCAAATGTTGCTATTAAGCTGCTTTTTAAGAGCATTTATAAGATGGTAATGTTTAAAGGAATATTGGAAATTGAAGAAATGATTATCAATATTTTCTGATTACTTGAAGAATTTTATTTCAGATGCCATGGGAGGCTTGAGGAAGGTAGAAAGGTTGAGAATTATCTCTGTGGAAGAAGGATAGTGAATCAATTAGAATTGGGTAATAAGGTTGCCTTCTTGCAAGCCCATGTGCAACTGAGAAAAAAGTTTATATTATGTGATATACATTTATTATGAATCCAATTGACATAATTGCAGGATTTATGTGAATAGGAACAAAGGAAGTCTATGTTAGTAATAATCCAAAATAGTTTGACAAGGTATTATGGGTGATAGGATAAAGGAGTAAAGGATTTTAATATAATGGGGTCCTTAACTTTTTGTATGTCCTGGACCCTTTTTATATTAGCTTATGGAAAGTTTCTCATAAAATTGGTTTTTAAATGAAAAGTAGCATGCATAAAATTATAAATTTTACTGAAAGAGTTATACCTATGTATGTATATTTTTTAAAGAAAAAAATGAAGTTCCCAGATTCCATATAAAAAAAAAAACCCTTGGGGTTCTGATAAAGGTCTCATCTCTAAGATATATAGAGAATTGTCTCATATTTATAAAAATTCAAGCCATTCTCCAATTGATAAATGGTCAAAGGATATGAACAGACAATTTTCAGATTATGCATACCCTTTGACGCAGCAGTGTTTCTATTGGGCTTATATCCCAAAGAAATCATAAGAGAAGGAAAGGGCCCCACATGTGCAAGAATGTTTGTGGCAGCCCTTTTGTAGTGGCTAGAAACTGGAAACTGAATAGATGCCCATCAATTGGAGAATGGCTGAATAAATTATGGTATATGAATGTTATGGAATATTATTTGTTCTGTAAGAAACGACCAGCAGGACGATTTCAGAGAGGCCTGGAGAGACTTGCATGAACTAATGCTCAGTGAAGTGAACAGAACCAAGAGATCATTATTCACGGCAACAACAATACTATATGAGGATCAGTTCTAATGGACATCACTCTCTTCAACAATGAAATGCTTCAAACCAGTTCCATTTGTTTGGTGAAGAGAGCCATATACACCCAGAGAGAGGGATGTGAAATGTGGACCACAACATAACATTTTCATGCTCTCTATTGAGGTTTGCTTGCATTGTATTTCCTTTATCAGATTATGCTTTCTTGTAGATATGATTTCTCCTGCACAAAAAATGATGCAATAACTATACATATATTCGATTTCTTAAGTATTCTAACATAATTATCATGTAGTGGATATCCTGCCATCTAGGGGAAGGGTGGGGAGTAGGGGGGAAAATTTGTGACAGAAAGCTTTGTAAGGGTTAATGTTTAGGAATTACCCATACATATGTTTTGCAAATAAAAAGTATTAATAAAATAAAAAATAAAATAAAATAAAAAAACCCTTGGATAATGTGGAATTGAACTGATTTACTGTGGGTCAAGACAGCTTTGTAAAAAGAGAAAACATATTTTATTTTGTATGACTCACTACACTTTGTTCACCATTCAACATCAGTCATTTCTCTCTGGAAGTTCACTGCTCCCTTGCAGCCCTTTCCTCTATTTGACCTATAATCTTCATTTTACAGAAAATGACATCCATGACTTCATTTTTCTTTGGATTCCATTCCTGACTCACTAGATTTTTTTCCATAACTTTTCTCTATATCTCCTATCTTATTTTTTAGTTTCCTTTTGTAAATTGCCTTTTCCTATAGAATATAAGCTTTTTGAGGGTAGGACCTTTTGTTTTACTTGTATTTGTATTCTCAGCACTTAGCACAGTGTCTGGCACATGCTTAATAGGCACTTGCTTTACTTGACAACACATAAATATTTAATTTAATCTCCTGCCATTTTACATTTGGAAGAAGCCGTCTCTCTCAATGTTTTTAAAGTCTCCTTTACAACATCCTTTGGTTGTTCATCTACCTTCTATTTCAAAACCTCAAGACAGTGAAGTTATTTTCTGAAAAGATTAATCATTCCAATTTTTTAAAAGCAAGTCTAATTGTTAGGAAGTTTTTTCTTATCTTGAGTATAATTCCTCTTCTACATGAAATCATTTCAAATATTTGAGAGGTTGTTATGCCTAAGTGATATTAATAATATTCTTTGTATCTCCAAAAGGCAGAACTAGAATGAGTGGTTAGAAGTTATAGGAAAACATTACCTTTTTCTAAATTACCTATGTGTTTTCATATGCCAAATACAGCAGATTTGTGTTATGTTTTTCAAATATAAAATATTTATGAAAATGATCCTATGCTTTAACAACAATAAATAGAAATCACAATGAAAATTTCCATTACACTATATACTTTGCACAGAGAACTTATTTGAAAGCTTCTTATAATCAAGAGAAGTCATTTCATATAATATATAATAAATTAGCATCAGAGCAAGGAAGTACTAACTTACAGCCCTGCCTCTGATATATATTGGATATGTGATGTCTGAACAAATCACTTCACTTTTGGTTGTTCTAGGCAACTTTTTACAATTCTAAATCCAGGTACTATCCTGAATTGGTAAACAGTTTTCTTACCAAAGACTTTCCTATACCATTTAAATCCTAGGGCTTATTCATAGCCCCATTACTTATAAAGAAAGTTTCAGTGAATATTTTGAAAAGGAGAAAATAAGAATTTTTACATTTAATATGCATCTACATATAATGTAAAAAAGGAAAAAATTATTTTCATCAAAAGGTACTTGACCTTTCCTATTAGAAATGCCTTAATGTGTTTTTTGAGAAGTAAACCATTCCTTCAGCAACTGAACAAATTCACAAAATATTCAATCTCTCCTTTAAAAGTAAGTTAGATTTTAAGTAAAATGAAAAAAATGCAACTATGCTTCTGAACCATGAATGTATTTTGCAAAACAAATAACTGTCTGGAGCCATCTCTATGGGAGGACTTTTTTTTTTAATGCTAAACTGATTTTTAAGATTTTAGGCTGTAAAACTAAGGATTCCTTATATTCCTATAAAGATTAGAGAGATCAACTATAATTTCTTAACTGTTCTGTGGCCAATATACATGAGTTAGACGGCATCTAATTCAGAATGCTGCTGTTAAACTTTCATTAGCACAATTTTTTTGTCTTCAGTTTTGTGTTGAAGGTGATATGGATAAACTCATTGAATCATAGGTATAAATTTGAAAATAATCTTAGAAGTCCAGAGTCAAACCCTATCATTTTGCAACTTGCCAAAGTAGTAAGTAGTAAACTCAGGATCTTTCACCAATGATAGAATAGATTGGTTAACAGAAGACTATTATAATCAATGTTTTTCTTATCTGATGTCAAATTCACTTCTGAGGAGTCAGCTGGCTGTCTGAGTCCTTGATGGTTGAAGAAAACTCAGATACACAGTTTTTCTCACTTTTACCAACAAACAAGAAAGTATGTCAACTTCTTTATTCCAAAAATAATGGAAAACTGAGGATTTTCTTGCCTTCCCCTGGACTGATTCTTTCGTCCTAGTCATGGCTCCAGGGGATGAGAATCCTGATGTTTGGGTCCATGATGATTGTGAAAATCTGAAGTATTGCTGATTGGCCTCAAAGCTTTCAGTTTCTTAAAGAAACTACTTTCATTTTCTTTTTGTTTGGATTATTTGGCATATCTAAATGTTGAAATGAGTATTATTCTTAAAATTTAAAAAACACAAATGAGAATGTTTAATAATATTAGAACCTATTTTTCAATTCAGTCAGGGTAGGGAATTTGTAAAGAAAGAAAGAAGCAATAGGAAATGCTGAGGCTCCTTTGTGTGAAATAAGAAGATAGAAAGATTCTTGCATTCGGTAGCTGTCACACCAGTAACAAGTTATTCAAACTGCCTTCTTAGGAAGAATGCAATTATACTTCAGAAAACAGCATTTTAAAAACACTAAAAATAAACGTCTCTCTGAAACATCTCTATCATAACAGAAATTTCAGTTACCTTGAGCAAAAGCAAGTTTTACCATGTCTTTTCCTGAGTAATATGTCTAAGTAAATTTAATAGGGAGGAGAAAAAAAATGTTTTCTTTGGAAGATGGAGGTTAAGATAATTAGAGAGAGAGAGAGATACTCAATTCTACTCTTGCTTATTCTGGCCACCATTTATTTCCTGTTTCCCACAAACTAGAGGATAAGTTAAGATCTAATTAAGTCTAATTAAGACTATGATTTTTATATATTTAGAAACTAACTCTTGATACTTGAAATCTTAAGGTTCAATAGAAAATTCACAATTTGTTTTATATATGTATACTATATATTATTTATATATACATGCATATATGTATATATATACATACACGTATATATGTATATAAGCTTTTAATAGCTTTTCAACTATTAATGCTTAAAAGCTGCACTAAGACTTTGGGGATACTTTTTTTTTCTCCTTCAGGATGCATGTATGTTGATTTAGATGTCTTCAATCCAATTACTGCATAATGTTATATAATAAAGTCATTTGGATATTATTTTATTCCATAATAAAAATAATGGTTCTATGAAGCTAAGGATCCTGTCTTCCACACACAGCTCTGCAAAAATATAAAAGAAAGAAAGAAAAAGAATATTCTCTAGCATTCACTACATGATTGAGCATATTGCAGATGTTTTAAATGGTTGTTGAATGAATCTTTGTAGGTTGATATTACTTCAAGAAGTTTCCTGAGCATATAACATAATTCTGCTTAAACTTTTTTTTGATTGATATAATGCAGCAGAATTTTCTGTTATTAACTATATTGTCTTTCTATATTAGATTTGTTAGTAATTATGTATATTTTAAATTTCCATGCTTTGTGTTTATTTTTGGACTTCCCGACACTGTCATTGACATAGTGAATCAACTCCTTCCACCAAAGCAGGTTGGCCCCTTACCTGATAGCTTTTCTTAAAATTAATTAAATTAAATGCCTAATTAATTAATTAATTAAAATTGAGCATTGATAGGTTGAGAGATTTCCTCAGGATCAAACTACCAGTATGTGTCCGAAAAAAGACTTGAACCCTGATATTCTTGAGGCCGTCTCTCTATGCATTGTACCATATCATGTTTCATATTCATGTTTTATTAAGCAATAAGCTAATTTTTCCACAAGCAGGGAGTATAGATTTTGATTTTATATACTGTTTACATCGAGTTGTCAAAAACTTGAATTTGACTTTAAAGGATGGCTAATTATATTTTCCCCCATTTAAGTAGGTTTATTTCCAACATGTTATATTTTCTGTGGTTTTATTGTGTGTTTATTTCTTTTTTAAGATTGCTTTGAGGGAAAGAATTTAATATGCTCTTATTCTGCAGAGAAAGTAGACACAATTACATACACAAAATTTGACTTACCTCTTTTCAAGTCTGAGCAAAAGCAAAATTGAAGTTGAAAATAGACTACAGTTGACAAATGCAACACGAAAGAACCTGAGAATAATAGTAATTTCAACCGAATTATTAAAGAAGCAGAATATTTCATCTTGTTTTGTTTGAAGTTCTATTTTTAAAAGAATTTTTGTATGTGCTGAAAAATCTGGGAGCAAGCTCCAGAAACAGAGCATTCTAATTTGTGTCTTATAACGTACGATTTATGAGAATGGATTGCTTTGCGCATTTTCCCCCAGTGTTCTTAATGAGAAATAGAGAATGTTTCTAATTTATTTAAAATAAAATTAAAATTCTTGTTATAGTCACTCACACACAGATCTGCCCCAGGACCCACTGATGAGAGGATGAGATGTCATCTACTCACTAAGGACCTACTTAACCCTGCTTGATATCTTTATGTTGCCCTTTGGCTTACTGACAAGTTTGGTTGTCCTAGTTATGATTTATAGCAATATAGCATCACAGAAAGAATATTATTATTAAAAACATGGGCTTTTGTGCTGGCAGGTTGGTAAAATTGGATACCTATACAGTTTCACAAATGACTTGTAGTCCGATTTCTTCCAATTCAATTCTCATAGTAATTCTGTTCTAATCTGTGGTACCTGACCTGACAGATAGTGATGGACTAACTTAAATTGTCTGTCTAGACCACGTAGCAATAGTGACTATATGTTTTTCACCTAGTTTGTTTTCTTGTGTTGATAAATAAGGCTGGTCTCATTATGATTCATTATGAATTCATTGAAAAGATTATGCAATATTTCAGGGCTCAGTGCAATTAGGATGTGTTAGTAGAGAATATTTGAGTATTAGAACTTCACCATTAATAAGGAACCCTTTTTCTCTTTTAATTGTTCCTGTGATGTCCTCCATCATACATCCCTATGTTATTTTTTAAATTAAATTCACTTTATTTTTCAATTAACAAATTTCTCTCCCTCTTACCTTTTTTTCTCATTTAGAGAAAAGAGAAAGAAAAAGAAAATTCTTGAACATATAGGCATTATCAAGCAATGCAAATGTCCATGTTGGTGGTCTCTGAGAAATAAATGTCTTATTCTTTGCCCTGAGTCCATCTGACTCCATGTTTTATAATCCATTTGATGCTAATACTCAGAAATCTCTGGGAAAAAAACAGCAATCTCTTTTGTCAGAGTTTTGTCTTGATACTCAGTCTTCTTTCTCAGATTTTGCATTGTACTCTGTCTTTTATTTTGGTTTTGGTTTCTGTGAGGCAGTAGAGTAAATGACTTGCCCAAGATCACAGTTAGTAAATGTCAAGTGTATGAGTCAAATTTGAATTCAGATCCTCCCGAGTCTAGGGCTAGTGCTCTATCCACTGAATTACTGAGTGTCTCTGCATTGAACTTTTTGAAAAATAATTTTTCCTGTAAAATTATGCATTATATATTTCTGGGTTTGTTTCTGTCTGATTTCCCTTCTAGACTATAATTTCTGTTAATGAAAGGATTATGTGTTATTGAAAAATGTATCTCCCTTAGTGAAAATTGTATTTCCACTTAACCTTAATCCCTACTGTTTGATAATTACATCACCTGCAGGATGCTCATAGGATGTTGCTCATAAATGCTTCTTGAATGAATGTGAACATGATCATGTGAATGTAAATAATCAATCAAAGGCATTTATTAAGTATCTACTATACACCAGGCACTGTACTTTGTCATAGAGATATAATGTGAAGATATAAATATAAAAATTAAAGAGCTTTTAGTAATAAGGTTATATTCCTCTAAAAACTTTTAAATTTGTGATATGTTCTTATAACAAAGTCACATCTTTTATAAAACTGTGTATCAGATTAATGTTTGCAAGTTAATATGTCTTGTCTGATAAAATACTTTCAAGCCATGTTTCATTCTGCACAGTAAAATGTCCCTGATTTCCACCAAAAAAAACCCTAAATGGAATGAAATCATTTCTTATTCACTTTTGTGATTGTGAAGTTACTGACTTATATAAGATTATCTGCAAATTACCTCTTCCCTTGTAAAGTTTTTATCAATAATAATTTTGATGTGCATGTAGACCATTTCCATTAAAATGTTATAGAAATGAGAAATTGAGAAAAGGATTGGCAACTAAGGTCTTCTTAGTTACCTTTTTAGTAAAAGTAATACCTTTGAACTTTTCCATTCTTTTGAAATTTCTCCTCATTGAGATATCTTAAAAACTTATCTGAAGAGAAGTTTTCAACATTTGGTCACTTATGAAGATTAGTTGAATTCTTTCTGTGGGAAAATACATTTCTCTGATTAGTAATCTCTATAATAGTGGAAGTCTCCATTAAAATAGAATCAATCTGGCTTATCCAAATGTAACCAGGAAAGAGATGAATACAATGTAGCCTGAAGTTCTCTCTTACTGTCATAACCCCAGAATTCTATTTCTTTGTCCTCAAAGGGTTTTTTTGCTGTTGTTTTTACCTTGAGAGAAGTTTTCCCCAAACCCACAGTAATATGTTCATTATCTTCCTCTATACCTACATAACTTCTGGCGTGATTTTCTGCCTCAAGAATGTTTCAGATAACATTTATGAGATTCTTGAAAAAAAAGAAAATAAGTCATAAATATATTAGAATATAGTTTGGATTAGTATTCCCAAATAGTCTCCATTGAACTTTTTTTCCTTAAGAGATCCTCTCTTTGATAAGTATCTTAACCTTGAGTTAAAAAGAGCAGGCACTGTTTTCAAGGAATCAGTCATTTCAGGAATGGGGAACAAATCATCCCCTTTAGACAGGAGTTACATTTGATTACCACCCTTATTCCATTTTTTCTCTAGAATAACAGAATGTCTTATGATTTCTAAAGAAACTAAAAATGAGATTTTTAATATTCTTCCACAATGGAGAAGAAAAATTTCTCTGCTGAGAGTGAATTAAGAAGACACAGAATTGGTATCTTGAGAATGTATTTGGAACAGTCATTGATCACTATGGCTCTGGCTTGAGGGGCTATAAATCATGCTATAAATGATTAGAATTGTAGTATTTAGCCATAGGCTGAAGTAAGAGTGAGTTTGTTTGAAACTTGGAAAATGTAACATGTCCTTTCTCCCTAACAAGGCCTCTGAGGAAAAAAAAAAAAGCAAACAAATAAATGAATGGTATATGGGTGGAAAACTTGCCTTAGGCCCTAGGACCAGGACTGCTTCCCAGGCTACCTATCTGTACCAACTCCTGAATCCTAGGATATTTGATCTCTTGCCAACAGTCTTTGATCCATTGTGCTTGTAGCTCACCAGAAAAGACAACTCTCTTGCTGTGGAATTATAGTGAGAGCAATGATAAATCATAAACATTTATTAAGGGACCCTGGGCAACTCACTTAAGCCCAATTATCTTGCCAAAAAACCCACACATTTATTACAATTTTATTTAAATATTTGTATATTATTGTAATTTAGAGCATTGTAATATAAATTATTCATTATTAACTTTGTATTTATTAATTTATTTATTTGTTATCAATTAAAATGATATTTATCAATATCAATCACTAAACACTTATTAAGTAGCTACTATGTGCCAGGATCAAAAGCCAGTCCTTGCTCTCAAGGAGCTTACAATCTAATGGGGAAAGAAAAATATGTAAACATGTACAAATCAAGCTATATACAGGATAAATAAGAAATAAGCTATTAACAGGGGAAGGCACTGAAATTAAGAGGGTTAGGAATGGATTTTTGTACCTGGTGAGATTTTTAGAGGGATTTAAAGGGCCAGAGAGAACAGCAGAGTGCATTCCAGGCCTGTGGGAAAGACAGCCAAAGAAGATACCTGGAGGGAAGAAATGTAGTGTCTTCTTGTCAACTACCAGGTCAGGACCATTGGATTGAAAAGTACAGGTAGGAGATGAAGTTTAAGATAAATGGAAAAATAGGATACAGCAGAGGAAAAGTTGATAGTGAATAGGTTATTTTAATTAAAATATATATGGCAACTAGAGCAGTACCCCTGGGGAAGAGCCTGCTATAAGGGACTTGGGACTGGAAAGATACCCCTAGACCTGATACTCCATTATGGTACAAAAGAAGGAAAATAAAGGAATCTGAAGAAATCCAGAAATAGCTGGGATCTCTTCAGTGTTCTATGGGCTTCTATATGTATTACGTTACCTGCATATTTTCTTATGGGTACAGTAGTATATATTTTTGCTCTATCTTCTTATAACTTTCTACCTTCTATCTTCCATGCCATCTCTTTTCTATTCCTTCCATTGCTCTCTTTTCCTTATATCTTTTTTCTTTTCTTTCTTAATTCTTTTGCCTGTCTTAAATTATCAGACATGAAATAGTTAAGAGAGCAATGTATTTGGAATCAGAAGACCTAGATTTGAATCCTAGCTCTGCCATTTACTACCTACATCCATTTCCTTACTAAGAAAATGAAGGGACTAAATTAGATTATCTCTTCCAGCTCTAAATTTCTGATCATATAAACCCATCTCCTGTGTTTGGAGGTTTCAACTGCAAGCATTTCCTGAAGGCTATTTTTTTAGACTTAGGTTGAAAACAATAGTGGTTTTAAATCTATATTAAAATTTAAATATGAATTATAAATTGATATTTACATGAATAGCTTATGTAAATTCTATAGGTTTTAATCAGTAGAGGGCAATAGGGATGTCAATGTAATTGTGCACGGTGGGAGTAAATTTAGGATTCTCTTTAGCAATTCATGCATCTCACTTCTGACTATTTTGTGCAATTGATCTTAGTCTATAATTTTTTGTTTTTTGTTTGCCATCTGAATGCATCCAAAGAGTAGTTATCAAGAGTTTATAATAAAAGCTCAATCATGAGGTAATTATGCCATTGGTGCACTTGAGCCTATGCCTGATGCCTGATAATCTGTAGGATGTATTCTCCAGTTAACTGGGATCCCAATGGTATCTTGCAAATAGCATCTGTAACATATTCATTAACCACTCAAAATACTTCCTAAAGTTCAGAATCTGCCAATGCCAGCTACCATGAAAATTAAATGATGGTAGTAATAATTTGCAAATTGCAAAGAAACAAAATTACTAGAGGTATATTTGAATCAAAATGATTTAAACTGATTGAAATAAATAGGCTAACCTATGGGCTATACATTGAAAATTAATTCAATTCATCATGCCTCTCTTTCTAATTTATGTATGCCTGCCTGAATATGTTATTATTATCCTTCCAATTACCCAAAATTACAGCCTCAGAGCTGTCTTTGACCTTTGCCTTTCTCTCACATCCCTCATCAAATCAGTTCCCATGTCCTGTCAATTGTACCTCAACAAAATCTCTTGGATTAATTCCTTTCTAGTCACATGGTAACCACTCAAGTTCAGTGTTTCATCACTCCACGCCAAGATTATTATTTTTCATATCTATTCTATGAACAGCTGTCAAAATAAGCAATATAATAAACAGTTTTGAACATGTCACCCTCCTTCTCTAAAACAATCAGTGATTCCCTATAGTTCCTAGGATAAAATATCTAGCCAGGAATTTAGCCCTCCTAAATCTAGCTCCAACTTCCTTATCAACATTTTAAAAATATATTAACCCCCTTCAAATACTCTGATACTTCACCTAAATTGATTAATAAAGGTTCTGCTTCATCAAATTGCTTTCTTCTACCTCCGCAAATTATTCAAATTGTCTACCAATCTGTTTTGCATAGAATGTTCCTATTTCCCTCTGTCAATTTCAATGAAAACCTAGTCCATTGAATCAAAGAAGAGACAGTTTGAGTTTTTGATTTTATTTTTAAGTGATAACCTATGGTTTCACTGGTATAGGGAAATTCTTTTAAGGAAACTCCCCTTTGCTGATGCAGGTTTGCATCTGCTCTAAAAACTTCAGTCTTAGTTGCCTAGAACACTAAAAGATGGTGACTTGCCAAGCCAGTTTGTGACTTGAGGCAGGTCTTGAATCTTGCAACCAGCTCTTTATCCACTATTGTTGTTTTGGCTGAAAACCCGAAGATCTTCTCCTCCCAGGTTGATTTTTGTGCTTTTGACTAGATAAAAGAGGATTTTTTGATTCCCTTCTTATCTGCCCTTAATCTCTAAATGGGCATTGCCTCAGAAAAATTGAGAACTGGGAAAGACCTTAATTTAAAGGAACAAGGTCTCCCACAACAACTGGGACTATCTCCAATTGTCCTGATTTATACCTTGCCAGGGGACCCAGATAACTCTGGAGGAGTAAAGCTGGTGACCTTGCACAGCCCTGCCTCACTTAAATCCAATTCAATTGTAAGTCAAGACATCACTTTCCTGATGTCATTGGTCCACTACGAGAATTGATAAATTGAAACAACAATTTTGCTTTAGAGGAGTGCTTAACTTTTCATGACCCCACAGAACAAAGCAACCCAGATCTTTCTATCTTCCACTATCTCCTGAAGACTGTGCCAAGTTCATGTTCATGGCGTCCATGATAACTATCTATCCATCTCAGCATCTGCCATTCCCTTTTCATTTTACTTGCAATATTTTCCAAAGCCAGGATCTTTTCCAATACATCTTACGTTCTCATTATATGGCCAAAGTATTTAAGCTTCAGTTTCAATATTTTTGCATTTTGCAGTGCTCAGCTTTTCTTATAGTCTAACTCTCATAATTATACATTGCTACTGGAAAAATCATAGCTTTGATTTGGGGGCTTTTGTCATCAGGATATTTTTTAGTATATTGACAGATTTGCCCTGGCTTTCCTTCTAAAGAGCAAGCATCTTTTAATTTCATGGCTGCAGTTATCTTTTGAGTCCAAAAATATAAAATTTAAGACTGTTTCCATTTTTAAAAATGCTTTTGTTTTAGCTAACTGCTCACATGTCAAAGATGTTATAAGGTCAAGTCAGAATCCTGAATTACTATCAGGTTGTATTTGAGACAAATATGACTAAGGCAGAATGAATTACTTGTTTACTCTGAAGTTAGCATAAACTGCTTAAGTAGAAATTATATAATTTGATCTGTGAAGCAGTTTTCACTCTTGTGATTAAATAGTGCCTAAAATGTGTAATATGCCTAAAAAAGTACCTTAAAGACTTATAAACTATGCAGACAGAAGAATCCATTTTATTCCTTTTTCTATTCTTAGATGTTTTCAATGAGTATTAATCTCATGAAAGGGAAACAGAAAGACTATTGTGGTTATTAGTATTTGGTTTTCATGACCAATCCAGAAAAAAAAATGTTTCAACCTTACAAAACTCTGAGATGTTTGAAGAATGAATGGATTATTTAAAAATTTTCAAAATATTTAGAGCACCCAGATCTTGAAGTGACAGACCAAAAAAAAATAATAAAATGCATGTTTTTTAGGATATTTCAAACAAGTGAATCGGTAAGGTTTAAATAAAGTCCAGCTTATAATAATCTTCCATATCACCTTCACTGAGTGTACTTGAGAAAAAGTGAAGACCCAGAATGACATTTAGCTGGTCTGTAAAATTATTTTTTAAAAGAATAAAAAACCAAGAGGTCTGAGAAAAAGGGAAATATATCCATATATTCCTATGTAAATATTAACTAGTTTTAACACTCATTTCTCATCTTTCATGTCATTTGAAATGTCTGCCCCAATTGCTCAGTTTGCATATGAGGGATATTAATTGCCTATCATAAAGAACATTACAGTGACTCATTAATATGCATAAAGCAATGAAACATACCACCTTGTAAGTTTTAAGTATTAAATTTTTTCTAGCTCATTTATCTATTTATATGAACTACAAACCATAAATTTGCCAAATTTAATCAAATTTCCAAAGGTCACATGGTAGAGAGCTGGCCTAAGAATCAGGAAAATGTGGGTTTGAGTCCTGTCATTGAAATAATCTCTGTATGACCCCAGACAAGTCACTAAGTCTCCACAACTATAAGTTTTGGTAGAGGGAGTTTTCTTTCTGCAAGTTCTCTATATGTGTAAAGTCACCAATCTCAATCCAATCACTGAATGAATGTACTTTTATAATTATGAATTCTATATGGGAAAGGTTTAATGATATATACAAGCAGTAATTTCGGAACTTTTTATTTTTAAATGATGGTATGTGGAAATGTACCTTAGGCGGACATTTCAAGCATACAGGTGTTATAAGCCCACAGAACCATAGCAGATTTGTTTTTACTTCCATATTGCTCTTATTCAAGTTCATCAATAACTGCTGACTATATTACCTAAGTATCGAATGTTCAGTATATACAAGTTTTTAAAATTTCCAATTTCCAGAGCTCCTTTCCTTCACATAGATACCTAGCAGAATCACTTTCATTTATAAAATAAAAAATTATGTTTCTCAAATGACAATTGTGTAGAAGATCCAAGGTGAGATATCATTTTAACTATAAATAACAACAACCTCCCATGTCCTGAGACCATGTAAGCCCACAAGTTATAGAAAAATCTTATTAGTAAATATGGTATATTTCAATGACAAAGTTTGTTGACAAAAGTTTTGCTACCATAGATAGATATAATATTAGTGGCACAAGAATTCATTCCAGATATTTGGAAGTTATGGTTTTTCAACTCTCAGCAATGGAAAAAGAAATGCCAGAATAATGAAAATGAGAAGGGAAGATAAAATGACAGAGCCAAAAGAAGAAGAAAAGAAGCAGAGGGGAAGAGGAGAAGAAGAGGGAGAATTGGAGTAAGGTAGTCTCTTCTTTTCCTTTCCTTTAGGCAAGATGGCATTTAGCTCCTTAATGCTACCAATTCTATTTAATTCAGTTCAAAACCTTAGTAAACACCTGCTGTGTACGAGGTTTTATGTTAAATGTCACTTGCAAAAATGAGATGAGGAATATCCTTGTCCCTTGAAAAGATTAACTTGTAATTGGGAAATGGCATTTACACAAATAGCTATGATATAAAACTGAACATGATAACTGTAAAGGACATGTTCAATCAAATTTCTATGGGACCTTGAGCACAGGAGAGAGCCCCTTTAACAAAACCAATAACAAAAAACAAAAGCAACTTCAGAGAACTGTCCATATCTGAACTCATGTTGCTCTAGGGGTACAAACTGATGATCACAATAGCTAGGTCTCAGAAGAGACTCATCATTGCCTCACTGATCATCATTGATCAAAGAAATCAAATTAATAAGTTTGTATTCCTTTTGAAAGTCTGTAATCCTGCCTGTATATCTGGTTTCCTTCACTTCTGCCAGCTTGGACATCAGATTTCCTTCGCTTTTGCCAGACCATTGACCCTGTTTACTTACTTTGTCCCTTGAATACTGATACTGCCACTTTGCTACACCCTAGTTCCATCCTCTGAACCCCCAATCACAGAACTGAAGAGTTGAAAGTGTTTAAGGGACCTATAGCACAACCATACAAGAACAAACCTCTCCGTCTAATGTGGGCAACCCCAGCACTTTTCGAAGCAGCCATTTTTTGATAACTTAACTGCCAATAACTTTTTACTGACAGCTAGCCTACGTTTGTCTCCTGGCAATTTCTCCCTATCAATTCTGATTCTCCCCTTTTGAGACAAATCAAATAAACCTGATCCTGCTTCTGAATAGCATTCCATCAAATACCTGATTATAGCTATTATATGATCCTTGAGTCTCCTTTGCTTTATGCTAAACATGCCCAGGTTTCCAGCTTCTGGCTCATAAATGTTATTTGCCTGGAAATAAATAACACTTAGCTTTATATGTGCTAACTCATATCCTTTTAATCACTATAACCTTTAATGGTATATTTCATCATACTCCATAGAGGTCTCTTAGATAACTAAGAGACCTGGAGGATTTTACCACCACACCATTGTCCTAGAAGAGTCAGGAAGTCTAAGAAAAAAACACACATTCAAAAAGCTACAAAGAGAATCTCACTATGTAAGATACAGTCTTTTTGCAGTAGGAATTTTCTTTAATTCTGAGTCTCTCTTGGGACTTCACATGGAATCATGGATTTAGAGATGAAAAGGACCTTAGAGATTGCCAAATCTAACTCCTGGACTTTACAGATGAAGAAACCAAAGCTCCAAAAGTTTGTAACATATCCAAGATTATAGAGATGGGCATTAGACTTGTGATTTCACTGGAATGAGGACCTCCTAGATGAATAAATTCACTCTATCCCAATCCAGGTTAGTAATTCTCTGAAACTTGAGTCATAGTTTTATAAAACAAGCTCTATACAAGGATCCCTGAATGGAACATATTGACTTAGAAAACTATATATTGACATTATCTATATTTACTTGTATTTTTAAAATTAAATATTTTCCAAATACATTTTAATCTGGCTTGGGAGTATTTGATATCTCTGTTCTAGAACTTCAGAGGTTAAGTGACTTGCTGGGGATCGCATATCTCGACTATATCAGATCTGTGACTCGAACTCATATCTTCCCAGTTCTCAGAGCATCGCTCTCTACTGTACCACAATGCATCTTTATGACTTAATATCATAAAGATAGTAGATGGATGACAAAACAAGGATTCAAAACCCAGCTTCCTTTCTACTGCATTGTGAATACAATGACATGTTCCTTGATTAAAAAAAAATTGTTTCCTATAATTTTGTTCTTTTTTGACCATTTTAGCAATAATCTCTTATAGCCCAAACTATTGGTTTGTTCTATCTGGAGCAAAAGTTTGTTGTTGTTGTTGTTGTTGTTGTTTTAATAATACAGACTTTTATTTTTTTCAGAGTACTTTATTTTTCCAAATATATGTAAAGATAGTTTTCAACATTCATTTTTATAAGATTTTGTGTTCCACATTCCCCTTTCCCATCTCCAAATCAGCAAGCAAGCTGATATAGGTTATACATGTAGAATCCTTTTAAACATATTTCTATATTTCTCATGTTGCATAAGAAAAATCAGATCAGTGCAAATTCTGACTGGTTCTACTTAGCTTGATATACTTTTAAGTATCTTTGTGCCACACTAGACATCTATTTTCTGAGGATCAACACGGATAAATGAAGAGAGTCACATTATGAGGTTGGACATGGGGGTGTTGAATTTTTAGGCCCAATGGCTCACATTGACCATTTACTAAATTGGAGGAGTAGAAGATGAGGTGTGTAGGAGGAATATCATTACCACCAAACCCAGTGATCTTTATAGCAAAAGTACTACTAGATAGAAGAAATAAAGCATGATTCTATTCTTCTGAAGCATCATTCTAAGTCTAAGGGGACTGCCATTTCCTGAAATGGAACTTCTACCTTTAGATGTGACATACTCTGAATCTACAATCTTGGCCTTCTTTAAAAGAGTCTATTTCCCCTCACTCACCTTTACCACCTATCCTCATATAATTTGGGAAATTAAAAAAATCTTTTAAAACTTTTGCCTTATTTTTTCTCTTTTAGTCTGATTTTTCTGACATTTGACTGTGTACTTCTATTACAGATATTACAGTATCTTCATACTTTTTAATTTGTAGGCTGTTTTCCTACATATTTCCTATATTCCTATATTTCTATATTCCTATATTTCCTATATTACTATATTTTCCCACTGTGCTTGTCTGAGAAGTAAAACAATAATTTGTAAAATTGGGGTTATACAATACTATGCAGTGTCAGTGCCAGTGCAATATATATATGGACATCAAAGAGTTTCTGATTCACCTTTTTTAGTCTCCCTCATCACAGGGCTTCGAATATAATGACATAAAGAGAAATACAAATAAAGTGCTCTGGAAGCTTACAAAAGGAAAAGATGATTTCCCTTTTTTCTATCTGGGAAAAACAAAGTTTCTTGTGGCTAATTTACAAGAGGATATGATCAAGTGTCACAGAATGAGACAGTCTAGATGTGCTGTGTTCTGCACTATGATAGGGAGTACTCACAATGATGAAAGCACAGAATTCTAAAGTAATGGTGGAGAAAGAAAAGGAAAGGAAGAAAAACAAGGGGGGGAAAGGATATTACCATCACAGAGTTTCCTCTGATTCTAAATCTAGTACTATTCCCTCTCTACTACAAAGTTAAATATGTTTCCTATGGTCCTGTACATAATGAGTGGCAAGGATAGGACTTCAACCCAAGTTGTCTTACTCTTTTTGAGCAGAGTAGTTCAGTGGTTAGAGCATCACCCCTGAAGTCAGTAAAACCTGAGTTCATTCAAATCAGGCCTCAGGAACTGAGTCACTAAATGACCCTGGACAAATCACTTCACTTCTCTTTGCCTCAATTTCTTCTTTTGTAAAATAGAAATAATAACTCCTATCTCCGAGGGTTGTTGTGAGGATAAAATGAGATAAGATTGGTAATATAGCTCGCAAATCTTTAAGTGCCATAAAATGGTAGCCATAAAGATAGATAGAGAGATAGATGCACACACACACACACACACATACACACACTACACTGAACTAAAACAAAAATTAAGGTGGAGGAGGGAAGTTGAGAAAAAGAAAGTATTTGATGTCAGCCATCAAGTTGAACAAAGATTAATTGTTCAATTGAAGACCTGCAGAGAATGAATTAGGCATAAGTAATATAGAAACTTAACAACTGTAGAGAAAGTCAACAAAAATTGTTTACTATCTGTGAAAGCCCAATTGAAGTTAAGAGTGAAATGATAGGGAACTTAATCAATTTTATTTCTTTAGCATTCTCCAGTAACACAAATGGCTATTCCTTTGGGTATCCAGAACTAATAGGTACTCTGCAATTCATTCAGAAAACATTTAACAAAAGGAAAAACAGTTATATTTATCTGAATCAAGTTTTTACTCTTTATTAGAAAAGCAAATTGCAAAATCTGAAAATAATAAAGAAGTAAATCATAATTACCCTTGATCCTAGTGAAAATGCCTTTATCTAAATGGATTAGTAGCTCCTATTTCTATTTGAATTTGATACTACTGATTTGAATGGACCCTTTGAATTTCTGTTGCCTGATTAAAGCTAATTTATATCATCATTAATTATATTTATCCCATAACATGAGATCTTTCTCTTTTGTTCCTAAAAATCTGCCTTTTTCATTAGTTTCAGAAAGTACTCAGTGTTTTCTATCATAGAAAATTAGAGCCAGAAAGGATTGTGACATTTTTTTTTGGTAAGGGTAAAATAGTATTATAGATAATCTTATCTCACACACACACACACACACACACACACACACACACATTGACACATAAGTTTTCTAAAACTAAAGACTAAAACAGGATTGTGATTTTCTTTTTAATTAGTTTTGACCCAAGGATAAAAAAATTGAGTCATTTCTATCTAGTAGCACATAAGGGAATATTTTATTTATTGTTTGTTTGTTTGAACCATTTTTCCTTACAAAAGAGGATTTTTAAAAAAATGCATTTTAAATATCCTTCCACCACATATTTAATTTGGCCTGTGATAATTTTATAAATGTACAGCATAAATATATCATTATATATGTAGGCACTATGGCTAATTTTATAAAGTGGTGATGTTCAGCTCAATGAGCTAAGCAACCATAGATCATGCAATTAAATTTGTAGGCATGTAGCAAAATAATTAACAAGAATATTATATTAAGGCAACTTTTTAAGTTGGTATAGCTTTTATTTAAGGAAGTTAGTTAAGGAAGTTATTTAAGGAAAACAACAAAAACTGAAAATGTTATCCACACTTAACTTTAAAAATCCTTATAAAGGTAGTTGCTATAACACATATTTGGAAATGGATGGTGAATATTTAGTGGAGACAGAAAAAACAAAAACAATAAACATTTACAAACAGATTCCACTGTGGGAAGAGGTGAGGTAAATAAATTCATGTTAATAAAAGAACACCAAAAATATACCAGTAATCCCAGATATTGACTCAAGTTTTATTTCCACCCTTGACAAATTTTAATATCTTAATATTTAAAGGAACTTAAACCTCTCAGGGAAACTCACTGTGTGTCAAGCTTAAGTTTAACTTGAAACCATTGTGCTTTTTTCTGTTGAAAATATCCTTTTACAGAGAGGGAACTTGAAATGTACTATGTCATGTCAAACTGAAACAAATTAGAATTTTTAAAATGTAATATGCACACGCTCGCTTAATAATACAGTTTATCAATAATGTCAGGGCACAAAAGTGGCTTTTATTCAAAATTCACTAGCTATGGCAGCTGAAATACACACTTGACTTGTTTTACAAATAAACTTATTTAAGAGTTTTCCCTCTCCAGTATTACCTATTTCTCTGTGGTAATTCTGACATGAATGGAGAAAGAAAAAACATTTAATTAAGTCTAATTTTCCTTTAAACATAGATCTTTAAAGAAAATAAGCATAAAAAAAACATTTTTTGTCAAAAGAACGTAATAGTGACCCACAATATTGTTCATCTATTAGAGAAGGTTATAGTAAATAGCTTCGGGAAATAAGTAGGTGAAACAGAAAGGAACACAGAGCTAGTTAAGCATATCCATTAGTTCTTGCCCTGGAGATCAATGGGTTGACTTGTCACAATTGTATCACATTCATTCTATGAGTATATTATATTTATAGGCAGCTAAGGTGTCACAACAGACAGAATAGAGTCAGGAAGATCTATGTTCAAATGTGGCCATAGATGCTTGCCAGCTGTGTGACCCTGGGCAACTTATTTAATCAGTCCACCTCAGTTTCATCATATATAAACGAATAATATCACCTATCTCCCACATTTGTTGCGAAGATCAGGAGATAATAATTGTAAAGAAGTCAACAAAGTACATGACTCATAAGAGATCCTTAATAAATGCTTTTTTCCTCCTAAAGTAACCTTTCATGAGAAGCAATCAATCAATTTTATTCCTTTGAAAGCATAATTTAAATGTTTATTCTTAAATAGAGTATAAAACTGGATAGTTTGCCTAAATATACTTTTAGAAAGTATTCAACTACGATTAATTTTTGGTCTGTGATAAAAATTGAAAGTCATAAATTTATGTGTAATTCACTAAGTCCAATATAGCTAGCTGGCTGTGACTGGGAAGGATTTCATGAGTCAGGTTGGCATAGCCACCTACACTGAAACTATTCCTACAATAAAGTTGTTGGTCTTAGAATCAGAAAATTAGACTGGTTGGTTATTTAGGGTCATCTTGGCTAACCACCTAATTTTGTAGATGAGGAAACTGAATCTCAAAATTAATGCTGTCTTGATAGAAAGGGTTCCATAGTTCAGTAGGAACTCTCATATCCTTATTTTATTTTAATGCGTGTAGTAAGTAAGGGGCAAGTTACCTGGAGCCAGAATGAGGATATTTCTTATGTTTCTTCACCATTCTGTGCCTGCAATCATTTCAAGGTAGTGAAAGAATACCCTACTGCAACTCATGCATCCTTATAATATTTTCTCAAGAATATGGAATAGAGATCTGGGTCTTGAAATTAATTTAGAGAACAAGAAATTGGATTCTTAAAGAGCCTTCCCCAAACATAGATGCTACTATTATCTTCCACAGAGGGCATGTTGAGATAACTTATGCTAATAAATTATGCAATGCCTAGGCACTAATATCTATAGACGATTAACAGGACAGATAAGAGGTTTCAAATGACGACTCAATGTTAGCATTTTTAAAAGTAGTATTTTGTTTTGCTCTGTTTTCCAAGATTCCCTACATCACCATTTGAGAGTTTTAATTAGAAGGGACAAAAGGTATCATCTCCACTCCATGTTTCCTTCAGATTTAGACCTTTAGGTCTATTGGTTGGACCATTTCTTTTACATCTTAATTCAAGGTAATATGAAAACATAAACAAGAAGGAAGCTATAAAATTAAAACAAAATCCTGGAGGACAACACTTTGTCTACTTGCACTTAAGGAATTATTCAAGAATCTCTTCACTTTCTATATTCAGTCTCCTAGCAAGTAGGAACTATACTAGTGTTCAAGCAGGAGGTCCTGTTTAGGTTCAAGCACAAACATTTGTGGCTTTTTGGAAGTAAATTCTTAATCATTCATTTCACCTTCGCTAGAAGAAGCCAAGAAGTGGAAATAAATCATTTGAAATTTCTAAAACAAAAGCAGTGGGCTTAAAACGAGTAGCAAAAATAAAACAATAGGAAATACTTTTTTAAAGGGATCTGAACTGTGATCTTAAAACAGTGAGATCAGAACTACAACTAGAGGTTTCAAATTGATCACTTAAGTATGACAAAATCTTCGTGTGCTTATTTAAGATTGAATTGACCAAATAGAAATATTTGAACAAAGATGTTATAGGCACACCCTGGTATTTTAGGACAATTTGGTATGATCAATATTCATAAGGGCTGGTTGCCTGTTGATATAATATTAAATCCTATACTTGAAAACATTTAACCAATAATAATTTATATCTTATACTCACCTGTTGAGTAAATGTATATGTTTTAAGGATAAGTTCTGGCTTTCTTATTTATTATATAATTGCAAATATTTACTATGCTAAGTGTTCAGAGGGGGAGGGTTTACTCATCTAAAAATCATTCTACAGGGTACCAATGTGCAAGTCTAGAGGGCAGCTCTGTCAACATTTTCAAAACAAGTCACCTTTTTTGTAAGTATTTACATTTATGCCAAGCAAATGTCATAAAATTGGTTTTAATATTTAGTAATTGCTTTCAAGAATTGTTTTAAAAATATTGTAGACTTAGAAGCCCATTTGATTTATGATTTTTCATGCTGCAATTGACTATATATGTTTTATTGTCCTCTAGAAACTGAAGCCCAACACACTATGCAAATACAGTTGAATGACCATTCAGGCCAAGTTGAATAATAGCACCTTAATTTAAATATTTTAAACTGATCTATAAAGTCTATAGCAATTTTTTTAAACTATAGCTCAAGTGTATGCTTTTTTATTGTTTAATATTTTCATTTTATTAAAAATAAAATAGGATTTAAGTAAAAAATATTCCAGATGTGGACAAAAAAAAATTTCAGTAAAATTCATGTAAAAAATTTCCTGAGTCTTGAGAGAAATATAACAAATAGTATTCTTTGAATTTGAGGGAAATTTTTCTGAATTTGGATGTTATTTATTGCACTTTAAATAATATAATGCACACATAAGTACTAAACAAATTGAGTGTTATAGATTCGTCTCATGTCAGGCAACCCCAAGAGCGTTCTCAAGGACCTTTCTAGAAATTTATCTCTCTCAATTTTCCCTTTGAACATATCTATAGTAGTAAATATTTCCTTTTGCCTTAAATAGGGCACTATGAGCATCTCTAAAAAGGTTGCTGTGCAGTCATCTGCTGATATAAAAATCTTTACTTAATTTTTAAAACAGCAAAAATACTTAATATTTTACAGATATTTGTTCTATTCATTAATAATGAGACAAAAAAGTTCTTGGTTATATTAACCTAAATTGTGATTTTCTGAATTAGACTTTTGTTATGTGCTAGTTAAATAATATGATTTAATTTCATTTTAAATGGAGTTAGAGGGATCATAAGTATATTTAGAATGTCTGTTTTAATTGTTTTTTTCTTACATGGAAGTATTGGCAAAGGGATCTGAATGTAGACTTTTTTTACTTCAGTGTTTTAAAAGTAATATGATTAATCACAAAGAAGTAAACATGTGAGATAGATTAATATGTGTTTCAGATCTCAGAAATGTATTACAAATGGCTATATTATGTTATGATTATTTTTAGAAAGATGACTTGTTTATCAGGACCTTAAATGTACCTTTCATAAATTCTGTTTTTCAAATTAGACCAAAAGGTTCGAGCAGATATCACTCGCTTTTTTACCCACCTAGGTCTTTTATTTATTTTATTGTTGTTGCATCTGTTCTTTTGAACAATGGTTTTGCTTTTGTTTTTAGTTCAAGACTGATTCCAACAGTGCTCCTTTTTTCTTATTAAATATGTTTTCCTCTCAGAAAGAAAAATGCTTTTTACATGTTTTATTGAGAAATGACTGAAGAGCCAGATCATAACATAACAGATTTAGAACCAGAAGAAAAAATAATATCCAGCTTTCTTATATTGTAGATAAGAAAAATGATATCCCTGAAATTAAGTAATTTATCAAAGATCACTTGAGGAACAAGTAGAAAAGTCTTCTCTCTCCCCCTCCCCACAATGTATAAAACAACAGATAACACAACAGCAAAACCATGTCAAAGTATTCACATATCTCAAATTTTGTGGAAATAAACCATTCTGATAAAGCAAGAAGAGAAACTTATGATTTGGTTTATTTCCCTGGCATGTTTTTGAGCTTTGCTTTCATAAAGGCTATGTTGTTTTGTTGTTCAGTAGTTTACAGTTGTATCCTATTCTTTGAGAGCCCATTTGATATTTTCTTGACAAAGATACTGGAGTGATTTGCCATTTCCTTCTCCAGCTCATTTTACAAATGAGGATACTGAGGCAACCAGGGTGAAGTGATTTGCTTAAGGTCACATAGCTGGTGAATGAAGCCAGATTTGGACTCACAAAGATGCGTCTTGTTTGTTTGAACAGGCTATCTACTGTACCACTTAGCTTCCCCATATGAAAGATATACATTGGTGTTGTCATGTGGGAGAAATACTGACCATTTCATAATTGATTAAAGGGAGTGTTTTATGATTTTTTTTTGGCTCCCTCACATCACCAAGGAAAGTTTCCTTTGGTCAAAGGAATTTGTGAAGCATAAGAACTGATTATTTAACTACCATCATTAGAGTTAATTAAATATTATTTTGAAGTTCATTTTCACAGCTTCTCTCATAATGATGGCTGACGCCCAATAATAGCTGAATGTCTGTCTCACACATTGCTATCTCTTGGGGGCAACAACCTTCCAAAACCAGCTGCTACTAATTTTATCTTTCTCAGAAGAGGTTTTAGAAACTGATAAAACTCAAGCTCTAGAAACAAAAAGCATCATTGTCAAGCTACTTGTTCCCTCATATAACATTAGCAAGCATTAATGTTACTTGTCTCCTTAACTTGTTTCTCTATTGAACAGATTAATCAGGCATAAGGAATGGGTCACTATTTTGCCCTTCTGTTCAATCAAAAATAGTATAGCCCTATGTTCTGGAGATCCCTTCTTCCTATAAAGTATTTCATCAAAGATTATATAATATTATCATTTTTTTTTCTTTATAAGAGTATCCATGGAAGACATTTTTGTACCCTTCGTACTAATCCCTAGAACACTCTCTACGTTGAAAACCTAACCATAATGGCAGCTTCTTTATTAAAATATGAGCTGCGGAAATTATGTTAATTAAGCTGGAGTGTAATTATAGTCTAGAAAGATTATTTCACAGTCAGAATTGAATTGTTGTAGATAAATGTGCATTAACTTAATAGTGTGCAGCTAATTAGTTTTGCTATTTACTCATGGAAGGTTAAAAAAAGATGTAATCAGTTATATGAAAGCTTTAGAGATGAAAGTATTGCCCAGGTAATTCATACTTTATACTGTGGAAGACCCTGTAATGAGTATTATTCTAACATCTGTCCAATACAGTGATTAAAATAGCCACTAGTGACTAATTAACCCATTTAACTTTATTTCCATTTGTGACATTTATTGCAGCAGCTCTAAATACATAGTTGTATAATCTTCTGATATTCCAATAATATAAATTTGAAGCTTGTTTGTTTATATAGATGATTCCTTATTTGTTTTCCTATGTATAACCGCATAAAGAATGTAGACTCCTCCAACCTTACACAGTATACAGACAGCCCTAAAATATCATTGGTCATACATAAATAAAATGTGCAAAGTCAGTTATTTCAATTAAAGATACAGTTGATCCAAGTGATTAGCACTATGTTCTGCTAAAATACTGATGCTTACTTTAATCAGAAGCATTATTGCTATAATGATAATAACTTGAATTGTATATGTGATATGTGTTATATATTACAGATACAAAGTGCTTTTACATTCATCCCCTATGATACCTGCAACATCCCTGATAAGTAGTTATACCAGTATATTTGTCCTAATTTTATAAATAAGCAAACCAAAATTCAAGGGATCAAGTGACTTTCCTATCAGATGACAGACTGCATTGATGGTTACAAAACTAGAATTGGAATTCAAATCATCTGACTCTTTAGTTCTGGGATCTATCTGCTATATCATGTGATTATTAAGAGTCATGAAAGATCTGTTTGTTTTTATAGGATAAAAATTTTAAAACAAAAACCTGTGTTAAAGTTTTCTTCAGTTCATTTATCAAAGGATTTCCTAAACTAGCAGCATTATTTTTTAAAATTCATGGATTATGTTTATTTGCATTATTATGGTGGATCCAGCACATATAATATTTTAAAAGCTTACATAAAGTGAAGTTTTTTTGAAAAGAATATGCCACAATCAGGGAAAGGCCAGAATGAGTAGATATTGTTTTAAAGTTTGATACCCTTTTAAGAAAAGCAGATTTTTTTTGCAGATCTTCAAAGAGGAACAGAATGTAAAAAGGGCACCGGATTTGAGACCAAGATTCAAATCCCAGTTCTGTCGTGAACTATCTGTGTGACCTTAAGCAATTCAATCTCTCTGACCCCAGTATTTTCATTTACGAAATGAAGCTATCAACATGGATTATTTCTAAGGCTTCTTCCATCTCAAAAATTATTGTCTTAAGTTTATTATATGAGAGTGAAAAGGATGCATTATACATTACTGTGCACCTAAAGGACGCTAAATCAAATCTATGGTACTGTCTAATGGATTTCCTTAAATTGTTAGTACCTGGAAACTTTTCTCATCATGAGATATCCTCCTTGCTCTTACGCTGTGATTTGAGACAGCTAAAGATAACTGGATAACAAAATAATAGGAAAGATAAAAAGGTGCATTTAACTTTTGGTTATTTCTTCAAATGCTATATTTTCTGCATTTTACCAATGTCATATTTGTCTACAATATTATATAAAGATTGTGTTTGAAATTATGAGGAATTAATAAACCTGAACTGATCTGTTTCCTACTAGGTTTCCTCTGACACATTCATAAAATACCTCCAGCAATTTAGTTGACAAGGCATTAAAACCCATGTCTTGTGACTTCATTACTTTTTTTTTACAAGCAATCACATTTTTGCTACTGTTTCTGAAACTACATAAAACCCAGGAAATACACTTCAAATAGCCTAATTGTTTTATTTATTCTGTAAGCTTTTTATCTTGGGTTTTATGTAATTATTTGTTGAATTTTCTATCCTATACTAATGTCTTCATTAGTAATCAAATAGGCTGGTTGCAAAGAGGATATTAGCTTGGTTGCCATTGAATTAGATAGGCTTAAATAAAGTATCATTATAAATTCTTAAGTGTTACTGTCTGAATAGTTCTCCCAACTGTCTTTTATCTAGAAGAAAAGATTTGGGTGAGTTTTTAAAGTTGATAAATGTTAAAGTACATTTTAAATGGTTTTATGAAGAAGTCAAGATAAGTTTGATATCATAATCACCTAATGACACATAGGCAAAACCTAAATGTTGTGAAATATATATATATATATATCACTTCACTGTCATAGGAATTCTTATCACCAGATTCATGTAACTTTCTTATCTTGTACAGATTTTACCTAACTCTTTGAATAAATCTTCCAGGGTAAATTTCAAGTTTTCTAATGCTATGAAAAGTTCTGGGAAGTTCTACCAAAAATCATATCTTGGTAAAAGTCTGAGAATCAGCTTAGCTAATTCAATTCAACAACTATTTATTAAGCACGTCCTATGTGCAAGGTTCAACTGTAAATAAAGCTATGATTTTGTGGGACAAAATACTACCTTTAAGTTTTTTTTCCTAAAAAGGTATCTTTCCTACAAATGTCAAAACTATAGAGGAAACTCATGAAAGATATAATATGCTGTAACTTGGTTCAGTAACCCCTGGTTAACATCAAGTAAGGCATGAAACAGGAGATATATTCTTGGTACAGACACTTAACCACTGGTTGGAGTTAGAGGATTCTAGCAAATCCGTTCATAGAGTCTAAGACTAAGTTTCCTCATAAAGAGTGAATTCCTATCAATAAACTTGTTTGTACATTATACTGTGCTGCTTGCATCAAAGGTGCTGCTATAAATTCTGAACCTCCTAAATGAAATCCACAATCCCTCAGGAGTTGTCCTAACTTTCCATAAAAGAATAAGACAAGTAGATGAAGCATGTCTATCACCCTGATTATGATCTGCTTTTGGATGAACAGCCTGTACATCCTGTCCATACTTACATGCATCTGTAAAAAAATATTTCAAATAAACTTTAAGCTGGACTCTGATTTGAACAAGAGTTTGGACTGAGCTGTCAATGGGAAATTTGAAAATTCATTTAATGATTCCAAAGTATTCTCTAAAACAAAGGCATATCCTTTTAATGTCAGTATTCTTACTAGCTTCAAATTATAGAATACTGTTGTCCTTGGAGATAAGAAATTGAAGATCATCCAAAGGGCAATGAAAAGACAAATAGTCAATAAACTAATAAATAAATTAATCAATAAATGTTTATTAAGTAGCTATTATATGCACTAGGGAGATTAAAAAAAAAAGCAAAACACAATCTCTGTCCTCAAAGAGCTTATAACCTAATGGAAGACAGCATGCAAACAAGGTATGCAATAAATAGAAAATAATTAACAGAGGGAAAACACTGCAATTAAGAGATATTAGGGAAGACTTCTTGTAGAATTGTTGGGACTTAAAGGAATCCAGGGATGTCAGTATGCAGAGCAGAGGAATGGAAGCATTCTAGCATGGAGGGACAGCCATAGAAGATGCTCAAAGCTCAGAGATTAGGAACTGTGAGGGAAGCAATGTCACTGCATTGAAGAATATGTATTGGGAAGTAACATGTAAGAAGACTGGGAAAATAGGGGAGGGCTAGATTTTGAAGGCCTTTGAACACCAAACAGATCATTTTGTAGTTGTTTCTGGAGGCAATAGGAAGCCCCTGGAGTTTATTCAATAGGGACACACTTTGCTGTAGATGATTGTTTTCCAGGAGTTTAGCTAGAAGGAACAGAAGAGATTTAGGAAATAGTGGAAATGGAAGAATTAGGTGAGGAATTTTTCCAAGATGGGGTATACTGGCATATTGGTAGACTATAGGAAATGAGCAAATGGAGAGAAAAATTGAAAATCAGTGAAAGAAGGAGGATGACAAAGATACCAACCTATTAGAGGAGATAAGATGGAATAGGATCAGTTGAATAAGGAGTTACACTTTGTAAGGAGTAAGGTCAGCAATTGGTTGGGAAGAATAGCAGAACTGAGGCTCAACTATAGAGTTTGAGGGCCATTTTTTGGTGGTGATTCCTTATATTAACTAGCCCACGATGCGGATTTCTGAGCTCACAGATGAGAATATCAACAGCATCATCAAGAATATAGACCTGGTAGTGCCCACTGTGATTCACAGAGTCTTCATAGTCAAAGTGTTTATTATAAATATAAATCATTTCCAAATTGATGGCAACTCTTCAGTGCTACATGATAAATTCATTACCCTCTTGAAATAATCCCTCTTACAAGTAATGGCATTGCAGGCTGTAGTACTCCAGGAACTATAGATGTGAAGAATTTTCCTCTAAGTGATTAATATAATTTACACATGATATACAATTGCAATGAAGACCAGACTTATCATGTCACATCTCAGGATCTCATTTCTAATATTCCCCAAGTCATTCTGTTCAGTTTTGTGACCTCCTCCCTCACAAAGACTTCTTCTACTATGTTACATCCCAGAGTAGAGGCAATGATCCCAGGGACTATGTGAAACAGGATGACATCCTTATTTTCAACCCCTGGAAAAGTCAGGAGCTACGATTCAGAGCCTATGCAAGAAAAGGAGAGCTTTGGCAAGGGGTACCCCAAATGGAATTTTACAGCTGGAGTAGTAGACAGAGTATGAATGGGGAAATTCCCTGAGTCATATAGTCTACTCAAAACCTAAAGAATGGCCAAAGAGTAAATATTCTGAGCTTGGCAAGAAGGAAGCTCATACTCCCTATGACCTCAATGGCTAAATAGAGAGGTTTTATTATAACATTGCGTCCTGTAGCTCTCTTCTTTACCTGGTTTAAAAAAGTTATAAGTGATCTCTAGCACCAGCTGACCTATGATATCCAGAGTGATGTCCTGACAATTAACTAAAAGTTCTTTCCATTAGAAAAGATACCCAAAGATAATGCATGGACTTCTAGACAGAGCTTCTGCTTACCACTGGAAAGTGAACCAAAATTGAGCCTGTTCAAAGTCCTAGCAAACACATTGCAACTTTTAAGCCCATTATTAGTTTAGGAAAGAGGGGAGGGAAACTTCATTCACCACATAATTTTATCCTGATCTGCTTTGGTTTGTCTGTCCCTTTAGTATAAAGAACAAATAAAAAGCCTTTTCTCCTTGGGGGACAAAAAAAGGAAGAAAGGAAATAAGATAGGGGGTGAAGGAGGAGAAAGTGGCAAAAAGGCATTTGAATGATAAGCTATGAGGAAGAGGGGAGAAGGAATTAATAGTGAATGGTTTCAATTTTTTTCTGAAAAAAAAATAAGATTCTTGCCAGGAGGTGGAAGAAGCTATAGGAGACTTGAGGAGGATTGAAAAAGGTTTGGGAAGAATCACTATAGAAAGTGGGATAGTGAGTAGATAAGGCAGGCACATAAGGATTGTAAAGTGATAATAAAGGCCCAATTGAGATTATAAAACATAAATGTGTAATGAAACTATTCAGAAAAATGGTATTTTTTCTTCCATCTTTGTTCAGGAGCATACATGTAGAGGGAAGATGATGAATGGTGGGAGGGATTGGGAGAGATCTGGGCTGAGTCTTGACTAGCTATAATTGATGATTTGATAAGGGGACTAAGGTTTCAAGAGAGGAAGATGGGATAAAATTGAATTGGTTCACCAAGGAGTCAAGTTGAGGAGAGGAAAGAGTGGTTAGTTCAGGGGAGATGGCCTACGTAACAACTGAGAGGTCATGGTACAGACACAGAAGATGATTTTGTAAAATATACTAAATCACTCATGGCCCATCTCTTTCATCAAAGCAGGATTGATTTCAGAGCTGCTTTCATGGATAAGAGCTAGTCTGGTCCAGGAGAAGATCACATGCTGTACTCACATATTATTCTGCCTTTTTTTCATCTAATCCTTTACCCCTGAAGTGGTCTGTGAGCTTCCTTTCTGTACCTAGACAGAGGCAGCAGTCAGGGGTTTTTTACTTTGATTTACATGTTTCAATTATAGAGGGTCCCCACCTGCAGCTGAACTAACAAATGACTACTGGTTTACACCGAATTTGGTTCCTGCCATTGATGAACTATGTTAGTGCCTAAAATTAAATCCAAATATAGTATTTTGTACTTTTGAGATTTGTCCATTTTTTAAGCTAACATATTTGATGATTGTATATATGTCAGCCTAGATGCAAACCCCAAGGGAAGTGACCATGTTGTTTGTCAGGTACTAAGCACAATGACTGCATGTAACAAATAATGGATAAAATATTCTGTCAGCAGGTTCCCGAGGAAAAGAACTGCAGGAATATAAAAAGGACCAAAATTCCCATTGGCTATAAAGGAACAGCACCAGAGAACATTAATTATAACAATAAAATGCCCAAATATTTTGTATATATTGTTTTGCCATGCCTCTTGCTTATTTTAGGCTTTCATAATGAGACTTAATTTTCTACTAAAAAATAGATCTGCTGTGCATTAGTAAGAAATAGTATAATTAAACTGAACAAGAATTAGATTTTTTTTTTAAATTAACACCCTCTATCACCTATCTGGCTATGCAGAGCACAAGGACATATCCCACCTAAGTGTTTTCCAGTACACATGACAATTTATTTTAAAATCTTCAGGGAAGTTCTTTGAGATGTCATTATCCTGCTGTTCTTTTGACAGTAACTATGTCAGAGTGAATATAATAAATTTAGTACAGAAACAGTCTTTATTCTTTATTGCATAATGCCACCTGAACAGAGGAATATTTTGTAATTCCCAAAGTGGGTGCTAGCCAAAGAATAACCTTGCCTCTATTTGCCCCCTAATAATTAAAGATTCTTTTGTTTCCTCATTTAATTTATTCCCAGGCATACAGTTAAAATCTATTCATGCCTTCTTCCTATTATGTTTTTAATGTAAAATAGACACATTAAGAGATTATTAATCTACCTAAATATGGGGTGTCCTTTCACAACATTATAGCAAAGTTAGAATTCACATTTTAGAAACAGATAGCAGTTAATTCCCTTTCTAATCTACCTAATCTTCTGGCAAAAATACTTTTATTGTATTCACTTTTCGTTGTTGGTCCTTAAGATCAAGGACTGTTTCATTTTGCTATCCCCTGTATCATATATCAGAACTTGATCTTTTGTTGTTATTACTTCAGATCTGTGACTTCAAGCTCTTGGGCCAAAATTAGGACAAGGAAGTAAAAGTTTTAGAAAAGTAGATAGGTGATAAAAATTAAAAAGGAAATACTTCCTAACAATTAGCACAGTCCTAAAACAGAATAGATTGCTTCAGTGTTATGGACAGTTTGGGTTTGTTTTTAGTAGAGACTGAAGGCCAACTTATCAGAGATATAACCTGGATCAGTAGTTTAGACAAGTATAGGACAAGAGAATCTTCCAAGTTTGGAGCCTTTATGATTCTTTTTCTAACAGTTTGGTTTATTTTGTGCTGAACTTTTATTTCACTGTAGGTAATGCTTGATGAAAAAATGAACAATGCCAATACAGATTTATAGCAATTCTGACATATTTGCTTTGGACACCAAGAGCTGGAACATTTTAGCTAAGATAACACAGATTTTGGACATAGTAGGCATTTAATAAATTAATATTGGAGAAGGAAGTATTGTAGTACAATGGAAAGATCATGAAATCTAAAGGCAGAGGATCTGTGTCCAAATTCTACCACTGATAATTAGCTCCTTCCCAATTTTGGATAATTAAGATATTTACCCTGGAAATCAATTTACTCATCTAAAAAAAAAAGAGGGAATTGTACCAGATGGTCTTTGAACTTTCTTCTAACTCAAGCTCTATAATTTTGTACTCCTCTGATAACCTCTTTTGAGATTATCAGATATTGATATGAAATCACCTCCAAATCAAGAGGTGATTCTTCAGTTCTCAAAGACTTTGTTTCCTGAGTATAAACCCTGTTTTTTGTCCCCAAATGGAAAACCTATTAGAATCCTTTTCTATGGTGCTCTTTTTTTTTCCTGCTCTCTCTTTACCTTCCTTAACATTTCTCCTAAATTATCATCATGCACAACTCATCTAAGAAGTAGGCTGGAAGAGATCTATTCAGTTCAATATGAACTATAATAGGAGAATTTTCTTTAATTAACATCTGAAGATTATGTTTGCTTTTCTAAAATCACGGTTAGATTGCTAATCCTTAGCTACTTCGATATTTAGACCTGCATCCCTGTTGTGTGTTTATGTAGTCTATTTCTTTCTAAATATACCCTCTTGTACTTGTCCCTAGGAAATGTGTGTCTTTTCTAAGACATTTTTATGTGTGTCTTCTTCAAGGTTATGTTGAATTTTATCCCTGCTTTACATGTTTTCCTTATCACTTTATATCACTTTCAGGTTGCCTTCAGACTTAATGAGCCTGTCCCTTAATGCCTTTATCTTGCTCATTTGTAAAAAAGAGCAAAAAAACAAACAAAACCTGTTGAATAGTATCAGGCTCAGAATCAACATTATTTATGTCACGAAGTTTGAATAATAGTGCAGGATAGAAAACACTGTCCAAGTTTGCTGATATGAAATCTAAAAATGACAAAACCAATCATTTAAGATACCTTAAATCTACCAAAATTTTGAATCCCTTGTAGGACATTAGATACATTTTATAGGATTTATCCTTTATAAATCCAAAACAGAACATTGTAAATATGAATTAATAATAGAAAATGTATGTGTGTATATATGTGTAATATAAATATATTTAAATTGAGATTTGTGGAATCTGTTCATAACTTTGTCTCTCCATTTAATAAGGGAGATAACATTCTACTTTTCCTTTGAATGTATATTTTAGGAATTTTTTTTCTTTTCTTTAACATGTCATTTTTTAAAATATGCTATGGATTGCAAAAATCACTTCAAGACAATAAGTAAAAAGAGTGCATATTATATGATGTTTAGAGTAATTACAAAGAAATTATCAAGTATTACCAAGTTTTCCAATTTAAGCAAGTTTAGAAAATGCCTAGAAAAAGTGATTTAACTGTACTTTTGAGATATTGGGCATTAACAGTAGATTGTGAGTATACTGTGGTAGTCCCCACCTGTAATCCCTGCTACCTGGGAGGCCAAGGTTGATGGATAACTGGAGCTGAGGAATTCTGAGGCTAAGCTGATCAGGTTAACACAGTAAGTCTGACACCAATGGGGTGAGCATGTATTGGGGGGGATGGAGAAATGTGGTGAAGACTAGGGGGAGGGAACTAGGATCCCTAAGAATCAGAAAATCAGAGCTTGTTTAACTCCCCCCAAACCCAATGCTATCAGGATTTTTCTAGTGACTGACTTGCTTTTCTAGCCTGAGTGAGATAGGGCAACTTTATCTTTAAAAAGCATATTACAAACTTTTAATTTTTGCTGCATTTTAGTTGACTATAATCTCTAAGGGATTGCTTAATTTGTCCTGGTAGGAATGAACTAGAATCCATCTGCTAGTTAGTCATAATGTTTTTTGTAGAAGTAGAGGAAGGATAAGTGGATTAATGACCATATTTGTGATTCTTTTCATTTCTTTTGATCTTACCCTAAGGATAATTTAATAACTCACAGGGAAACATAAATGTTGGTTGAAATCAGAAATAGTCATGATTTTTTTCTTATTCCTAAATTAAAATTCACTATTTTCTCATTTATATTTAGAAATAATGAAGAAAAGGGAAAGCTTTTAAAGAGAAAGGAATAGAAAGGAGAAAAGCTTATCATTGGGAGGAGTATAAAGGGCAAGAAAACTAACAAAAGAATCTATTAAGGGAATGACCTTTTTATATAAAGCAAAGTCAGAAATTTAAAAAGAAAGAATAAAACATGTATTTTGCTTACTGTGTTAGTCAACCATTCCTAAAATTGGATAATAAAATTATTTTTAAAGTTAACAAATTAATTACAGATGATTTCTTTAAAGAAAAACAAATGACTTTTTGTTTGGAATTATGGTAATACTTGTTCCAATTCATTATTATAATAATTGTTCATTATTAGCAGAATGGGCCCACCTTTTATGCTTCTCCACATTGTTTGTTGAAATGTATTAGTAATTTAGTCATTGAACTCCTTGCTTCCAGCTTTGACTTACCTGTCATTTTGTATTATAATAGTTTCCTGTTCTATAGAGGCAGAAGGAAAAAAAATGAAGACAGCATTTAAAAAAATCACGTCATTTTGGTTCAGTAAGAATGAAGTGGTCCCTAGAAGCTACCACCAGTGAATAAGAATTGGACCATTTGAGCCTTTTAAGGCTATAACACATCATTCTGTGTGACCTTGGGAAAAGTCACCTAGCCAATCTTTACCTCAGCATACTTTTCTGTATGTTTTATGACAAATTAGTATTTTCAAGTACTGCCTATGACCTAGATGGAGAGGGGGAAAAGAAAGAGAAAGAAAGAGAAGGGTATGAACCAGCACCTCTAACTGCTGTGATGTTTGCCAGCCTTTTAGACTTTCTTTGAGCCATTTGTCTGGCGACCTCCTGGTCCATTGACATTATAACTGTGTACCATATGCCTAGTTCCCTAATGAGAATGATTTTGCACTGCCACATGATTTTTGTGTTTATTAGTTGGAACTCATTAAGCCTAAGGTAGGAAACTGATTTCCTACCGTCACAGCTCTGGAGAAAGCCATACTGAAAAGATCTGTCTTTCATAGCAATTTAAACCTTATTGAAGCTCAAGATCAGGTGAAGAGCATTATGCACTCTAGGAGTGTAATGATTGAAAGTGTCACACCTGCTCTGCTTCATGACTGAAAAGAACCTGACAGGGTAATAGGAGAGTGATGATAATGTTAAAATGCATGAGCAAAGTTATTTAGCTCAAGAAAACTCAGGTGGTGGGTTTCTTTTTTCCCCTCTTGCAAACCTGTGGATAGAGTGCAGACCTTACCTCTAAGAACCTAATAAATTAGTCATTCATTCAGTCAACAAGAATTTATTGAGAATCTAGAAGGCACATAATACCCAGGAGGTACTTCAGTAAATGAGACTATACTGGGGTAGGTAATTAACCCTTGAATATCCCCCTTCTGTATGCCACAATTTACTTTTTTTCTTTCTTTTTCTTTTTTTTTTTGGCTTGATTCTAATCTGTCTGCTAATTTAAGATAATAATAGACAGAGTAATCCCCTACTCACTCTTTCCCCTTCTAGGCCCTTACACATTTTTATTTCTTTTTGTTAGACATTATGTGGTACAATTTAGAGTAAGAATTCTGAAGAAAAAAAAAATAAAAGAAGCTTCACCCTCCTGCATGGTCACTCAACCATATATGCTTCAATCCCAGTCATAAAGAGAAGGAAGCAAAGCCACACAGTGTGTCCAGTATAAAAATCCATTTCTTTCTTTAAACTTTAGAAAGGTGTATGGTAACAGTGAAACTTGAGAACTCTTCGTCTCCCACCAAAATGGTCACTTAGCATCTTATTTGCTGCCATTATTAGAGCAACAAGCACTGGCTTCGAGAATGGATAAAATAAGACGTGTTACTTAATTGAAAAAAGACTTTTACAGAGTCTCTGTCCTCACAGTAAGAAGAAATTATGAAACCTGAAAGCAGGGTGGAGGGAAGAGATTTTTTAAAAATCCTTTTATTCTCTGAAAACAGTGATGAAGTGAAACAAGTCCATTATGCAAATAAAGCATATGCATACTTGTTCTTCAAGATTGGTTTTCTCTTAGGTATTTTATGTTCCCATCTGCTTACAAAAGACAAATACAAGCACAGCAATTTAAATTTGGAGTTTTTCTCAGGCATAACAGATTTAGGCTTTGGTAAGCAGAGCTTCATCAACATTTACTGAATCCCCTCCTCCAGTAGAGAATTCAACTAAACACTAGGGTAGATTACAAAGGGAGGTCCTAAGTCTGGAGTAGATGACTTTTATGAGCTCTTGTTTAAATAATATGTTTGTTTTTATGTTACTTGGCAGTTTGAGAATGGCATGCCAAATCATCTGTGACAGTTTCAAAAATGGGAGAAGATTAAGTATTACACTGGACTACAAATTGGGAGGAAAAAGTATTTGACTTTTAAGTCATTTATTGTGCTAATAAACAGGATGTCATCTCTTGTTTTCTATATAGATGTACGTTTTAGAAGGATATTGTACTTGTACATTTTTGCGTGAATTTTATGAATAGCATGTGGCATAAAAAACCTTTAGAAATGCAGAAGACATATACTTGAAAGGAATTTGAGGAAAGATGGGGGAGGAAGTAAATTACAGTGAAATTAATTCTATCTCCTGATCTTTTCCAATGAAATCTTTTTTCTTTCTATTTTAGTAAATATCTGTGGTTTGCTTATTTGAAGACAATTAGCTAGGTAACCTTAAGCAAATCACTCAACTTGACTGAATCAATTTCTGTTTCTCTAACATTCTTTAAAGAGAGAGTTTTATGTAAAACTGTATTTTAATAAATCTCAAAGTACTAGACTTTGTATAATGTTATATTTGATAAAAGAAAAGGGTTTTTTTTTAAAATAGCAACCTGATAAAAAGTATGAAATTGTTCTTAAGTCAAGAATTTAATAAGGAGCCTCCTATGTGCTAGACAGTATTAAGAGAGCAGGGGATACAAATAGAGCCACAAAAACCCATAGTTCCTGATCTTAAACAGCTCAATGTCTAAGTGGGGAGACACCATGCAAACAACTATGCACAGACAAGGTATATAAGGGTTAACCTGAAAGTAATCTCAAAGGAAAGGCACTAAGATTAAGACCAGGAAAGCCTTCTTGACAGAATATATAACTTTAGTTGAGACTTAAATGAAACCAAGGCAATCAGGAGGTAGAAGGAGTAGATAAAGACTTTCTTGCCCTAAAGAATAAAAAAAAATGCCCAGATCTGGAAAATGAAGCATCCTGTATAAAAAACAGTAGGAAAGCCAATATCACTGAGCACAGTTTTCTTGGAAGGGAGCAAAGTATAAAAGACCAAAAATGTCTTTTATACTAGAGGCCAGATAATGAAAGACTTTCAAGGCTGGAGGAGATCATATTTGATACAGCTAGTGATAGGGAGATGCTGGAGTTAACTAAATAGGAGGGTAATTTGGTCAGATTTGTACTTTAGTTTCAAGCTGAGTAGATGAGATTGAGATGGGAGAAACTTGAGACAGGAGGACTATATAGAAGTTTATGGCAATATTGCAGCAGCAAGGTGATAAGAACCAGCGTGGTAACAATGGTGGAGAAAAGAAAGGAGCAAATACAAGAGATGCTGCAAAGGTAGAAAAAAAAAGGATCTGGCAATAAATTACATATATAGGGTGAAGAGAGAGTCAAGGATGCCATCTAGGTTGTGGGAAATTAGGAAAAGGAAAGGTTTGGCGGGAGTTATATATTGAACATCTTGAGTTTAAGAAGTTTGAACAGTGCCCCTGTTCAAGATGTACAACAAGCAGTTAAAAATGTGGTACTAAAGGTCAAGATATAGTACAGAGCTTGACAGGTAGATCAAGGAATCATCAACATGATTGAATCCATGAAAGTCAATGAGATCACCAATTGAAATATTATAGACGGAGAAGAAAATAGTGCCAAAATAGAGCCTTGTAGAGCACTTATGCTTAGGAGGAATAATCCAGATGAAGTTCTAACAAAGAAATCTGAGTGATCAAACAGCTGGAGAGCCAGGAGAAAATAATGTTTCAAAAACCGAAATAAGAGAATATCAGGGGAAAAGGATAATTAACAGTATCAAAAGCTGCAGAGGTCAGAAGGAATGAGAATTAAGAAAATGCTATTAGATTTTGCAATTAAGAGGTTATTTTTAACTTTGGAGAGCAGTTTCAATGGAGTGATGATATAGGAAGCAAATAGCAAGTTATAAACGGCCTTTTCAAGAAGTTTATCTACAAAAGGGTGAAGAAAAATGGAAAAATTGCTAGTGAAAATGGATGAATCAAATTTTCAGTTGTGAGAGTGTGGGAGGAGGGGCAACCATGAGAGATTTGAAGAAAGATAAGGTTTGAGGACAGCTAGTTAAACTCAATTGTGAGTAGAAATGTGAAAGAATAAAGGTTTACAGTTCCAATTGTTCGGTGAAGAGAGCCATATACACCCAGAGAGAGGGATGTGAAATGTGGACCACAACATAACATTTTCATGTTCTCTATTGAGGTTTGCTTGCATTGTATTTCCTTTATTGGATTATTCTTTCTTGTAGATATGATTTCTCCTGCACAAAAAATGATGCAATAACTATACATATATTTGATTTCTTAAGTATTCTAACATAATTATCATGTAGTGGATATCCTGCCATCAAGGGGAGGGGTGGGGAGTAGGGGGGGAAAATTTGTAACAGAAAGCTTTGTAAGGGTTAATGTTTAGGAATTACCCATATGTATGTTTTGCAAATAAAAAGTATTAATAAAAAAAATAATAAATAAATAAAAAAAGAATAAAGGTTTAAAGCATTGCCTTGCCTTGGTGAGGGCCCATTTGTGACTAAAATGGATTTTTAGTAAGTAGTCCCTACCTACAGAATTTTGTGATTTTTCTCCAACTTTGACCAGCTGTACATGAATAAAAACATTTCAGTGAATAGTGGGTATAATCCAAGGCTGTGACTTGACAAGATAAAATCTTCAATGAGACAAGAAACTTGAGAGAAAAGGATAGTATAACGTTAACTGGTTCACCAAGAGCTCAAGTTAGGGAAGGAAGGAGAATTTAGCAAAATAGAGGTGAAGCCCTGGGAAAGAATTGATCTTTAAAAGGATTGGAGATCACTGTGAAAACAAAAAACAGAACTGGAACAAGTGAAAGAGAATTAAAGATATTAAAAAAAAACAAGATTATGCTCAGGTCATATAAAGGAATTTCAGAATTCATAAACATAAAATTGAAACACTTATGGGTGATGGCAGAAGCAAGGGTATAGCCATCTCTGTGTAGTTGAAGTGAATTGAGGAATAGATCATATGAGAAGAATAAGTTGAGGAAAGAGAGTACCCTGGAAGCAAGTAGATGTTAGTTGCCACAACCTTCATTAGGTGACAAATAAGGATTCAAGGACCCTGAAAGAAAAAGATGTACCCTAAAGATAGCCATAGATATAGAACCTGGAAATGACAGTGAGGAAAAAGGCATATTTCCTAGAACTCCAACTGTCCCTCTAGGTGCAGTGAGTCTGGAGGGTTTCTGTCCAAGTAAAACTAGTGCTATAAAGCAGAACTGGGGAAGCTTCTAATATTAAGAAACCTAAAGAAAGTGTTAGTATAATTCTGTATCTGAAATAATTTCCAGGATATTAGTAAGTGTGGGTTTTTTATTCTCTTTTGTTTATTGAAAAGGAATATATTTAATCAATCATCATGTTTATTCTAATTTCATTTGCCTTGGGAACTAGAAGGTAAAGCTCCTCTCTAATAATTTTCTTCACTTCATTTTTCTTCAAAGAGCTTCTTAATTCACCTGAGACAGTTTTTTCATACTATTGAGCTAGTTTTTTTTTTTTTCCTGCAGCTACCATATCCCTTAGGTTGATTGCTCATTCTGAAATCTAAGTCCACAGAAGCAATACAAAAGCACCACAGTACAACAGTGGAATGGGAAGGAAGAAAATCTCTAAAGATCACTTAAAGATTGAAGAAATAAACACTAGCTTCATATAGTAATGAACATTTTGAAAACACTTTTAAAAAACTTGTAATGGCACAAAAGACAAATGCTCTTTTTCCGTGATTTTTTTTAATGATTCCTCTTAGTATGGTATCATAGATCTAGAACTAAAAAGGGATTCCTTCTGGGGCCATCTAGTACAATCTCTTCATTTTTAGTTGAGATCAAAACTTAGGGAGGTTAAGTATCTTGCCATTAGAATTACAAAGATCTTCTGAATTCAAACTCTTTTCATTATACCCTAATGGGGAAGCTTTTGATAATTAAACAATTTGGCATTTCCCTTATAGGCCATTGCAAAGGGATAAATAATGGTATCATTAATAAATAGCAAAGTCAGGATAGGAAGGGATGGGATCAGAGGAGAAGAAATACTTTGGATAGCCAGAAAATGAAATCATTTAAAAATATTTTGAGTTTGAGTCCATGAGATTTCAAGGGAGGGATCCTAGTAGTCAATTAGAAATGCTGGTCTTGGATTTCATAATATTATTTGTGTTTCTAATGCTTTGCATAGTACTTAGCACATGGTAGGCACTAAATAAATGTTTACTGAATTGAATAGAATTATTTTTTTTAGAGTCATCAGAAGTTGATAAGTAAAATTGTGATAAATAAATGAAAGAGTTTGTGGAGAAAGAAGGTATAGAGAGAATAGAAAAAGTTCAAGTTTTGAGGAATTAAAATGAAAATCATTCAAGGAAAGAAATGGAAAAGTTAAAAAGAATACCAGGATATTGTGATGTCTTTGGAGTATGGAATAGAAGAGTATTTATTGTTAGAGAGGTCTATGAAGATGAGGCATAGTAAAAGGCTACTGGATTTGTCAATTTGCTGGTTACATTTGTAATGTAATAATTGTAATGAGAAGATTATTTGTAAAAGGTTGAAGAGAGGATTTAGAAACAAAATTTTTAAAAACTGTATAATCTCTTTTTAAAATCCCACAGAATAGCAAAAATAGTCTAGAGAAATTAAGGGAAGGTAATAATAATAATAATAATAATAATAATATATCTCAGAGGTTCTTAAAGGATTTTAAAAATATCTTCACAACAACCCTTGGAAGGACTATTATCCCCACTTTATACATAAGGAAACTGAGACAAGACAGAGAGGTAAAGTAACTTGACTACAGTCACAGAATTAGTAAATATCTAAGGCTAGATTTGAAATCATCTTCTTGACTCTATTTTAAACATTCTAACCACTGCATTCTTAGCTGCCTCTAAACAAAAACATTGAAACAACCATGAAAGCAAAAACAGGAAAGGACTCTGAAGATGTTTTAGGCAGGTAGTAAAGTTAGGAGAGATTAAAAGAGACTTAAAAGAGATTGCTGGAATAGCAGCTTTAACAGGAAGAGAGAGAAATGCGATCAAGACCTTAGAAAAAGGATTGATATCCCTTTCTCTGATACAGAAATGAAGGGGGCCAGAAAGAGTGATTCTGGGAGGTTCTGAAAATAGTTGAGTGAACTCTTCCATAGATAACTCATATATACCTATCTACTTAATTATCTATCTATAGATATAGATAGAGACAAAGACAGACAGACATACACAGGCATGTGTGCATTTGGGAAAACTAGTTTGGGAACTAATTTTAAGGGAGAAAGGGAAAGGGAAAAGGAAAGGGAGATATTTGAAGTAATGGCTGTGGAAGATGAAATAGGGAATTTCCAATTCAATCTCTATTATTGTACATAAAGAATTTGATATAATGCTGAATTGAATATAGATCCTATTCAGAATAATTCAACAAATATTTATTGAACATTTATTATGTGCAAGGCACTGGTAGGTGCTGAGTGGAATACAGAGATGAATAAAACTTAGCTTCTGCCCTTGAGGCCTTGTAGACTGAGACTTCAGCAATAAAGGGGAATCAGAGATAGAATACTATCAATGACATAGTGTCATTACCTTTTTCACTGTGTTACAGAGGAGAAAAAAGCCTGTAGAGTACAATAGGGTTCTGTTTCAAAAACATAAAAACAAATATTATAATTACGTATAATTTGGGATTTCCAAAGCAACTCAAGGTATTTATTTGAACTCATCATTCATTTTACTGGCTTATGGAAGTACCTCATAAACAACCTGGCACATAATAGGTAAAAGACCTAACTCTTGACTCTAAATCAAACCTGGTTGGGCAGCCATGAGGGTAAGTCACTTAATCTCTCAATGTACATCTTCTAAAACTACGAGTTGTAGAATTAGTATTTATTTTATAACTATTACTTTTATATAACTATAATCTTTACAGAATATAATCGGAAGAGTTCCTACTCTGAGAAATTCCTACATGGATTAAATCACAAATCTGAAAAGCAACAACAACAAAATGAAAGTAATAAGATCACATTTGGTATTTGGAGAATATTGATATCAAGAGATATATGGTCTGCCATCAAATTATCTCACCTCTTAATAGTTTGTGTAACAAATACTCTTTAAAATATCATATGAGATTTTATGCAGGTGTGTGTGTGTATATACAAACACACATGTACACGCACACATCTTTCCTATAAAGGAATATTAACAGCCTGGTATGATAAATAAATGGTTCAGCTTTGGAGTCAAGACCCAGGTTCATATTTCTAATTTTGATGCATACCATTTGTGTGAACATAAAAAAGTCACTTAACTTCTAGGTGAGGCAACCATCTAATAATATATGTTGCTGATCTGCATAAGTGGGGGGAATTTGTTCCTTAACTCTAAAAGGAGCTAAAGAAGGAAATGGCAAACCATTCCATTACCTTTGCCAAGAAAATCCCAAATGCATCACAGAGTCAAACCAAATTGAAAAAGCAAAATAACAACAAATGTATAGGGGGCCTGTATTTTTGCATATGTATACATATGTGAACATACATATGTCTCTATATTCTTTTTGGTATTCTGCATTTTCTTTACTTTTGATCTATAATTATGAAAAACAATTTCATTCCCATAATGAGTATATTCTTTAAGAACAAAAGGCTATAATGACACTAACTGGGCTTTTTGTAGCCTAGGCAGCAGCTACTATATTTTTTTCTGCACATACAGGTCTCTGCCTTTCTGACAACTAAGATAAGAGGAAGGGCTCCTCTAATTTCCCTAATGCCTTTCAATTAAAAGTCCCTGAAATATAAAGCACCAGAAAAAATTGTAGAAGTAAATCCCCCATAATCTGTCACTACAAAATGCCCTAGTGACCATGAAAAGGGAATTAGTTAGACAGGTTGTTTGGCGTCATGTAGACATACCAGCTGATTTAATGTTTCACTTACCAGTTGGTTGTTTTGACATCATGTTGACATACCTCAAGGCTAGTATATCAACTGTCAAAAATGCCATTCCATCTGTAGGGCAGGCCAACCCTAAGCAAAAATGTGCCATCTGCCCTGGCATCCCCTGATGCTCTTCATCTCTGCCTTCTTCTGGTATTTTCAGGCTACCCTTCCCTAGTCCACCTAGATTTAGTGCTAATTCTTGTTCTTTCCCTTCTTTGAAATCTGTCCTCCTTGTATTTTTTCCCTTTAGGCCAGACTTCTATGTAGATCTTTGTTAGATATTCATTTATATGTGTTTCTCTCTTATTATTTTCAGTTAACAAGCATTTATTCTCCCATTCCCCTCAACTAAGTAAAGAAAAATCTTTCATAACAAATACACTTATCTAGATAAAACAAATTCCATTATTGGCTTTGTCCAAACATATGTGTATATATATATATATATATGTATATATATATTATGCATTTTATGTTCAGTCTTCACTGGCAGAAAGAATGGGACATTTTCAGTACTCTGGAATACTGGTTGGTCATTGAATTGATCAGAATTTTAAAGTTTTTCAAAATTGTATTTCTTTATAACGTTATTGCCACTGTGACCATTATTCTAGTTTTTCTCATGACATTCAGCATTAGTTTTTAAAAGTCTTCCTGGTTTCCTTTCAAACTGTCCATTTAGTCATTTCTTATGGCACAATTATCTTTCATTCCATTCAGGTGCCATAAATTTTCTCACCTTTCCTCAATATATGGACACCCCCTTACTTTCCAGTTTGGAGCTATAGAAAAAGACTGCTATAAATATATTTGTGTGTATGAGTTTATGCCAGGAAGTAGGAAATGCAATTCTTCATTCCCATTCAGATGCAAGTAGTGTTCAATAACCTGTCAAATCCCTTTCTGTTCTATGGTTCTGTAGATAGCAACTTAAAAAAAAAGAGGAAAGGAACTAATTATTTAGATTTTTTTGTTTTGTTTTTTGGATCTTGGGAAAGAGGAAGAAGAGTAGTAGGAAATAAGACTGAAAAGGAAAAGTACAGCCAGTTTCCACAAGGCCTTGAAATCTGGACATAAATAATTCATGCCATGGTGAACCAGGCATTTGGGGCACTTTTAGACGTTTATAATTGTAATGTGAAGCACTCATGAAAAAAATCTTCTTTAGTCTTCTGAATTAGTTTTATTATTTAGTAAAGCACAGTCCAACTGCATTCATTTGACCCTTTCTTATACCAGATCTCTTTTTTATTTGAACTAGTAGTTGGGTACCTACTTCTTAAATGTATTTTAAAGACACAATAGCATTCATTTCCTTGGAAGAGAAGTTAAAAAGTTATATCATGTCAGAATAGATAGTGAAGTATAGTGGCAAAATATGGTGCTGTATATAGATGCACAGCTAAGTGGTGCAATGGATAAGAATATTAGGCCTGGAGTGAGGAAATCCTGGGTTCCAATATGGCCCTAGACACCAACTATGTGATCCTGGGCAATTCATTTTACCTCTGTCTTATCTTCCACATCTGCAAAATATGCCTAATAATAGTATCTACCTCCCAGTGTTGTTATAAGGATCAAATCAGATTATAAATGTACAGAACTCACCATAGTGCCTAGCACATAGTAAATGCTATATAAATGTTAGCTACTAATATTATTTTCTGGATTCTCTGAGCAGACAAGTGGTATAGTAGAGTATAGGGCCAGGAGTCAGGCAGTCCTGAGTTTAAATCCAAAGTCTTACTAAGCCGCCCAGAGCAAGTCATTTAACCAGAGCAAAACCATTTGTCTCAGTTGTAAAGTGAGGGTGATAATAGCATCTATGTAAGAGCATTATTGTGAGGATCAAATGAGATAATATTCATAAAGCACTTTGTAAATCTTAGCTATCATCTATTTATATGAGGCATTCATTCCCAGATGATTGTAACTAATAAAAATAGTTCTCATTTGCAAAGCAAGGATTCATGTCTTTCTTGAATCCAAATCCTGTATTCTTTCCATTAGACTCTGCAGCTTCTGCTCTTCCCCACTGGAAGAGATTTTAAAAAATGTTAAGAGGGAATTCAGAATAATCAGAGGCTTAAATAAAAAACAAACAAAAAAGTCCTCTGTAAATGATCTAAAGGAGTTGCATTTATTTATAATTTTAAATAAATAAATGTGTTACAATGAAAAAAGAAAAAGCAATGGACAAAAATTCAGAATTGGGTTCTAGTTCTACCTTGGCTAATAGCAAATGGTGAGACTGGACAGATGCCAGTGGAGCTTTCCATACTACCCTGATTTTTTTTTTACTTGGGAAAAAAAAGAAAGATAATAAGTATAGTAACTCACCTTTCTATGGTGTGGTAAATTTCATAGGGCATTGTTTCCTTACAACAATCCTGATCTTCATATCAGGTTTTAAAGTTTGCAAAGTATATTCTAGTCATTAATTCATTTGATTCTTACAGCATCTCTGTGACATTGACTAAAAATATTATCATCTGTATTTTTTCTAGATAAAGAAATGAGCTTTTGATGCTTAAATAACTTGGCTATGGTCACTATCTATTAAGCTATTGAGTGTTAGATGTGGGATTTGAACTGATGTCTTTCCTGGACTCTAAATAGATTTATTTATCTTGCCATTATCCTATATTTATTTCACTAAATATTTTGATACTTTTTCCTTTTTTTTTCTTACATATGAGAAAACTGAGACCCAGAGAAATTTAATGATTTACCCTTGGTTATATAGTTAGTATAACAAATGAAATTTGGGCTCATACCTACTTCCAAGTTCATTCTTCTTTCTACTAATGCCTCTCTGCTGACCCCACAGGTATAGGTTAAGGAATAGATGAGAGTGTGTGTGTGTGTGTGTGTGTGTGTGTGTGTGTCTGTGTATGTTTGTGTATGTGTATGAAAGAACTTTGGTAAGTACAAAGGATATCAATTATATTATCAATTATCAATAATGTTTCCAATTATTGATATTAATTATTTTTCTTATCCTTTGAAATGATTTGAATGCAGTATTGTGTAGAATCAGGCAATTGACTAGATGTTGTCTGAAGTTCCATTCTTTTATAATATTGCTGAAATTATGCTCCAAAGTAAGCAATACCTAGATCCTTTTGTCCCTAAGAACAGTCCCTGAAAACAAATGACTCATTTAAGAGATATTTGAGACCTAGATTTTCAGATTGTAATAAGATTTTTTTAAAGGAAATTATCTCTGTTCACTGTTAGCCCAAATAAATTCTGATGGGATTCCAATGAAAATTACAATAAGGTCATACAGATAAAAAAATATAATATGAAACATAGAATTTGTGGTCTACAGAAGTAAATCCAACAGTAGATATAGTTGAAAATGGATACCTACAATTTCATGTTGAGGTAAGAAATCAATCAGTCAACAATGAGTATCGATTCTGTGTTCAGTACTGTTTTAGCTATTTGGGGGAGATGCAAAGATGTGATCTATCTCTGCCTTAGAACAATTTACAATCTAGTTATATTTTTTTCTTATAAACCTGAATGTCAGCACAAATTAAGAGATCATTAATTTCCCAAATACCATTAATTCAAATGTTCTCATTATTTGCTTCCCTCAGAAAAAATACATTCCAATGATATATGAGGCACTCACCATTAAAAAATTTTCTGTGTTTCTATATTGAATTAGTAGTAATTTTTAAATCTTTAGCTAGATTCTAAGATTTCATATAAGAAGATTATCATAAATATACATGCTGTTCAAATAGCTCTCCAGTATCAGTGTTTGTTTTATATTAAAAACTTTGTGGCTGTAATGAGCTTAAAAAAAAAAAAAGAAATTCCCTATTGGTTGTTATTCCTAATGGGTTGTATTCCCAATATAAAAGCAAGGCCTTTTATGGTAGCATAGCACTTGTTAAAGCTCCATTTGTAGAAGCCATCTCCTTGCCTGAAATGAATAATTTCATAATGTTTCATATTTTGTTCATTACTGAGCATTGGATGTCTAAGTCTGCAGGTATGCCTTTAAGAGTAAAGATTTATTCAAAATATTGCTATTTTATGTGACAGTTTTTTTGATTCCTAGAAAAGGTTACATTTCCATATTGCATAGCTGTGCTAACATTTTTCGCAGTGTGTGTATATATGTGAAACCCAGTAAGTGTTGAGGTTTATGTTGACTGACTCTATAGAAAACTGATGATAATTCTTTTTTTTATCCTTCCAGACCTTCTTCAGATAACAAACATTTTTTATAATAGAAGCACTAGGATACTGCTATTCAGCTTTAGGCAAAAGCTAAAGTGAACTGTTTTTCTGACATTTTAATAATTTCAAAATAGCATAATAATAAGGTAAAGACATTTCACTAGAATTTTATGAGGCTTTTTAAAACTAAGAATTTAAAATATTGGATTTCAATAGATAATTCACAAAGGGAAAATTATAATCATATTTTAACATTTCAGAAGAATTATTTAAATTTAAATAAATATATATATATACATACATAAATATGACAATGTCCTACAATTATTTTTGAACACTTTATCAAAATAGTGCTTCCCTCCTTTGATCTCTTTATTCTTTTTCCTAACCCCTTAAAAAAAGAAACAAAATTATAAAATATACTAATTTAGAATTCTTTGCATTTTTTTAATCTGCCTGGTCAGATTTGGGGGGGGGTGAAATCAGTCATCTAAGTACCTCCTTAAAACATGACTACCTTTGGCCTCTGTGAGTTTAACAAATTTGAAATTATATCTATAAGTCTTCAGAAAAATACCTAATGATTTTTAAACACTATTTCCTCTCCTTAGCTCACATAACAAACTAAAATGGAAAATGGATGAGGATTCTCATAATACATACTTTTTTCCTAAAGAAGCATATCTTCACCAGATATGTAGTTAAGACTGGTCTTTAGAGAAGTGGCTTTCCAGTGAACCCTGAAAGCAGGACTCTGGTTCAAAGGGCATTTATATTTAAGAATTCTCCTATGATTTAGAGTGAACTTGCTAACCTAGGTCCATCAGAGAAACAAACATCTTTCTAAGTTCAGCTCTCTCTAGAGCCAAATGTTGTTTAAAAGTCAGTTTGCATTATACAGTGTTTCCAGATTTACAAAGTGTTTTATGTGCATGATTCCAGTTCAGCCACAAAGCTGCTATTTGGGGATGCAGGATTCAGATCTAGAGGAATCAATAAATTTTCATTTTCCTGATGCTACCAGAGTTTTTTATCATAGGACTGTTAAAAATAAACCACCACTACATTACATATATGAAACAATTGATGTTCATGGTAATTTTAGCCTATAGCTAATAAATGTAAGAGTATTCTAGATTTAAACTCAGACCTCAAGGCAGCACAGGAAATAGAAGGTTGAATTTGGAGTCAGAAAGATTTGAATTCAAATCCTTCTTTAGACTTTTAGTAGTTGTGTTACATTTAATAAATCACTAACCTCTTTATGTCCTAATTTCTTTATATGTAATCAAATCTGTAAAATGTGAATAAGAATCTATCCCATAGAGTTGTTATAAGGATCAAAAAAGTTGACATATGTAAAATGTGTTACAAATATTATATTTTCTCATTACTCTTAAGTTTAGTTCTCACTCATGTGAAAGTCTGGTGTGGATCAGAATAGGGTAGATTCAAATGAAATAAAATGTATAGTGTTTCTTTTTACAAAGTTTAAGAGAGAATATAAATATTATTATTAATATTAATTATTAATAGAAATTGGGCTAAATAATGTTTGAATACTACCCTTGGATTCTGAATTTCTTTATATATAAAGTTACATGTTATATTAAGTGATGTGTAAGTTTCTTTTAAGCTCTAAAATTCTGATTTTAGTCCTAAAACCCACATCTGCTTCTTCCTCTGTCTCATTTTGACTATCTTCTTGCAACTCACTATTTGTTCTTCTTGCAGCCTTCTTTTATCTCCATACAGTCATTTTCTTAATACCCGTATTTATCTCCTGATTTTTTGGTTAAATAGCGGTGTTCTCCATCTTTATATAAATTTCTATTCTTTCCTTATAGCTTTCATACAACTGTACTAGCTAGTCATAAACAGTCATGGGCAGAGTGATGTACACCCTTAATTCTGTTATTGGGGAGACTGAGGCTGTTGGCTTGCTTGAATTAAGTAGTTTTGAGCTGTTGTAGAACTAAAGTCAATTAGATGTGCCTACTAAGACTTGCATCAATATGGACAACCCTTGAAGTGTGGCAAAATCAAATTGCCTAATGAAGAGCAAACTGGCCCAAATCAGAAACAGAGCATCTCAACATTCCCCTGCCCCTCATCAGTGGTATTGAGCCTGTGAACAGTCTCTCAGTTTCCAGTCTGGGTGATATCAGGAGATCCTGCCTCAAAAATCAATGTATGGGGTTCCTTCCGGGGGTGGAGCCATGGTGGCGGAGATCAGACAGGATTC